>JARHVA010004990.1:137500-737500 GCA_037957365.1 Torreya grandis | reverse complement strand
ATAATGTGACACAAAAACGTAGGCATTTTTACTCATTTTGAGCATGTTACCAATCAAAATATTTAAACTTTATGCATATTCCTTATAATTGTTGAGTTTTGAATAATGCAACACCAAAACTTATGTTGTTTTAATCATTTTCAACATGTTTAAAATGAAAAGATTTAGACTTTATGCATGTATCTTGTAATTTTTGAGTTTTGAATAATGCAACACCAAAACTTAGGTGATTTTACTCATTTTCAGCATGTTTAAAATCAAAAAATTCAAACTTTATCTATAATTCCTATAATTTTTTAGTTTTTAATAATGCAATACCATAAATTAGCAGTTTTTACTCATTTAGAGCATGTTTAAAATCAAAATATTCAAACTTTATGCATGTTTCCTATAGTTTTTTAGTTTTGAATAATGTAACATTAATACTTAGGCAATTTTTTTCATTTAGAGCATGTTTACATTATAAAGATTATAACTTTATAAAATTTTCCTATAATTTTTGACTTTTGAATAATGCAAGACCAAAAATTATGTGGTCTTATTTATTTTGAGCATGTTTACAATCAAAAGATTCAAACTTTATGCATTTTTCTTATAATTTTTGACTTTTGAATAATGCAACAAGAAAACATAGGCAATTTGTCTCATTTCATGCATGATTACAATCAAAATATTCAAAATTTATGCATGTTTCCTATATTATTTGAGTTTTTAAAAATGTAACATGAAAACTTAGGTGTTTTTATGCATTTTGATCATTTTTAAAATTAAAATATTCAAACATTATGCACATTTCCTATAATTTTTAAGATTTGAATAATGTAACACCAAAACATAGGTGGTTTTACTCATTTCAAGCATGTTTACAATCAAAAGATTCAAAATTTATATGCATTTCATATAATTTTTTAGTTTTGAATAATTAAACACCAAAACTTAGGTGGTTTTACTCATTTTAAACATGTTTACAATCAAAAGATTCAAACTCTATGCACTTTTCATATAGCTTTTTAGGTTTGAAAAATATAACAATAAAACTTAGGTGGCTTTACTCATTTTGAGCATGTTTACAATCAAAAGATTTAAACTTTATGCCTATTATTTTGAGTTTTAAATAATCCAACAACAAAACATAGGCAATTCTAATCATTTTGATCATGTTTACAATCAAGAGATTCAATCTTTATGCGTGTATCCTTTGATTTTTGAGTTTTGACTAATGAAACACTAAAACTTGGGTGGTTTTACTCATTTTAAGTTTGTTTACATTTATAAGATTAAAACTTTATGTGACTTTCCTATAATTTTTGAGTTTTGAATAATGCAACACCAAAACATAGGCAATTTTACTTGTTTTGATCATGTTTACAATCAAAAGATTCAAACCTTTTATGTTTTACCTTTAAATTTGGATTTTTGAATAATGCAATACCATTTCAATCATGTTTAATATTAAAAGATTCAACCTTAATGTGCATTTCCTATAATTTTTGAGTTTTGGATAATGTAACACCAATACATAGGCTATTTTACTCATTTCAAGCATTACAATTAAAGGATTCAAAATTTATGTGCATTTCCCATAATTTTTGTGTTTTGAATAATGCAACACCAAAATGTAGGTAGTTTTACTCATTATAAGCATATTTACAATCAAAAGATTAAAACTTTATACATATTTCTTATATTATTTGAGTTTTGAATAATGCAACACCAAAACTTAGGTGGTTTTACTCATTTCAAGCATTTTTAAAATCAAAACATTCAAATTTTATGTGTTTTCTATCATTTTTTTTGAATAATGTAACATCAATAATTAGGTGGTTTTACTCGTTTTGAGCATCTTTACAAATAAAAGATTCAAACTTTATGGATTTTTCCTATAATTTTTTAGTTTTGAATAATGCAACACCAAAACTTAGCTGGTTTTACTCATTTTGAGCATGTTTACAATCTAAATATTCAAACATTATACACATTTCCTCTAATTTTTGAGTTTTGAATAATACAACCAAAAAAAAATAGGAATTTTTTTCTCATTTCAATCTCATTTAAAATAAATAGATTCAAAATTTATGTGCAATATTACTCATTTCGAGCATGTTTACAATAACAAGATTCAAACTTTATGCATGTTTCCTATAATTTTTGAGTTTTAAACAATGCAACATCAAAATTTAAGTGGTTTTGCTCATTTCAAGCATGTTTACAATTAAAAGTTTCAAACTTTATGCATGTTTTCCATAATTTTTGAGTTTTGAATAGTGCAACATCAAAACTTAAGTGGTTTTACTCATTTAGAGCATGTTTACAATCAAAAGATTTAAACTTTATATGTGTTGCCTATAATTTTTGAGTTTTAAATAATGAAAGACCAAAACATAGGTAGTTTTACTCATTTCAAAGATGTTTAGAATCAAAATATTAAAACTTTATGTATTTCCTACAATTTGAGTTTTGAATAATGAGACACCAAAACTTAGGCATTTTTACTCATTTTGAGCATGTTTACCATCAAAAGATTCATAATTTATGAGTGTTTCATATAATTTTTGAGTTTTGAATAATGCAACACCAAATCTTAGGTGGTTTTACTCATTTCAAGCATGTTTACAATCAAAAGATTCTAACTTTATACACATTTTTTATATTTTTTATGTTTTGAATAATGTAACACCAAAACTTAGATAGTTTTACTTATTATGAGCATGTTTTATATAAAAAGATTCAAACTTTATGAATGTTTACTATATTTTTAATGTTTTGATTAATGCAACACTAAAACATAGGCACTTTTCTTGTTTCAAGCATGTTTACGATCAAAATATTCAAACTTTCTAGACATTTCCTTTAATTTTTAAATTTTGAATAATGCAACAATAAAACATAGGAAGTTTTACTCATTTTGAGCATGTTTACAATCAAAAGATTCAAACATTATGTGCATTTCCTAAAAATTTTGAGTTTTTAATAATGAAAAACCAAAACATAGGTAGTTTCAAGTATATTTACAATCAAAAGTTTCAAGCTTTATGCATGTCTTCTATAATTTGTGTTTTACATAATTCTACACCAAAACATAGGCATTTTTACTCATTTTGAACATGTTTACAATCAAAAGATTCAAACTTTATCCACACTTCGTATAATTTTTTAGTTTTGAATAATGCAACACCAAAACATAGGTTGTTTTACTCATTTTGAGCATGCTTACAATCTAAAGATTTAGAATTTGTACATGTATCCTATAATTTTTGGGTTTTGAATAATGCAACACTAAAACATAGGTGGTTTTACTCATTTCAAGCAAGTTTACAATAAAAAGATTAAAAATTTATGCAGATTACATATAATTTTTGAGTTTTGAATAATGTAGAAAAAAATTTAGGTGATTTTTGTCATTTTGAGCATGTTTACAACCAAAATATTCAAACTTTATGCTCATTTTCAATAATTTTCAAGTTTTGAATAATGCAACACCAAAACTCGAGTGGTTTTACTCATTTCAAGCATGTTAACAATAAAAAGATTTAAACTATATGCATGTTTCATATAAGTTTGGAGTTTTGAATAATGCAACAAAAGAATCTAGGTGGTTTTACACATTTTAAGCATGTTTTCAATTAAAATATTCAAACTTTATGCATGTTTCTTATAATTATTGAGCTTTGAATAATGCAACATAAAAAAATTAATTGATTTTACTTGTTTTGAGCATGTTTATCAGTAAAATATTCAAATTTTATGCACGTTTCCTATAATTTTAAGTTTTGAATAATGAAACACCAAAACATAGTTGGTTTTACTCATTTCAATAATGTTTACAATTAAAAGATTCCAACATTATGTGTATTTTCTATAATTTTTGAGTTTTAAATAATGCAATACCAAAACATAGGTAGTTTTACTTGTTTCAAGCATGTTTACAATCAAAAGATTCATACTTTATGCATGTTTCCTATAATTTTTGTGTTTTTAATAAAACAATACCAAAACTTAGGCAATTTTTCTTATTTTGAGCAAGTTTAAAATCATAAGATTCAAATTGGATGCACATTTCTTATATTTTTTTAGCTTTGAATAATGCAACAACAAAACTTAAGTGGTTTTACTTATTTCAAATATTTTTAAAATCAAAATATACAAACTTTATGCATGTTTCCTATAATTTCTGAGTTTTGAATAATGAAACATGAAAACATAGGTAATTTTACTCATTTTGAGCATGTTTACAATCAAAAGATTCAAACTTTATTTATGTTTCTTATAATTTTTGAGTTTTTAATAATTCAAAATGAAAAGATAGGTATTTTTACTTGTTTTGAGCATGTTTACAGTCAAAACATTCAATATTTATGTATGCTTCCTATAATTTGAGTTTTGATTATTGTGACACTAAAATATAGGCATTTTTACTTATTTTTAGCATGTTTACAATCGAAAAATTCAAATTTTATGCACATTTCTTATAATTTCTGAGTTTTGAATAATCCAACACCAAAACTTAAGTAGTTTTCCTCATTTTGAGCATGTTTACAATCAAAAGATGCAAACTTTATGTGTATTTCCTATAATTAATGAGTTTTGAATAATGCAACAATAAAACATAGGTGGTTTTGGTCTTTTTGATCATGTTTACAATCAAAAGATTCAAACTTTATGTATGTCTCCTATAATTTTTAACTTTTGAATAATGTAACACTGAAACTTAGGATGGTTTTATTCATTTTGAGCATGTTTATACTTAAAATATTTTAACTTTATTTGTGTTTCATATAATTTTTGAGTATTGAATAATGCAAAATCAAAAGTTAAGTAGTTTTACTCATATCAATCATGTTTACAAGCAAAAAATTCAAACTTTATTTATGTTTCCTATAATTTTTGAGTTTAGAATTAGGTAGTTTTACTTCTTTAGAGCTTGTTTACAATGAAAAAAATTAAGTTTTATGTAGTTTTCCTATCATTTTTGAATTTTGAATAATGCTACACAAAAACATAGATGGTTTTACTCATTTCAAGCATGTTTATAATCAAAAGATTCAAACTTTATGCATATTTCTTATAATTTTTGAGTTTTAAATAATAAAACACCAAAACATAGGCATTTTTAATCATTTCTAACATTTTTGAGTTTTGAGTTTTGAATAATGAAATACCCAAATTGGGTGGTTTTACTCATTTCAATTGAGTTTACAATCAAAAGATTGAAACTTTGTGCACATTTCCTATAATTATTTGAGTTTTGAATAAAGCAACACCAAAACTTAGGTAATTTTAATCATTTTGAGCATGTTTACAATCAAAGATTCAAACTTTATGTGCATTTCTTATAATTTTTGAGTTTTAAATAATGCAACACCAAAACATTGGTAGTTTTACTAGTTTCAAGCATGTTTACAATAAAAAGTTTCAAACTTTAAGTGCATTTCTTATAATTATTGAGTTTGAAATAATGCAATAGTAAAACATAAGTAGTTTTACTCATTTTTAACATTTTTACAATCAAAAGATTCAAAATTTATGCTCCTTGCCCATAATTTTTTATTTTTTAATAATGCAACACCAAAACATACGTAGTTTAACTCATTTTGAATAATGATTCACTAAAACTTAGGTGGTTTTACTCATTTTGAGCATGTTTACAATCAAAAGATTCAAAATTTATTCAGATTTCCTATAATTTTTGAGTTTCGAATAATGTAACACCAAAATTTAGGTGGTTTTTCTCATTTTGAGCATGTTTACAATCAGAATATTTAAACTTTATCCAGGTTTCCTATACTATTTGAGTTTTTAATAATGAAACACCAAAACTCAGGTGGTTTTACTCATTTTGAGTATGTTTAGAATCAAAAGATTTAAACTTTATCCATGTTTCCTATATTTTTTGAGTTTTGAATAAAGCAACACCAAGATGTAGGCAATTTTACTTAATTCAGGCATGTTTACAATCAAAATATTCAAAGTTTGTGTGTTTCCTATACTATTTGAGTTTTGAATAATGTAACACTAAAAATTATGCGATTTTACTCATTTTGAGCAGTTTTAAAATAAAACAATTTAAACTTTATGCACATTTTCTATAATTTTTGTTTTTAAAATAATGCAAAATCAAAACTTAGGCTGTTTTACTCATTTTGAGCATGTTTACAATCAAAATATTTAAACTATATGCACATTTCCTCTAAATTTTTAGTTTTGAACAATGCAACATAAAAACCTAGGTAGTTTTACTCATTTTTAGCATGTTTACAATCAAAAGATTCAAACTTTATGCACATTACCTATAATTTTTATGTTTTAAATAATTCAAAATCAAAACTTATGTGGTTTTACTAATTTCAAGCATGGTTACAATCAAAATATTCAGATTTTATGCATGTTTCCTATAATTTTTAAATAATGAAACACCAAAATTTAGGTATTTTTACTCATTTCAAAGATGTTTAAAATTAAAAGATTAAAAATTTATGCATGTTTCCTATAATTTTTGAGTTTTTAATAATGCAACATAGAAATTTAGGTAGTTTTACTCATTTTGAACATGTTTCCAATCAAAAGATTCAAACTTTATGCATCTTTCCTATAATTTTTATGTTTTTTATAATGCAAAACTAAAACATAGGCAATTTTACTCATTTCAAGAATGTTTACAATCAAAAGATTAAAACTTTATGCATATTTCTTATAATTTGAGTTTTGAATAATGATACAACAAAACTTAGTTGTTTCTCATTTTGAGCATGTTTACCATCAATAGATTCAAACTTTATTTGTGTCTCATATAATTTTTTTATTTTTAAATAATGTAACACAAAAACTTAGGTGGGTTTACTCATTTTAACCATGTTTAAAATCAAAATATTCTAAGTTTATGCACATTTTCTATAATTTTTGAGTTTTGAATAATGGAATAATGAAACATAAACAATTTTACTCATTTCAAGCATGTTTACAATCAAAAGTTTCAAATTTATGCACCTTTCCTATAATTTTTGAGGTTTTCATAATGAAAAAACAAAACATAGGTAGTTTTACTCATTTTGAGCATGTTTACAATCAAAAGATTCAATCTTTATTTATTTTTCCTATAATTTGAGTTTTGAATAATTTGATACCAAAACATAGGCATTTTTACTCATTTTGAGCACATTTAAAATCAAAATATTTAAACTATATGAACATTTCCTCTAAATTTTTAGTTTTGAACAATGCAACACAAAAACTTAGGTAGTTTTACTCATTTTTAGCATGTTTACAATCAAAATATTCAAAATTTATGCACATTACCTATAATTTTTATGTTTTAAATAATGCAAAATCAAACTTGTGTGGTTTTACTAATTTTGAGCATGGTTATAATCAAAAGATTCAAACTTTATGCATGTTTCCTATAATTTTAAATAATGAAACACCAAAATTTAGGTATTTTTAATCATTTTAAGGATGTTTACAATTAAAAAATTCAAACTTTATGCATGTTTCCTATTATTGTTGAGTTTTGAATAATGCAACATAGAAACTTAGGCAATTTTACTCATTTTGAACATGTTTCCAATCAAAAGAATCAAGCTTTATGCACGTTTCCTATCATTTTTATGTTTTTTATAATGTAAAACCAAAATATAGGCAATTTTACTCATTTCAAGAATGTTTACAATGAAAAGATTAAAAATTTATGCATATTTCCTATAATTTGAGTTTTGAATAATGATATAGTAAAACTTAGTCATTGTTTCTCATTTTGAGCATGTTTACCATCAAAAGATTCAAACTTTATGCGTGTTTTCTATAATTTTTGAGTTTTAAATAATGCAACACAAAAACTTAGGTGGTTTTACTCATTTTAACCATGTTTAAAATCAAAATATTCTAACTTTATGCACCTTTTCTATAATTTGAGTTTTGAATAATGGAATAATAAAACATAGACAATTTTACACATTTCAAGCATGTTTATAATTAAATGTTTCAAATTAATGCACCTTTCCTATAATTTTTGAGGTTTTAATAATGAAAAAACAAAACATAGGTAGTTTTACTCATTTTGAGCATGTTTACAATCAAAATATTCAAATTTTATGTATTTTTCCTATAATTTGAATTTTGAATAATGCGACACCAAAACATAGGCATTTTTACTCATTTTGAGCATGTTTACAATCAAAAGATTCAAAGTTTATGCACATTTCTTATAATTTTTGAGTTTTAAATATGCAACACCAAAACTTTGGCCATTTTACTTATTTCAAGCATGTTTACAATGAAAATATTTAAACTTTGTGCACATTTCATAAAAATTTTGAGTTTTGAATAATGCAACACCAAAACATAGCTAGGTTTATATGTTTAGAGCATATTTACAATAAAAAGATTCAAACTTTATGTGCATTTCCTATAATTTTTGAGTTTTAAATAATACAACACCAAAACTTAAGTGGTTTTAATTATTTTGAGCATGTTTCAAACTTTATCCATGTTTCTTACAATTTTTGAGTTTTATATAATGCAACACCAAAACCTAAATGGTTTTGCTCATTTCAAGCATGTTTAAAATTAAAAGATTCAAACTTTATGCCCATTTCGTATAATGTTTGAGTTTTGAATATTGAAACTCCAAAAATTAAGTTGATATACTCATTTTGAGCATGTTTAAAATCAAAAGATTCAAGATTTATATGCCTATCCAATCATCTTACACCATAACTTAGGCAATTTTACTCATTTTAATCATGTTTAAAATCAAAAGATTCAAACTTTATGTGTGTTTCCTATAATTTTTTAGTTTTAAATAATGCAACACCAATACTTGAAAGATTTTATTCATTTCAATTATGTTTACAATTAAAATATTCAAATGTTATGTAGTTTTCCTATAATTTTTGAGTTTTGAAAAATGCAACACCAAAACATAGGTAGTTTTACTCATTTTGGGCAAGTTTACAATCAAAAGTTTAAAACTTTATATGTGTTTCCTATAATTTTTGAGTTTTGAATAATGTAACACAAATATAGGGGTTTTTCTCATTTCTCATTTTGAGTATTTTTAAAATCAAAATATTCAAACTATATGTGTATTTCCAATAATTTTTAAGGTTTTACTAATGTGACACTAAAATTTAGGTTGTTTTACTCATTTCTAGAATGTTTACAATCAAAATATTTAAAATTTATATGTGTTTCCTATAATTTTAGAGTTTTGAATAATGCAACACCAAAACATATGCAGATTTTTTCTTTTCATGCATGTTTACAATTAAAAAAGTCAAACTTTATGTCTGTTTCCTATATTACTTAAGTTTTAAATAATGTAACTCCAAAACTAATGTGGTTTTACTCATTTTGAGCATTTTCAAAATCAAAAATATTTAAGCTTTAAGTTAATTTTGGAGTTTTGAATAATGCAACACCAAAAATTAGGTAGGTTTACTTGTTTAGAGAATGTTTACAATCAAAAGATTCAAATTTTAAGCACTTTTCCAATAATTTATGAGTTTTTAATGATGCAACACTAAAACTTAGATGGTTTTATTCATTTTGAACATGTTTACAATCAAAAGTTTCAAAATTTATGTGCATTTCTTATAATTTTTGAGTTTTGAATAATGTAACACAAAAATTTGGGTGGTTTTACTCATTTCTAGTATGTTTCAACCAAAAGATTCAATCATTATGTGTGTTTCTTATTACTTTTTAGTTATTTTGAGCATGTTTACAATTAAAAGATTCAAAATTTATGAATGTTTCCTATAATTTTTTATCTTTGAATAATGAAACACTAAAACATAGGTAGTTTTACTTATTTAGAACATTTTTACAATCAAAAGATTAAAACATTATGCATATATCTTGTAATTTTTGAGTTTTAAATAATGCAACACCAAAACTTAGATGGTTTTACTCATTTCAAGCATATTTACAATCAAATACTCAAAATTTATGAGTGTTTTTTATAATTTTTGAATTTATCATAATTTAATACCAAAACATAGGTGGTTTTACTCATTTCTAGTTTGTTTACAATCAAAAGATTAAAACATTATGCATATATCTTGTAATTTTTGAGTTTTAAATAATGAAACACTAAAACATTGGTTGTTTTACTTATTTTGAGCAATTTTACAATCAAAAGATTAAAATTTATTCACATTTCCTATAAGTTTATAGTTTTGAATAATTCAACACTAAAACTTGGGCAATTTTAATCATTTTAAGCATGTTTACAATCAAAATATTTAAACTTTATGCAAATATCCTATACTTTTTGAGTTTTGAATAATACAACACCAAAACTTAGGTGGTTTTACTCATTTTGAACATGTTAAAGATTCAAACTTTATGCATTTTTCCTATAACTTTTGAGTTTGGAAAAATGCAACACCCAAACTTTGGTGGTTTTACTCATTTTGAGCATGTTTACAATCAAAAGATTTAAAATTTATGTGAGTTTCCTATTATTTTTGAGTTTTGAATAATGCATCATCAAAACTGAAGTAGTTTTACTCATTTTGAGCATTTTTACAATCAAAAGATTCAAAATTTTTGAATGTTTCCTATAATTTTTGAGTTTTGAATAGTGCAACAGCAAAACTAAAGTGATTTTACTCATTTTGAAGATGTTTAGAATAAAGTATTCAAAATTTATGCATGTTTCTTATAATTTTTTGGGTTTGAATAATGTGACACTAAAACTTACACAATTTTACTCATTTTGAGCATGTTTAGAATCAAAAGGTTCAAAATTAATGTGTGTTTCCTATAATTTTTGAGTTTTGAATAATGCAACACCAAAAATTAAGTAGTTTTACTCATTTTGAGCATGTTTAGAAGAAAAAATTTCAAACTTTATGTGTGTTTCTTATAATTTTTGAGTTGTGAATAATGTAACACTAAAACTTAAGTAGTTTTACTCATTTTGAGCATGTTTACAATCAAGAGATTCAAACTTTATGCTTATTTCCTATATTTTTTGTGTTTGGAATCATGCAACACCAAAAATTAAGTAGTTTTACTCATTTTGAAAATGTTTACAATCAAAATTTTTAAACCTTATCCGTATTTCCTATAGTTTTTGAGTTTTGAATAATGAAACACTAAAATTTTAGCTGTTTTACTCATTTTAAACACGTTTATGATCAAAATATTTAAAATTTATGCATGTTTCTCATAATTTTTGAGTTTTGAATAATGCAAAACCAAAATGTAAGTAGAATTACTCATTTTGAGCATGTTTAAAATCAGAATATTCAAACTTTATGCATTGTTCTCATTATTTTTGAGTTTTGAATAATGCAACACTAAAACCTAGAGGGTTTTACATATTTTAAGCATGCTTAAAATCAAAAGATTCAATCTTTATGTATGTTTCCTATAATTTTTAATTTTTGAATAATGCAACACCAAAAATTAGGCTATTGAACTCATTTCAAGCATGTTTAAAATTAGAAGATTCAAACTTTATGCTTGTTTCCTATAATTTTTGAGTTTTGAATAATGCAATACCAAAACTTACAAGACTTTACTAGTTTTGAGCATGTTTAATATCAAAAGATGCAAACTGTATGTGTATTTACTATAATTTTTTAGTTTTGTATAATGTAACACCAAAATTTAGGTGGTTATACACATTTTAAGCATGTTTATGAACTAAATATTCAAAATTTATGTGTTTTTCTTATAATTTTTAAGTTTTTAATAATGCAACACCAAAGCTTAAGTAGTTTTACTCATTTCAAGCATGTTTAAAATCAAAAGATTTAAACTTTATCTATGTTTCCTATAATTTTTGAGTTTTGAATAATAGAACATCAAAAATTAAGTAGTTTTTCTCATTTGGAACATGTTTACAATCAAAATATTCAAACTTTATGCATGTTTCCTATAATTTTTTAGTTTTGATAATGTAACACCAAAATTTAGGCAGTCTTACTCACTTTGTAAATGTTTTCAATCAAAACATTCAAAATTTATGCATGTTTCCTATAATTTTTTAGTTTTGAATAATGTAAAACAAAGACTTAGGTAGTTTTACTCATTTCAATTATGTTTACAATCAAAAGATTCAAAATTTATATGTGTTTCCTATTATTTTTAAGTTTTGAGTAATTTAACACCAAAACATAGGTTGTTTTACTCATTTTGAGCATGTTTAAAATCAAAATATTTAAACTTTATGCATATTTCCTATAATTTGTGAGGTTTGAATAATGTAACTATAGACACTAGATAACTACACACTATAGTTCTTGATGTTAAAACCCCCTTAGACCACCTTGAGACCCCCCAAGGACCCAACTATGACCTTTTTACTATAACTAGACTTAACTCAAGTTAGTTTTGACCCTCTGACTAACCCACATTTAAACTTAATTTGAGCTTGACCATCAATCATTGATGGTCACCTTAACCATCAATAGTCATCTGATCATCGATGGTCAAGTTCCACCATCTAAACCAACTTAATTGACCCTTCAACTCTAACTTGATTTTTTATAATTAGCTCATCTAATTTACATGTGAACCCATGCATGATGAATTTAAAATTAGATAATAAGTCAGACCCCTTGTTAACATATTATTGCACCTCTACTTCCTTCTTATAAAAAGAGAAAAATTAAAGGGAGAAAAAGCGAGGTAAGCAGATCATTAAGAGGCAAGAGCAAGGGAGAGAATGGATGCTAAGATCAATCATCAATCATCTTCTTGTGCAAGTATCTATTTATCAACAATAATCTTCAGTAAGCTTTAGAACTTCTCCAAGTCATCAACTATCAAACCATGAGCTAATAAGTATATTGTTCTTTATTCAAGTTTCAATTATTTAGTTTATAAATTTAACCCATAACCTCTTTTGACCATCCAAACACTTGACCCTTGAACCAAACCTCTTAACCTTGACCCTCTACCTTTCAAACAATATCTGACCCAAACCCACCTTCCAAAACCATTCTACAACCTCAACTAATAAACCTTTTTGACCTGAGCCAAAACCAATATTAATCATTAATGGTCATCTTAATTATCTATGGTCATGTGTAAAACTAGACACCCAAAATTAGTAAGCAAAAACCACTTCTTAACCTCAACCAAAACCCAATTTTCTTAACTTCTATCACAATATAAACTAGAAACACCAACCTCACCATACTTGAGCCATATTTTGATAGTTTAGAATTCACCGTAATGTTATCTTGTTAATCTAATTAGGAATTTCTTTTGAATAGTATTATTTCACCTAAATTAAGTACTATCATTTATGTTATGCAACCTTATTTTATCAACAAAATTAACTTGTTCTTAAAAGGTAGATTGATAGCCTCCAAGGAAGTCATGTACTTCTTAGATCTAGCTAGCTAGGCAATCCACCCTTGCACCTAACTAATCAACCATTTATTTAGTGTTTTCTTAGCTATAGCTCATCCTCCTAAGCCAAAGAGGATCTCTCACAACTATCTAGATCAAAAAGCACAAACCAAATCTAGGTTCTACCAATCTTAACCTTCTTTTTATTTTTACTCTTCCTTCTTAAAGAAATAAAGTGAAATTTCATTGAAATATTTTGGCATGCCTGGTGGGACCTTGAGTCTCTACTCAAATTTCTTTTTGCTTGCATCTATATGCTCTTCTCCCTAGTCTATGCTCATAAACAAAACTAAAATTTCTTATTTGGCTTAAAATTGATGGCATACATTGATTTCATGCAAGTTTAGCTCACATAGTTTAAATTGAAGTAAAATAATTCAATCATAGCATCACTTTTATTGTACACATTAAACCAAACCACCTATATAAATCAAACATCATAATATTTGATATAAAGCCTGATTGGGATTTCATCACCTAGTGGTCACCTTACCCTTCTCAAAAGTCCTATTTAGAGGTCATATTATAAAATCTAGAAATCAATATATACTAGCTAAGCACCTGACACTTTATTGCTATAGTGTGTGAAGTGAGGGGGTAGGTCCCAATACCAAGCCATGTATTGATTTCAAATAAAAATCCTTTTGAAAGCCTAAACATAACCTAAAACCAATAATAAGGGTGGGGGCCCTAACCTGGTTGGCTAAGTATTTCTGTTGCGGCTCTGCTGGTCTCAAGTTCTAGTCTCCCTCTGCCTTGTGGTACCAGTATTAGGCATGTCTAGCCAGCGCCGCCAGTCACATTAAAAAGTTTACCAGGCTTTCTTAAAAAAAAAAAACCTAAAACCAATAATAGACTTATTTGTTAGTACCCACTCTACAAGCCAAGTTGAGTCACAATATTTATAAAAAGCTTAAGGCATAATTCATAATATAAACTAAAAAGAACCTTTGGATTTAACATGCTTTAGTTTATGTTTTATCTTCTTTTGAATTTTCCTTATCTTCTCTTTGCTTGAGTTGTGAGGAATATATCTTCCCTTGGAAACCTTCTACCATTTTGCCTTCATCTACCTCATCTCAACTACCTTGTTTAATGGAGAGCCCTCTTATAGTTTCTCTAGGAGACACTAACTTTGTTAGACTCCTAGAAGATAACCCTCTTGCTTTATAACATTACCTTGCATCAAGATCCACTTATACCCCCAACCTTACTTACAATCAACCCAACCTTGCCTATAATTAATTCAACCTCAACTACATCTAATTGATAATCTTTCAATAACCACTTGATCATCACTTCAACCAATTGATAACCTTTAAACCCTTATTAGACCCTTGTCATAACCCAAATAAACTATCTCAATGTCACCAATCTTTGGGTTACCTATCCTAACCATCATATCAATTACCTCAACCATATCAAGCTTTTGATTACCTACCTCAACCATCATATCAATCACCTATACCCCATTTATGGCAACCTTCTATATCTCAAAACCAAGACTTAGTCTATCACCATAGTTATACCACCAACAACTATTAGCCCAATAACTATCAACTCAACCACTATCAATCCAATCATTATCAGCTTACTTTATCAACCTCATCAAAGAAATTCAATAATCATCCAACCTATAACTATCAAACAAAATTTTATAACCAATCAATTTTATCACCCTTACCCATGTTATCAAACCTATCAATCCAACCTATGTAACCCACCTTCTCAACCTTCTCAACCCCATCAAATCTAGCTAATAACTATCAACCTACCATATTAAACCAACTAAAATTTTTAAGCCACCTAACCATATCTAACCCACCTACCATATCAACCATGTCAAATATATCAGATACCTCAACCACACCCAACCTCTCAAATAAATCTACCTTATCTACCTTATCAAACCAAACAAACTTTTTGAACCCACCAATCTTATTAGACTGACCAACCTCACCAAATCATACCAATAAATCTCAAATAATTTTTTCTAACCCACCAAGCTTATCAAGTATACCCAACCCATCAAATCACTTAAACTTGTCGAGTCAATCCAACTTATTCGACCAACCAACTTTACCAAATCAACCAATTAGCTTGTAACCTTAAGAGCCATTAGTGTACCCTCATTTTAGGTATTATACCTCACTGGAGAAATCATATGCCTCAATCCTTGAAAAAAATATAAGGGATTTTGTTATTAGACTCCCTCAAATCAAACCCCTTAAATTTTCTCTTCTAAAACCCATTTGGTTTATAGAGAATGAGTTTTGTACATATCATCACATAAATGGACATGTGGTAGATAGATGTGGGTATGTTAAGATGATCGTCCAAAACCCTATCAATCAAAATGAGGTTCTAAAGGATATTATCCATGTTCCCCCCAACCTAGCCTTGAATGTATTCAAGTAATCAATCATTGACCCTCTTTTTTCACCCATTATTATGCAAGCCCATAATCAAAGCCCTCAACACAATGAGGTCCTTAGTGCATCTATAACTAGGGAAACCATAATTGAAACCCCAAAAAATCCACTTGTTAACCAAGTGTACCATTTTCAACTTCCTTTTCAAATAATCATTAAGGAAGAATCAACTTAAACCAACCACTTGTTGACCAAGAAGAGCCTTCTCAACTTTGCTTTAAAACCATCATTAAGAAAATTGACCCACCTCTTCCACTTCCCCTTTTAATGGATCTAACCCAAACTCAAAACACTTCACATCCAACTAAATCCAACCCAACCTCAACTAAAATCAAACCCATTCAATTCTTCTATAATCTGATAATTTCATCTACTGAATGACATTTTCTTTGGTTTGATTCCCTTTTGAACAGGGTCAAATCTTTGTCACCTTACCTTTACCAAATATATAAGTAAACCCAACCAATAAGTAGAATTAACCACCCATCCTACCTCCCCCAACCAATCAAACCAACCTATAGACCAAATCAATCAATCACGATAAACCCAACTTTTAATCCAACCATAAGAAACTTATCTATCAAGACAAACCAACATCAATCCTTCATTCAAGATTTTTTGAATATTGACTGCCCTTTTATCCACGCTACCCAAACCTCACATAAGCTCCCTCATCAAGATAATCTGACACTCTTATTCTGACATGATGTTTCCAATACCATTTCTAGACCCCAACCCTACCCAAATCTAATCAAACAATGTTTTCCTTACCATAGCACCATAATAGAGATCCCACCTAAACCACCACCTATAACTTGAACTCAAAACTAAAAATTAACAACTAATAACCTTTTGAAGGAAAATGAAGTCATCTTCATCCTTTCTAAAACCTCTTTACTAACCCACATCTTGTCCTAGGAATCTTTTCCCACCTCAACATTCATGAAAAGAGCCACTAGGGGAATTCTTCCTCTACAAGCTTCAACCAAGCAACAACCCCAACATTAACTAATGACAATACCAACTCTTGTCACCTACTATCAACCCACCTTGCCTATAACCAAACTAAACTTAAACATAAACAAACCTTAACCTTGACTAACATTTTATCAATAACCCAAACCAACACTTAAATCTACCTAACCAAACCAAAAACCAACCAACATTGTCACTAACCAAAGTTTGGCCACCATCACCTAACCAACCTTACCTCTTTTACTCTGTCCAACCTAGAGTTTTTTCCACATCTACTCAAGTGTTGAAAAGTAATTGGGGAACCTCTTCTCTCTTGATTAGCTCAAACCATTTACATGTAAGTTTGGATCTAAGGCATATCAAAACATAAACCCCTCAATGCTTTGTATTCGCATCTTGTTCTTTTTTAAAACCAAGTTATTTATCATCTTGTATCTCACTTAAGTTCATTCCTTATTTTCATTTGCCTTAATTTCCTTATTTTAAGGACAATCAATTAAAATAGGATCATATGATTATCCATCATAAATTTAACCTAATCTTAAGCATGGGGATATATCATGGATCTATTTATGGCATGATTCTTATAGATGTTTTCACCACTTATAAGATGAATCCCCATGGTCATTATCACTTAAACCTATTTTTCCCATCATTCACCTTTTTGTGTTATGGTTTTTGCCTCCGTAAAGGAAAGCCTTCGAGCCTATATAGACTTGTCCATGTTGAAACTAACATAAAATTAATTTGGGATACTAAATATCACTTGGGTCAAAATATCTTCCCAAAAATACCAAATATTTCTTAAAAGGGTAGACTAATCCCTTGAAGGACAACTATCACACATAAACAAGTCCAAAGCTTAGACCACTCCATTGAAGGATGGCTAAACCAAACATTTGTCAAGCAAATAATCACTTAGAAGCTTCTTACATCAAACAACTTCCCAAAACCACCAACTTAAAGCAATCAAATAACCTCAAGTTAAAAGTAAAAAATAAATTAATCCCAAGAAAGTTTCCATCAGCTTTCACACAACAATTATTAGACTTCTCACAACAATTAGTCTACCCCAAATTAGAATATGGACTTATCTATAATGGTTTCTAGGTCACCTACAAAAGGGGCAAACTATCCCCATAAGAACGTTATACTTCCATCCATTCACCTATTTCATTTATCTCTCCATTACACTCCATAAATCAAGGTATTTTGAACTTACTTGAAACATTTGATCAAGTTACTTATTTTAACCAATAAACTAACACCAATGCAATGCATGAAAGGGGGATATGTTCTTAAGCCCACCCATCTTGCCATTTTGGTCTTTGCCAACCTAAGCATTTAAACCTCTTTCTACTTTCATGAACACTTGAGAAGATGTGTGTCTTCCATCTTTGAGTCATTGAAACCCTAACCACCTAATTTACATTCTTCCACCCATTGGAGAGTACCTTATTCTCTACCACCTAACCAACTGACCAATCAACTAGCTAACCTACTAACTTACCAACTATACACCTGTTAGAGATTACCTTATTCTCTACCACCTAACCAAACCAATTAACCTCAACTTGGTCATCTTAGCCCATATTTCACACTTTTTATGACCTAAATTTTCCTTGGTCAGTTTGATCCCATAATTTACCTTACCATTTTTAATAAACTTGTGCTACTTATGTACCCCAACCATTTAGGTACTTTAGAACATGGCCCTTTGTCATCCCAACACCTATAACCATTTTTGTCTTCTCAAGATCACATCCTATCTTACATACCTATGAATATATCAACCTTACCTAGGATATTTTATTTTATAGGAGTAACCCATATCAACTATGCATTTGTTACCTTATCAATTATCCTTCTATTACCAACCTTATTTTACTACCTTACATCAACCCTGCAACCATTAGAGATGACCCCTTTCCACTGACAACCATAACTAACCACACTACCTTATCATGGGTCCTTCTACCCTGATCATCTCAACACCTCACCATTGGGCCATTTTGGCCTAACCTAGCATGCATTTTGTGATAAAATTCACCTAGTCCTTTGACCACAGTGGTAAAATTTCCATGTTGACCATGTTTTGAATTTACACCACCTCATGCTTACCAAACGCACTTATGTTTTCTTGAGAGCACTTCCTACCTTGGATACCCATGAGGGGGAACACCTTCTCCCATGATCGAGGCAACCTAACCTTCGACCTACAATTAATTTTTATTTTTTATCTTGTTAATACAAACTACATAATAAAAAAGGGCAAAATGTAGACACACTATTGTTCTATTGTTCTAGACACTGCACACTATTGTTCTAAAACTGCACACTATTGTTCTAGAAGTCAAAATCCCCTAGACCACCTTGGAACCCCCAAGGACCCAACCCTAACCAAACCTAACTCAAGTTAGTTTTGACCCACTAATTAGCCCACCTTATAAGCCACTTTTACCTTGACCCTCGAATGTTGATGGTCACCCTTACCTCGATGGTCACCTTGACCACTGATGGTCAAGTTCCACCTTCTGAACCAACTTAACTGACCCTTCAAATCCAAATTAGTTTTTTATATTTATCTTGTTTAATTCATGTGTGAGCCCATGCATAAAAAAGTTAAAATTAGACAGCAAGTCAGACCCCTTGTTAAAATATTATTGCACCTCTCCTTCCTTATTAAAAGAGTAGAACTAGAGGGAGAGAAAGGGAGGTAAGCATATCATTAGGAGGTAAAAGCAAGGGAAATAAAAGAGATTAATATCAATCATCAACTTCTTGTGTAGGTATCTCTTCATTGGAAATCATCTTTAGCAAGCTCGAGAACTTTTCCAAGCTATTAACTACCAAACTATAAGTTAAGTATATTATTCATTGTTTCAAGTTTTAATTATTTAGTTTAGAAATTATACCCATCCACCCACAACCTCTTTTGACCATCCAAATATTTGAACCTTTAACAATATCTCTTAACCTTGACCCTCTACCTAAAAACCAATATCTAACCCAAACCCACCTTCCAAAACCATTCTGTAACCTCAACCAAGTAACCTTCTTGACTTGAACCAAAACTGACAGTAACTATTGATATTCACCATGATCATCAAGGGTCACCTTAACCATTGATTGTTGTATGCAATTAGAATTATATGGTGCACATGAATCAATCATGAATTAGATAAGATATATCACACCTACACTTCTGATTAGGGCATACAATTGTTAAGTGAGAGCATGAACAATATAAAGATCTATTAGACCTAATTAGGGGATCAATTATATCATCTATCATAACACATCATGCTAGATAGGGTTTCAAAGCCTATAGTCTAACACAATTGCACAACAAACCTAAAAGATTCCCATGGTTTTTATATTTACTTATGATAATAAACAAGAAAGTAAACTAATATAATAATAAGAAAAGTAAACTAATATAATGTTCACCAAAGCTTATGGCACAAAGTAAGTGGTTAAATGTAAAGCAATCAAATACATGTATAGGAATTTCAAATATTGTAAGTATGAGTAACACCCTAATACATAGAATATGAGGAATAATATTATTTGAGTCAACACTTATGCTACTTCTATCTACTAAAAGAGAAGAGAACAAAGTTAGAATATAACATGAATGTGAACCCATCATGATTCAATCTCTTCCTTGTCTAATGAGGGTTCACAAGAGGTTGTTATGGTTTGTAAGGATCACTTTTTTAGGCCAAAGCATCCAATACCTATTCATAAGACTAAGATTCTCCAAATAAGAAACCTAAGCTAAGACTCCTCAAGTAGAATGGTGGAAGAGTAGATTGTGAAGAAGCATGAGTGAATAATAACTCTTGATTGCCTTCATATGGAAATGATCAAAATGAACTTGTATAAATAGGAATATCTGACCCAAAAATCACTCGAACATGTTGGCTATGCTAGGTCGACCAGTAGCACATTATCGAGATAATGCTTGAAGTTTGTGTTAGGTCGGCTAGATGGAAACTAGGCCTAAAGAGCTAAAGTGACCCTAGACTATGCCAAGTCAACCACGTTAACCTAGCTTTTTGAATAGGTGAAAAGGGTACTAATTAAGAGAAAGAAGGATAAAAAGAGGAAAATATTAGAGGAATATGCAAGGAAGGAGAGATAGCTTAGGGAAAGGTTTTAGGAGCTGAATGGATAGGGAATAATATGGCAATAAGAGACAACAATCCTATGAAGCACTAAAGGTTTGCCCACCCCTTTCCAGATGCACCCTTTAAAGTATACACTCAAAGAGATTGAGTTATGATGGGATTTTGTAAGATGTAAAGTCTTAGTAAACGATAAAAGTGTGAAAATATTATGTGTATACATATGACCCACTCGAATCTCATCACATGTCACTAAGGTGTAATAGGGAATGGTGATTTAAGAAAGAACATAAGGACACACACAATGCTAATGTTAGAAAAATGTAGTATTTTCAAAATCATAGAATAATTAAAAGTAAATGACAGAAAAGGAAACTAATTAAAAAGTAAATGATGAGTACCTTGACTTACCTTTGTCATAGGATGTTTGTCAATTATGTTTTAGTTTTGATTATGGAGGGCATAGAGACTACTTTGGACAAACCCCAAAAAAAAAACTAAGGTGCAAAAACAAACACAAGAAAAGCCAAAATTTAAGTAGTGCTACTCATTTTGAGCATGTTTAAAATTAAAATATTTAATCTTTATGCATGTCTCCTATAATTTTTTAGTTTTGAATAATCGAACACCAAAATTTAAGTTGTTTTACTCATTTTGAGCATGTTTAAAAGCAAGTTTCAATCTTTATGTGTGTTTCTTATAATTTTTGAGTTTTAAATAATGCAACACCAAAACTTAAGCTATTTTACTCATTTTGAGCATTTTTACAATTAGAAGATTCAAATTTTATGCTCATATACTATAATTTTTTAGTTTTAAATCATGCAACACCAAAACTTAAGTGATTTTGATCATTTTGAAAATGTTTACAATCAGAAGATTCAAATTTTATGTGTGTTTCCTATAATTTTTTAGTTTTGAATATGTGAAACCAAAATTTAAGTGGTTTTACTCATTTTAAACATGTTTACAATTAAAAGATAGAAATTTATGCATGTTTTTCATTATTTTTATTTTTTACTAATGTAACACCAAAATTTAAGTAGTATGCACATTTTGTATTATTTTTGAGTTTTGAATAATGCAACACTAAAAATTGGGCGGTTTTACTTATTTCAAGCATGCTTGAAATCAAAAGATTCAAAAATTTTACATCTTTTCTATAATTTTGATGTTTTTAATAATGCAACACCAAAACTTAGGCTATTTTACTCATTTCAAGCATGTTTAAAATCAAAATATTCAAATTTCATGCACATTTCCTATAATTTTTAAGTTTTGAAGAATTCAATACCAAAACTTAAATGATTTTATTGGTTTCAACCATGTTTAAAATCAAAAGATTCAAACTTGATGTTTATTTACTATAATTTTTGAGTTTTTTTATAATGCAACACCAATACTTAAGCGATTTTTCTCATTTTAAGAACGTTTATGAATAAAATATTCAAAATTTATATGTGTTTCTTATAATTTTTAAGTTTTGAATGATACAACATCAAAAATTAGGTGGTTTTACTTATTTCAAGCATGTTTAAAATCAAAAGATTCAAACTTTATGTGTGTTTCGTATGATTTTTGAGTTTTGAATAATGGAACACCAAAAATTAGGTAGTTTTACTCTTTTTGAACATGTTTACAATCAAAAGATACAAAGTTTATGCATGTTTCCTATAATTTTTGAGTTTTGAATAATGCAACACCAAGAGTTAGGTAGTTTTACTCATTTCATGCATGTTTACAATCAAAAGATTCAAATTTTATGCATGTTTCCTATAATTTTTTAGTTTTAAATAATGCACCACCAACACTTCAGTAGTTTTACTCATTTTAAGCATGTTTACAATCAAAAGATCCAAACTTTATACATGTTTCCTATAACTTTTGAGTTTTGAATAATGCAACATCAAAATTTAAGTAGTTTTACTCATTTTGAGCATGTTTACAAACAAAATATTCAAACTTTATGTGTGTTTCCTATAATATTTGAATTTTTGATTAATGTAACACTAAGAGTTAAATAGTTTTAGTCATTTCAATCATGTTTTCAATCAAAAGATTCAAATTTTATACATGTTTCCTAAATTTTTTGAGTCTTGAATAATGGAATACCAAGACTTATGTAGTTATACTAGTTTTGAGCATGTTTATAATCAAAATATTCAAACTTTAAGCATGTTTCCTATAATTTTTGAGTTTTGAATAATGAAGCACCAGAATATAGGTGGTTTTACTCATTTTGAGCATGTTTACAATCAAAAGATTCAAACTTTATTTGTGGTCACTATAATTTTTGAGTTTTGAATAATGTGACACAAAAACTTAAGTGGTTTTACTCATATCATGCATGTTTAAAATCAAAAGATTTAAACTTTGTTTGCATTTCCTCTAATTGTTGAGTTTTGAATAATGTAACACCAAAATTTAAGAGGTTTTCCTCATTTCAAGAATGTTTCCAATTAAAAGATTCAAACTTTGTGTATTTACTATAATTTTTTGAGTTTTGTATAATGTAACTCCAAAATTTAAGTAGTTTTACTCATTTCAAGCTTGTTTATAATCAAAAGATTCAAAATTTATGCATGCTTCCTATAATTTTTTAGTTTTGAAGAAATCAATGCCAAAAATTAAGCAGTGTTACTTGTTTTGAGCATGTTTACAATTAAAAGTTTCAAACTTTGTGTGTTTCGTATAATATTTGAGTTTTGAATAATGCAACACCTAAACAAAGGTGGTTTTACTCATTTCAAGCATGATTAAAATTTAAAGATTCAAACCTTATGTGCATTTACTTTAATTTTTGAGTTTTGAATAATACAACACCAAAACTAAAGTGGTTTTTCTCATATCGAGCATGTTAACAATCAAAAGATTCAAATTTATGCACATTTGTGACAATTTTTGTGCTTTGAATAATGTAACACTAGAACTTATATGGTTTTACTCATTTTGAGCATGGTTACAATGAAAAAATTCAAACTTTATGCATGTTTCCTATCATATATTATTTTTTAATAATGCAACACTAAAACTTAGGTGACTCTATGCATGTTTTCTATCAAAAGATTTAATTTTTATTCATGTTTCCTTTAATTTTTATTTTTAAAAAATACGTCACCTAATATTAGGTAATTTTACTCATTTCAAACATGTTTAAAATCAAAATATTTAGATTTTATGTGTGTTTCCTATTATTTTTGAGCTTTGAATAATGCAAAACCAAAACTTAAGTGGTTTTACTCATTTTGAGCATGTTTAGAATCAAATGATTCAAAATTTATGCACATTTCCTATAATATTTGGGTTTGGAATAATGTGATGCCAAAACTTACGTATTTTTACTCATTTTGATCATGTTTAAAATCAAAATATTGAAACTTTATGCATATTTCCTATAATTTTTGAGTTTTGAATAATGCAACACCAAAACTTAAGTAGTTTTACTCATTTTGAGCATGTTTATAAACAAAAGTTTCAAACTTTGTCTGCATTTCCTATAATTTTTGAGTATCAAATAATGCAACACCAAAACTTAAGTGATTTTAATCATTTTGAGCATTTTTACAAATAAAAAATTCAAACTTTATGCACATTTCTTATAATTTTTGAGTTTTGAATAATACAATGCCAAAACATAATCAATTTTTACTCGTTTCAAGCATGTTTACAATCAAAGGATTCAAACTTTATGCATGTTTCCTACAATTTTTGAGTTTTGAATAATTCAACACCAAAAATTACGTAGTTTTACTCATTTTAAGCATGTTTACAATCAAAAGATTCAAAATTTATGCATGTTTCTTATAATTTTTGAGGTTTGAATAATGCAACACCAAAAATTAAGTAGTTTTTCTCATTTCAATCATGTTTAGAATCAAAAGATTAAAAATTTATGTGCATCTCCTTTAAATTTTGAGTTTTGAATAATAAAACATGAAAACATAAGTAGTTTTGCTTGTTTTGAGCATGTTTAAAATCAAAAGCTGAAATTCTATGCACATTTCATAAATTTTTTTAGTTTTGAATAATGCAACACCAAAACATAAGAGGTTTTACTTGTTTTGAGCATGTTTACAATCAAAATATTTAAAATTTATGTATTTCCAATAATTTTTGAGTTTTAAATAATGCAACAATAAAACTTAAGCAATTTTACTCATTTTGAGCATGTTTACAATCAAAAGATTCAAACTTTATGCTCATTTCCTATGAGTTTTGAGCATGTTTAAAATTAAAAGATTCAATCTTTATGCATGTTTCCTATAATTTTTGAGTTTTGAATAATGTAACACAAAATTTTAAGTGGTTTTCCTCATTTTGAACATATTTACAATCAAAAGATTCAAATTTTATGTGCATTTCCTATAATGTTTGGTTTTTTCTTAATGAAACACCAAACTTAAGTGCTTTTACTCATTTTGATCATGTTTACAGTCAAAAGTTTCAAACTTTATGCTTTTCTCCTATAATGTTTGAGTTTTTATTAATGTTACACATAAAATTAGGCATTTTTACTCATTTTAGGTATGTTTACAATCAAAAGATTCAAACTTTATTCATGTTTGCTATATTTTTTGAGTTTTGAATAATGCAACAACATAACCTAAGCAATTTTACTCATTTCAAACATGTTTAAAATCAAAAGATTCAAAATTTATGTGTATTTATTATAATTTTTGAGTTTTGGATAATACAACACCAAAACTTAAGTGGTTTACCTCATTTCAAGCATGTTTAAAAATAAAATATTTAAATTTTATTTGCGTTTTATATAATTTTTGAGTTTTAATAATTAAACATGAAAACTTAAGTTGTTTTACTCATTTCAAGCATGTTTAAAATCAAAAGATTCAAATTTTATGCGTGTTTCTTATAATTTTATATTTTGAGTAATGCAACACCAAAACTTACAAGGTTTTACTTGTTTTAGGTATGTTTACAATCAAAATATTGAAACTTTATTCACATTTCCAATAACTTTTTAGTTTTAAATAATGAAACACCAAAATTTAAGAAGTTTTACTTGTTTTGATCATGTTTACATCAAAAAGTATTCAAATTTTATGCACATTTCTTATAATGTTTTAGTTTTAAATAATGTAACACTAAAACTTAGGAGGTTTTACTCATTTTGAGCATGTTTAAAATCAAAAGATTCAAACTTTATGCATGTTTCTTATAATTTTTAATTTTTATATAATGCAACACCAAAACTTGGGTATTGTTACTCATTTTGAGCATGTTTATAATCAAAATTCATAAAATTCATATGTGTTTCCTAAAATTATAGAGTTTTGAATAATACAACACCAAAACTTAAGTTGTCTTACTCCTTTCAAGCATGTTTACAATCAAAAGGTTCAAAATTTATGCACATTTCCTAACATTTTTGAGTTTTGAATAATGCAACACTAAAACTTAAGTGATTTTACTTGTTTTAAGCATGTTTACAATCAAAAGATTCAATCTTTATGCATGTTTCTTATAATTTTGGTATTTTAATTATGAAACACTAAAAATTAGGTGGTTTTACTTGTTTTGAGCTTGTTTATAATCAAAAGATTCAAAATTTATATGTGTTTCCTATAATTTTTGAGTTTTGTATAATACAACACTAAAACTTAGGTAGTTTTACTTGTTTTGAGAATGTTTACAATAAAAAGATTCAAACTTTATGTGCATTTCATATAATTTTTGAGTTTTGTATAATGTAACACTAAAACATAGGTAATTTTACCTATTTTGAGTAGGTTTACAATAAAAAAATTCAAAATTTATGTGTGTTTCCTTTAATTTTTAAGATTTGAATAATTCAACACCAAAACATAAGTTTTTTACTCATTTTGAGCATGCTTAAAACCAAAAGATTTAAACTTTATGAATATTTCCTATAATTTTTGGGTTTTAAATAATTCAACACAGGCATAGGTGGTTTTACTCATTTCAAGCATATTTATGAATAAAATATTTAAAATTTATCTGTGTTTCCTATAATTTTTGAGATTTCAATAATGTAATACCCAAACTGAAGTGGTTTTACTCATTTTAAGCATGTTTATAATAAAAAAAATTTAAATGTTATGTGTATTTCCAATAATTTTTTAGTTTTGAATAATGCAACACGAAGACTTAGGTGGTTTTAGTCATATTGATCATTTTTACAAATAAAGGTTCAAACTTCATGTGCATTTCATAAATTTTTTGAGATTTGAATAATGCAATACCAAAACATAAGTGTTTTTTCTTGTTTTGAGCATGTTTAGAATGAAAAGATTTTAAAATTATGTGCATTTCCTATAATTTATGAGTTTTGAATAATGCAACACTAAAAATGAAGTGGTTTTACTCATTACAAGCATCTTTAGAATCAAAAGATTCAAAATTTATGCACATTTCCTATAATTTTTGAGTTTTGAATAATACAACACTAAATCTTAAGTAGTTTTACTTTTTTTGAGCATGTTTAGAATCAAAAGATTAAAACTTTAAATGCTTTTCCATTAATTTTTGAGTTTTGAATAATACAACACCAAAATTTAAGTGATTTTACTCATTTCAACCATGTTTTAAATCAAAAGATTCAAAATTTATGCATGTTTCATATATTTTTTGAGTTTTAAATAATGCAACACCAAAATTTAAGTGGTTTTACTCATTTTGACCATGTTTACAATCAAAATATTCAAATTTTATACATGTTTCCTATAAGTTTTGAGTTTTGAATAATGTAACACCAAAATTGAAGTAGTTTTACTCATTTTAAGCATGTTTACAATTAAAAGATTTGAACTTTATACATGTTTCCTATAATTTTTGTGTTTTGAATAATGTAACACCAAAACTTAAGTCATTTTCCTCATTTTGAGTATGTTTACAATCGAAAGATTCAAATTTTATGTGTGTTGCCTATAATTATTAAGTTTTGATTAATGTAACACCAAAACATAAGTGCTTTTACTCATTTTAAGCATGTTTACAATCAAAATATTCAAACTTTATTTGTATTTCCTATAATATTTGAGTTTTTATTAATGCAACACATAAACTTAGGTAGTTTTACGTATTTCAAGTATGTTTACAATAAAAATATTTAAAATTTATGCACATTTCCTATAAGTTTTGAGATTTGAATAATGAACAACAAAACTTTAGTAGTTTTACTCATTTTGAGCATGTTTAAAATCAAAAGATTCAAAACTTGTGTATTCCCTATAATTTTTGAGTTTTGAATAATACTACACCAAAACTTAAGTGATTTTACTTGTTTCAAGTATGTTTACAATCAAAATATTTAAAATTTATGTATGTTTCATATAATTTTGAGTTTTGAATAATTCAACATGAAAAATTAAGTAATTTTACTTGTATCGAGCATGTTTAGAATCAAAAGCTTCAAAATTTATGCACATTTCCTATAATGTTTGAGTTTTGAATAATGCGACACCAAAAATTAAGTGGTCTTACTTGTTTCAAGAAAATTTTAAAATAAAAGATTCAAAATTTATGTGCATTCCCTATAATTCTTTAGTTTTGAATAATGGAACACCAAAACTTAAGTGGTTTTACTCATTTTGAGCATGTTTATGATCAAAAGATTCAAATATTTTGTGCATTTCTTATCATTTTTGAGTTTTGACTAATATAACACCAAAACTTAGGTAGTTTTTCTCGTTTTGATCATGTTCACAATAAAAATATTCAAAATTTATATGTTTTTCCTATAACTTTTTAGTTCTGAATAATGAAACTTATGTGTTTTTACTCATTTTGAGCATGTTTACAATTAAAAAATTCAAAATTTATGCACATTTCCTATAATTTTTGAGTTTTGAATATTGAAACACATAAACATAAGTCATTTTACTTATTTGGAGCATGTTTACAATGAAAATATTCAAATTTCATGCACATTTCCTATAATTTTTTATTTTTGAATAATACAACATCAAAAATTATGTGGTTTTACTCATTTTAAGCAAGTTTAAAAATAAAAGAAAACTTTACACATATTTCATATAATTATTGAGTTTTAAATAATGAAACACTAAAACTTAGATGGTTTAACTCATTTTGAGTAGGTTTACAATAAAAAGATTCAACTTTTTAAGCATTTCCTATAGTTTTTGAGGTTTGGGTAATGCAACACCAAAACCTAGGTGGGTTTACTCATTTTGAGCATGTTTACAATCAAAAAATTCAAAATTTATGTGTATTTCATATAATTTTTTAGTTTTTAATAATTTAACACCAAAACTTATGTTTTTTCAGTCATTTTGAGCATGTTGACAATTAAAAAATTCAAAATTTATGTACATTTGCTATAGTTTTTGAGTTTTGAATAATGTAACACTAAAAGTTGAGTGATTTTACTTGTTTTGAGCATGTTTACAATCAAAAGGTTAAAACTTTATTTACATTTATCATAATTTTTGAGTTTTGAATAATGTAACACCAAAACATAGGTAGGCTTATTCATTTAGAGCATGTTTACAATCAAAATATTTAAAATTTATGCACATTTCCTATATTTTTTTAATTTTTGAATAATGCAACACCTAAATTTAGGCATATTTATTTATTTCAAGCATGTTTACAATTAAAAGATTCAAAATTTATGTGTGTTTCCTATTATTTTTTAGTTTTTATTAATGAAATACCAAAACCTAAGTGCTTTTACTAATTTTGAGCATGTTTACAATCAAAAGATTCAAAGTTATGTGTATTTCATATAGTTTTTGAGTTTTGAATAATGTACCACCAAAACTTAGGTGATTCTATTCATTTTGAGCATGTTTACCATCTAAAGATTTATATGTTATGAATGATTCCTATAATTTTTGAGTTTTGAATAATGCAACACCAAAATTTTAGTAGTTTTAGTCATTTTGAGCATGTTTACAATCAAAAGATTCAAATTTTATGCATATCTTCAAAAATTTATGAGTTTTGAATAATGTAACATCAAAAATTAGGTAGTTTTTTTATTTTGAGCTTCTTTACAATCAAAAGATTCAAACTTTATGCATATTTCATATAATTTTTTAGTTTTGAATAATACAATACCAAAACTTAGGGATTTTTATTCATTTTAAGAATATCTCTAGTTAAAATATTCAAACTTTATGCATGTTTCCTTTAATTTTAGAGTTTTGAATAATGTAACACCAAAACTTTGGGGCTTTTACTTGTTTTGATAATATTTACAATCAAAATATTCAAACTTTATGTGTATTTTCTATAATTTTTGAGTTTTCAATAATGTAATACCAAAACTTAGATGGTTTTACTTGTTTTGAGAATGTTTACAATTAAAAAATTCAAAATCTATGTGCATTTCCTATAATTTTTTAGTTTTGAATAATGCAACAAAAAAGCTTAGGCAATTTTACTCCTTTCGAGCAAGTTTACAATTAAAAGATTCAAAATTTATGCATGTTTATGATCATTTTTGTGTTTTGAATGATGCAACACCAAAACTTAGGTAGTTTTACACATTTTAAGCATGTTTACTATCAAAAAATTTGAGCTTTATGCAATTTCCTATAATTATTTAGTTTTTAATAATACAACACCAAAACTTTAGGAGTTTTATTCATTTTGAGGATTCAAAATTTATCTCATTTCCTATAATTTTTGAATTTTGAATGATGAAAACCCAAAAATTTGGTGGTTTTACTCATTTTGAGCATATTTAAAATCAAAATATTCAAACTTTATGTGCATTTCCTATAATTTTTGTGTTTTCAATAATGCAACACAAAAATTTAAGTGGTTTTACTCATTTTGAGCATGTTTAAAATAAAAAATTTCAAACCTTATGCAAGTTTACTATAAATTTTTAGTTTTGAATAATGTAATACCAAAACATAGCTGATTTTACTCATTTTGGGTATGTTTACAATCAAAAGATTGAAACTTTATGCATGTTTCATTTAATTTTTTAGGTTTGAAGAATGAAACATGAAAATATAAGTAGGTTTACTTGTTTTGAGCATGTAACCATGCTCAATATAAGTAAATCTGCCTAAGTATTATTAGTGTTTTATTATTTAAAACTCAAAAATTATAAGAAACACAAACAAAATTTGAATATATTTATTTTAAACATGATCAAAATGAGTAAAACCACCTAAGTTATGGTGTTACATTATTCCAAAACTAAAAAATTACAAGAAATGCACATAAAGTTTAAATATTTTGATTTTAAACATGTTCTAAATGAGTAAAAGTACCTAATTATTTGTGTTGCATTATTCAAAACTTAAAAATTACATAAATTTTAATTCTTTTGATTTCAAACATGCTTGAAATAAGTAAAACCACTTAAGTTTTGTTGTTGCATTATTCAAAACTCAAAAACTATAGAAATTATGTATAAAGTTTGAATCTTTTAATTTTAAACATGCTTAAAATGACTAAAACTACTTACAATTTTGTGCTACATTATTCAAAACTAAAAAATTATTGGAAATGTGTATAAATTTTAAATCTTTTGATTTTAAACATGCTCAAAATGAGTAAAAATACATAAGTTTCGATGTTGTATTATTCAAAACTCAAAAATTATAGGAAATACCCATAAATTCTTTATCTTTTGATTTTAAACATGCTCAAAATGAGTAAAACCATCAATTTTTATTTTTATATTAATCAAAAGTAAAAAATTAGAAGAAATGCACATAAAATTTGAACATGCTCAAAACAAGTAAAACTACCTATGTTTTGGTGTTACATTATTCAAAACTAAAAAACTATAGGAAAGGCACATAAAGTTCAAATATTTTTATTTTTAACATGCTCAAAATAAGTATAACCACCTATGTTTTATTGTTGCATTACTCAAAACTCAAAAATTATAGGAAATGCACCTAAAGTTTTAATATTTTGGTTGTAAACATGCTCAAAATGAGTAAAATTGCCTAAGTTTTGGTGTTGCATTATTCAAAACCCAAAAAATTATAGGAAATGCACATAAATTTGAATATTTTGATTGTAAGCATGCTATAAATGAGTAAAACTACCTATGTTTTGGTGTTACATTATTCAAAAATCTAAAATTATAAGAAATGTTCATAAATTATAAATCTTTTGATTGTAAACATGTTCAAAACAAGTAAAATTGCCTAAATTTTGGTGTTGCATTATTCAAAACTCAAAAATTATAGGAAACATGCATAACTGTTGAATCTTTTGATGGGAAATATGCTCAAAACAAGTAAAATCACCTAAATTTTGTGATTAAATATTTGAAGCTCAAAAATTATAGGAAAAATACATAAAATTTGAATCTTTTTATTGTAAACATGCTCCAAATGAGTAAAACTACAAAAGTTTTGGTATTACATTATTCTAAAATTAAAAATTATAGAAAATGGACATAAAATGAGAATCATTTGGTTGTAAACATACTTAAAATTAGTAAAGCTACCTAGGTTTTGGTGTTGCATTATTCAAAAGATAAGAATTATAAGAAACATGCATAAATTTTGAATCTTTAGATTGTAAATATGCTTGAAATTAGTAAAACCACCTATATTTTGGTGTTGCATTATTCAAAATTGAAAAATTATAGGAAATGTGCATAAAGTTTGAATATTTTAATTGTAAACATGCTCTTAATGAGTTAAACTACCTATGTTTTGGTGTTACATTATTCAAAACTCAAACATTATAGGAAACACACATAAAGTTTGAACATTTTGACTATAAACATACTCAAAACATATAAGACTACTTATGTTTTGGTGTTGTGTTATTCAAAATTATATGAAACAAGCACAAAGTTTGAATCTTTTGATTGTAAACATGCTCAAAATGAATAAAACCACATATGTTTTGGTGTTTCATTATTCAAAACTCAATCTTATAAGAAACTCACATAAACTTTGAATCTTTAGTTTCTAAACATGCTTGAAATGAGTAAAACCACTTAAATTTTAGTGTTGCATTATTCAAAACTCAAAAATTATAGGAAACCTGAATAAAGTTTTAATCTTTTTATTCTAAACATGCTTGAAACAAGTGAAACTACTGAAGATTTAGCGATACATCATTCAAAATAAAAAATAAAGTTTGAATCTTTTGACTATAAACATGCTTAAAACAAGTAAAATCACCTAATTTTTAGCATTACAATATTCAAAACTCAAAAATTATAGGAAATGCACATAAATTTTTAATTTTTTGATTGTAAACATGCTCAAAATGAGTAAAACCACTTAAGTTTTGAAGTTACATTATTCAAAACACAAAAATCATAGGAAACACACATAATGTTTGAATATTTTGATTGTAAACATGCATAAAATGAGTAAAACTACTTAAGTTTTGGTGTTTTATTATTCAAAACTCATAAATTATAAGAAACATACATAAAATTTGAACCTTTTGACTTTAAACATGCTCAAAACACATAAAACTGCTTAAGTTTTGGTGTTACATTATTCAAAACCTAAATAAAATTAGAAACATGCATAAAATTTGAATCTATTGATTGTAAACATGCCAAAAATGAGTAAAGCTACCTAAGTTTTGGTGTTGCATTATTATAAACTCAAAAATTATAGGAAACATGCATAAAATTTGAATCTTTTGATTGTAAACATGTTTAAAACAAGTAAAACCACCTAAGTTTTGGTGTTGAATTATTCAAAACTCAAAACTTATATAAAATGTGCATAAAATTTAAATATTTTTATTATAAACATGTTCAAAACAAGTAAAACCTCCTAATTTTGGGTGTTACATTATTCAAAACTCAAGAATTATAAAAAATGTGCATAAAGTTTGGATTTTTTGAATAACATTCGTGAAATGAGTAAAACCACTTAAGTTTTAGAGTTGCATTATTCAAAACTAAAAAATTATAGGAAATGCACATAAATTTTGAATTTTTGATTATAAACATGCTTAAAATGAGTAAAACCTACTAAGTTTTAGTGTTGCACATTTCAAAACATATAAATTATAGGAAATATGCATAAAGCTTGAATATTTTTATTGTAAACATGCTTGAAATGACTAAAATTGCTTAAGTTTTGGTGTTGTATTTTTCAAAACTAAAAAATTATAAGAAATGAGTATAAACTTTGAATATTTTGACTATAAAAAAGCTTGAAATGCATAAAAATACTTATGTTTTGGGGTTGCATTATTCAAAACACAAAAATTATAGGAAACACACATAAAGTTTGAATATATTATTTATAAACATGCTTGAAATGAGTAAAACCACTTAATTTTTGGTGTTGCATTATTCAAAACTCAAAAATTATAGGAAAAACACATAAAGATTGAATCTTTTGATTGTAAACATACTTGAAATGAGTAAAACTACTTAAGTTTTTGTGTTACATTATTCAAAACTCAAAAATTATAGGAAACATGCATAAAGTTTGAATCTTTTGAAGGTAAACAGGCCCAAAACAAGTAAAACTGCCAAAGTTTTGGTGTTAAATTATTCAAAACTAAAACATTAAAAGAAATGACATAAAGTATGATTTTTTTGATTATAAACATGCTTGAAATGAGTAAAACTACCTAAGTTTTGGTATTTCATTATTCAAAACTCAAAATTTATAGGAAACATGCATAAATTTCAATCTTTTGATTATAAACATACTTGAAATGAATAAAATTTCCTAAGTTTTTTTGTTGCATTATTCAAAACTCCAAAATTATAGGGAACACACATAAATTTTGAATCGTTTGACTGTAAACTTGTTCAAAATGAGTAAAACCACCATAGTTTTAGTGTGGCATTATTCAAAAGTCTAAAATTATAGGAAATGTGCATAAATTTTTTAATCATTTGATTGTAAACATGCTCAAAATAAGTAAAAGCACCTAAGTTTTGGTGTTGCAGTATTCAAAATTCAAAAATTATAAGAAACACGCATAAATTTTGAATATTTTATTTGTAAATATACTCAAAATGAAAAAAATTTAGTAAATATTCATGTTGAATTATTCAAAACTCAAATATTATATAAAACACACATAAAGTTTGAATCTTTTGATTATAAACATGCTAAAAATGAGTAAAACCACTAGAGTTTTGGTGTTGCATTATTCAAAACTCAAAAATTATAGCAAATGTGCATAAAATTTGAATCTTTTAATGGTAAACATACTTGAAAAGAGTAAAATTGCTTAAATTTTTTTCTTGCATGATTCAAAACGCAAAAATTATATGAAACACAAATAACATTTAAATATTTTTATTTTGATTGAAATGAGAAAACCTACTTAAGTTTTGGCAGCATTATGTAAAACTCAAAAATTATAGGAAACACAAATAAAGTTTGAATCTTTTGATTTTAAACATGCTCGAAATGAGTAAAACAACCTAAGTTTTGGTGTTACATTATTCAAAACTCAAAAATCATAGGAAATGCACATAAAATTTGAATCTTTTGATTGTAAACATGCTTGAAGCAAGTCAAACCACCTATGCTTTAGTATTACATTATTTAAAACTTAAAAATTATTGGAAACATGCATAGAGTTTTAATCTTTTGATTGTAAACATGCTCAAAAGGAGCAAAACCGCCTAAGTTTTGGTGTTGCATTATTCAAAATATAAAAATTATAGGAAACACACACAATGTTTGAATCTTTTAATTCTAAAGATGTTTGAAATTAGTAAAAGATCCTAATTTTTTTTGTTATATTATTCAAAACTCAAAATTTTAAGAAATGCACATAAAGTTTGAATCTTTTGTATGTAAACATGCTCAAAATGAATCAAATCACTTATGTTTAGGTGTTACATTATTCAAAAACAAAAAATTATAGGAAATATCCGTAAATTTGAATCTTTTGATTATAAAAATGCTAAAAATGAATAAAACCATCTATTTTTGGTGTTGCATTATTGAAAACCCAAAAATTATAGAAAACACACATAAAGTTCCAATATTTTGGTTATAAACATGCTCATAATGAGCAAAACAACTTAAGTTTTTGTGTTGCATTATACAAAACTAAAAAATTATAAGAAACCCACATAAAGTTTGAATCCTTTGATTGTAAACATGTTCAAAATGAGTGAAACCACTTAAGTTTTGGTTTTTCACTATTCAAAACTAAAAAAATATAGGAAACCCACATAAAGTTTGAATATTTTGATTGAGAACTTGCTTGAAATCAGTAAAACCACATAACTTTTAGTATTTCATTATTCAAATCTCAATCTTATAGGAAACCCACATAAACATTGAATCTTTTTATTTCTAAACATGCTTGAAATGAGTAAAATTGTCTAAGTTTTGGTGTTGCATTATCCAAAACTAAAAAATTATATGAAACCAACATAAATTTTGAATCTTTTGATTCTGAACATGTTTGAAACAAGTAAAACTACTAAAGATTTGGTGATGCATTACTCAAAACTCTAAAATTATAGGAAATCTGCATAAAGTTTGAATCTTTTGATTGTAAACATGGTCAAAACAAGTAAAACCACATAAGTTTTGGTGTTGCTTTTTTCAAAACTAAAAAATTATAGGAAATCTAAATAAAGTTTGAATCTTTTGATTTTAAACATGATTAAAATAAGTAAAATTGCTTAAATTTTGTTGATGCATTATTCAAAACTCAAGAATTATAGGAAACATGCATAAAGTTAAAATCTTTTGATTGTAAACATGCTTGAAATCAGTAAAATCACTTTTATTTTGGTGTTGCATTATTCATAACTCAAAAATTATAGGAAATGCAAATAAAGTTTAAATATTTGCACTGTAAACATGCTCAAAATGCATAAAATTGCTTAAGTTATGGTGTTACATTATTATAAACTAAAAAATTATAAAAAGCACACATAAAGTTAGAATGTTTTGAGTGTAAACATGCTTGAATTGAGTAAAACCACATAAGTTTGGTTTTCCATTATACAAAACTCAAGAATTATAAGAAATACACATAAAATTTGAATTTTTTGATTGTAAACATGCTCAAAACAAGTATATTTTCATGTTTCATTCTTCAAAACTAAAAAATTATAGGAAACATGCATAAAGTTTCAATATTTTGATTGTAAACATACCCAAAATGAGTAAAATCAGCCGTTTTTTGGTATTACATTATTCAAAACTGAAAATTTATAGTAAACTTGCATAAGATTTAAATTTTTTGTTTTTAAACCTGCTCAAAATGAGTACAACCACCTAGATTTTTGTGTTGCATTATTGAAAACACAAAAATTATAGGAAATGCACATAAAATTTAAATCTTTTGATTTGAAACATGCTCAAAATGAGTAAAACCACCAAAGTTTTGGTGTTTCATCATTCAAAATTCAAAAATTATAGGAAATGAGATCAATTTTGAATCCTCAAAATGAATAAAACTACTAAATTTTTGGTGTTATATTATTAAAAACTAAATAATTATAGGAAATTACATAAAGCTCAAATTTTTTGATTGTAAACATGCTTAAAATGAGTAAAACTACTTAAATTTTGGTGTTGCATCATTCAAAACACAAAAATTATCATAAAAATGCACAAAGTTGGAATCTTTTAATCGCAAACATGCTCGAAATGAGTAAAAATGCCAAAGTTTTGGTGTTACATTATTCAAAACTCAAAAATTATAAGAAATGCACATAAAGTTTGAATTTTTTGATTGTAAACATTCTCAAAACAAGTAAAACCATCTGAGTTTTGGTATTACATTATTGAAAACTCAAAAATTATAAGAAATGCACATAAAGTTTGAATCTTTTGATTGTAAACATGACCAAAACAAGTAAAATCCCCAAAGTTTTGGTGTTACATTATTCAAAACTCTAAAATTAAATGAAACATGCATAAAGTTTGAATATTTTGACTATAAATATACTTAAAATGAGTAAAACTCCCTAGGTTTTGGTGTTGCATTATTCAAAACTAAAAAATTATATGAAACATGCATAAAGTTTGAATCTTTTGATTGTAAAAAAGCTTGAAATAAATAAACTACCTAATTTTTGATGTTGCATTATTCAAAACTCATAAATTTTAGGAAATATGCATTAACTTTGAATCTTTTGATTGTAAACATGCTCAAAATGACTAAAACTACTAAAAGTTTGGTGTTGCATTATTCAAAACTCAAAAATTATAGGAATCATTCATAACATATAAATATTTTGATGGTAAAGATGCTCAAAATGATTAGAATTACCTAATTTTTGGTGTTACATTATTCAAAACTCAAAAACTATATGAAACACACATAAATTTTGAATCTTTTGATGGTAAACACACTCAAAATTAGTAAAAGCACTTAGGTTTTGGTATTTCATTATTTAAAACTCAAAAATAATAGGAAACACACAAATTTTAAATCTTTTAATTGTAAACATGCTTGAAATAAATAAATCTACCTAAATTTAGGTGTTACATTAGTCAAAAATAAAAAAATATAAGAAATGTGCATAAATTTTAAATATTTTGATTGTAAACATGCTCTAAATGAGTAAACCTACCTATCTTTTGGTGTTACATTATTCAAAATAAAAAATGATTGAAAACGTAAATAAAGTTTTAACCTTTTAATTATAAACATGCTCGAAATGAGTAAAATCACTTAACTTTTAGTGTTGCATTATTCAAAACTCAAAAACTATAGGAATGTACATAAAGTTTGAATTTTTTAATTGTAAACATGATCAAAATGAGTAAAAAAACATAAGTTTTGGTGTTGCATTATTCAAAACTAAAAAATTATATGAAATGCACATAAATTTTGAATTTTTTGATTGTAAACATGCTCAAAATGAGTAAAACCACCTAAGTTTTGGTGTTTCATTACCCAAAGCTCAAAAATTATAGGAAATGCTCAAACATTTCAAATCTTTTGATTGTAAACATGCTCAAAATGAGTTAAACCATATGATTTTTGGTGTTTCATTATTTAAAACTCAATAATTATATGAAATACGAGTAAAGTTTGAATCTTTTATTTTTAAACTTGCTCAAAATGAGTAAAACCACGTAATTTTTGGTGTTGTATTATTCAGAACTAAAAAATTATAGGAAAAGCATATAAATTTTGAATATTTTCATTGTGAACATACTCAAAATGAGTAAAACTACCTAAGTTTTGGTGTTATATTAGTCAAAACTCAAAAATAATAAGAAATGTGCATAAAATTTGAAGTTTTTGATTGTAAACATGCTTAAAATAAGTAAAACCACTTAAATTTTGGTGTTGTAATATTCAAAACTCAAAAATTATAGGAATTGCATATAAAGCTTAAATTTTTTTTATTGTAAACATGCTCAAAATGATTAAAATTGCTTAAGTTTTGATGTTGCATTATTCAAAACACAAAAATTATAGGAAATGTGCATAAGGTTTGAATCTTTTAATTGCAAACATGTTCAAAATGAGTAAAAGTACTTAAATTTTGTTGTTGCATTATTTAAAACACAAAAATTATAAGAAATGCACATAAAATTTGAATATTTTTATTTTAAACATGCTCAAAATGAATAAAACCTCCTAAGTTTTTATGTTGCATTATTCAAAATTCATAAATTATAAGAAACACCATAAATTTATAATCTTTTAATTGTAAACATGTTTGAAGCAAGTAAAACTGGTTATGTTTTGGTGTTGCATTATTCAAAACTCAAAAAATATAAGAAATACCATAAACTTTGAATCTTTTGATTGTAAACATGCTCAAAATGAATAAACCCACCTAACTTTTAGTGTTGCATTATTCAAAACTCAAAAATTATAAGAAATACACATAAAGTTTCAATCAATTGATTGTAAACAAGTTCAAAATGAGTAAAACTACTTATGTTTTTGTGTTGAATTATACAAATCTCAAAAATTATAGGAAATGTGCATAAGGTTCAATGTTTTGATTATAAACATGCTCAAAACAAGCAAAACCACCTGGGTTTTTTTGTTGCATTATTTAAAACTCAAAAATTATAAGAAATACATATAAAGATTGAATCTTTTGATTGTAAACATGCTTGAAATAAATTTTAATATTTACGTTTTGGTGTTGCATTATTCAAAATTGAAAAATTATAAGAAACATGTATAAATTTTGAATCTTTTGATTGTAAACATGCTCGAAATGAGTAAAACCATCTATGTTTTGGGGTTGTGTTATTTAAAACGTAAAAAATATAGAAAACACACATAAAGGTTGGGTATTTTTATTATAAACATGCTCAAAACAAGTAAAACCACCTAAGTTTTGGTGTTGTATTATTCAAAACTCACAAATTATAAGAAACATGCAAAAAAATTGAATTTTTTGATTATAAACATGCTCCAAATGAGTAAAACCACCTAAGTTTAGGATTTGAATTATTCAAAACATAAAATATAGTAAATGTGGATGGAGTTTGAATGTTTTGATGATAAACATGTTCAAAATGAGTAAAAATGCCAAAGTTTTGGTGTTGCATTATTCAAAACTCAAAAAGTGTATGAAATATGCATAAAGTTTGAATCTTTTGATTTTGAACAAGCTTAAAATCATTAAACCCACCAAATTTTTGTTGTTTCTTTATTCAAAACTCAAAAACTATAGAAAATGTGCATAAATTTTGAATCTTTTGATTGTAAACATGATTGAAATGAGTAAACCCACATAATTTTTGGTGTTGCATTATTTAAAACTCAAAATTATTAAGAAACACGTATAAATTTTAAATCTTTTGATTGTAAACATGCTCAAAAATTAAAAAATCACCTAAGTTTTGGTGTTACATTATTTAAAACCAAGAAATTATAGGAAACATGCCTAAATTTTAAATTTTTTTATTATAAACATGCTCAAAATGAGTAAAACTACCTAAATTTTGGTGTTGCATTATTCAAAATTCAAAAACTATATAGGAAACACATTAAAGTTTGAATCTTTTGATTGTCAACATGCTCAAAATGAGTAATACTGTCTAAGTTTAAGTGATACATTTTCAAAACTTCAAAATTATAGGAAAAGTACATTAAGTTTGAATTGTTTTGATAGTTAACATGTTTGAAATGAGTGAAATAGCCAATGTTTTTGTTTGCATTATACAAAACTCAAAACTTATTGGAAATTCACATAAAGTTTAAATCTTTTGATTGTAAACATGCTCAAAATGAGTAAAACCACCTAAGTTTTAGTGTTACATTTTTCAAAATTAAAAAATTATAGGAAATACATACAGCTCTAATATTTGATTGTAAACATGCTCAAAACGAGTAAAACTTCTTAGGTTTTAGTGTTACATTATTCAAAACATAAAAGCCTTAGGAAATGTTCATGAAGTTTGAATCTTTTGAATGTAGACATTCTCAAAATGAGAAAAACCATCCAAGTTTTGGTGTTGCATTATTCAAAACTCAAAAAAATTAAGAAATGTGCATAAAGATTGTATATTTTCATTGTAAACATGCTCAAAACACGTAAAACTAGTTATGTTTTTCTGTTGCATTATTAAAAACTAAAATATTATAGGAAATGTGATTAAATTTTGAATCTTTTGATTATAAACATGCTCAAAATGTTTTGGTGTTTCATTATTCAAAACTCAAAAAATATAGGGAATGCACATAAAATTTGAATCTTTTGACAATAAACATTCTCAAAATGATTAAAACCACCTAAGTTTTAGTGTTGTATTATTCAAAACTCAAAAATTATAAAAAAATATTCATAATGTTTGAATATTTTAATTCTAGACATGATTAAAATGATTAAAACCACTTAAGTTTTGGTGTTGTAGTATTCAAAACTAAAGAATTATAGAAAATACACATAAGGTTTTATTTTTTTGATTCTAAACATGATTGAAATGAGTAAAATCACTTAAGTTTTAGTGTTGTATTATTCAAAACTTAAAAATTATAAGAAACGTGCATAAAGTTTTAATATTTTGATTCTAAACATGCCTAAAACACGTAAAACCTCTTAAGTTTTGGTGTTGTATTATTCAAAACTCAAAAATTATAGGAAATGTGCATAAAGTTTGAATCTTTTGATTGTAAACATGTTTGAAATGAGTAAAACCACCTAAGTTTTTGTGTTACATTATTCAAAACTAAATTTTTTAGAAAATATGCATAAATTTTGAATCTTTTGATTATAAACATGCTTGAAATGAGTAAAACTACCTAATTATTGGTGTTGCATTATTCAAAACATTAATATTATAGCAAACATTCATAAAGATTGAATCATTTGATAGAAAACATACTTGAAATGAGTAAAACCACGTTTTGGTGTTGCATTATTCAAAACTCAAAAATTATAAAAAACACACATAAATTTTGAATCTTCCAATTTTAAACATGCTCAAAATGAGAAAAAAGGCTTAATTTTTTTTGTTGCATTATTTCAAACTCAAAAATTATAGGAAATACACATTAGGTTTGGATATTTTGATTGTATAAATGATCAAAATGAGTAAAACCACCTATTTTTTGGTGTTGTATTATTCAAACTTTAAAAATTATAGGAAACATGCTTAAAATTTGAATCTTTTTATTTTAAACATGCTTTAAATGCATAAAACCACCTAAGTTTTTTTGTTATATTTTTGAAAACTAAAAAATTGTTGGAAACATGGACAAAATTTGAATCTTTTAATTGTAAACATGATCAAAACAAATAAAACCACATAATTTTTTATGTTACATTATTAAAAACTTAAAAATTATAGGAAACATGCATAAATATTGAATCTTTTTAATGTAAACATGCTCAAAATAAGTAAAACCACCCATATTTTGATATTGAATAATTCAAAATGTAAAACCATATGCATAATGTTTTGATATTGCATTAAATTTGAATATTTTGATTTGAAACATGATCCAAATGAGTAAAACCACCTAAGTTATGTTGTTGCATTCTTCAAAACTCAAATAATATAGGAAACATGCATAAAGTTTGAATATTTTGATTATAAACATGCTTGTAAAGAGTAAAACCACATAAGTTTTGGTGTTGCATTATTCAAATCTCAAAAATTATCAAAAACATGCATAACGTTGGAATCTTTTAATTGTAAACATTCTTGAATTGAGTAAAACAACCTAGATTAAAGTTTGAATATTTTCATTGTAAACATACTCAAAATTCATAAAACATCCTAAGTTTTGATGTTGCTTTATTCAAAACTTATAAATTATAGGAAACACACATAAATTTTGAATCTTTTAATTGTAAACATGCTTGAAAAAAGTAAAACTACCAAAGTTTTTATGTTTTATTGTTCAAAACTCAAAAATTATAGGAAACCCATAAAAGGTTTGACTCTTTACATTGTAAACATGCTCAAAATGAGTAAAACTGCCTAAGTTTTCGTGTTGCCTTATTCAAAACTAAAAAATTATGGAAAATACATAAATAGTTTGAATCTTTTGATTGTAAACATGCTCAAAATAATTAAAACTATTTAAGTTTTGGTGTTGTATTATTCAAAACTCAAAAATTATAAGAAACACACATAAAGTTTGAATCTTTTGATTGTAAACATGCTCAAAATGAGAAAAACACCAATTTTGGTGTTGCATTATTTAAAACTTAAAAATTATAAGAAATGCACATAAAGTTTGAATCTTCTAATTATAAACATGCTTGAAATGATTGAAACCTCTTGAGTTTTGGTGTTGCATTATTCAAAACTCAAAAAATATAGAAAATGTAGATAAAGTTTGAATCTTTTGATTGTAAACATGCTCAAAATGAGTAAAACCATCTAAGTTTTGTTGTTGCATTATTAAAAACTCAAGAATTATAGCAAATGCACATAAATTTAGTATCTTTTGATTGTAAACATACTTGAAATGAGTAAAACCACTTAAGTTTTTGTCTTGCATCATAAAAAAATAAAAAAATATTGGAAATGTGCATAAAGATTGAATCTTTTGATTGTAAGCATGTCTAAATGAGTAAAACCTCTTATGTTTTAGTGTCACATTATTGAAAACTCAAAAATTATAGGAAATGCTAATAAAGTTTTAATATTTTCATTGTAAACATTATCAAAATAAGTAAAACTACCTCTGTTTTGGTGTTGCATTATTTAAAACTCAAGAATTATAGGAAATATGTATAACTTTGAATCATTTGAATTTAAACATTCTTGAAACAAGTAAAACAGTCTATGTATTGGTGTTACATTATTCAAAACTCAAAAATTATAGGAAATGCACATAAAATTTGAATCTTTTGATTGTAAACATACTCAAAATTATTAAAACTGCTTAAGTTTTTGTGTTGCATTATTCAAAACTCAAAAATTATACAAAACACACATAAAGTTTAAATCTTATGATTGTAAACATGATCAAAATGAGTAAACCCACTTATGTTTTGGTGTTACATTATTCAAAACTCAAAAATTATTGGTAATGCACATAAAGTTTAAATCTTTTGATTGTAAACATGTTTGAAACGAGTAAAACTACCTAATTTTTTGTGTTGCATTATTCAAAACTCAAAAATTATAGGAATCACACATAAAGTTTGAATATTTTAATTTGTAAACATTCTTGAAATGAATAAAATTACCTAAGTTTTGGTGTTGCATTATTCAAAACACAAAAATTATAGGTAACACACATAAAGTTTAAATATTTTAATTGTAAACATGCTTGAAATGAGTAGAACCACTTAATTTTTAGTGTTGCATTATTCAAATCTCAAAAATTATATAGGAAATGCCCATAAAGATTGAATCTTCTGATTGTAAACATGCTCAAAATGAGTAAAACCACTTATGTTTTGGTGTTGGATTATTCAAAACTCAAAAATTATAAGAAATGTGAATAAATTTTGAATCTTTCGAATGTAAACATGCTCAAAACAAGTAAAACAGCCTATGTTTTGGTATTGCATTATTTAAAACTCAAAAATTAGAGGAAATGTGCATAAAGTTATCATCTTTCGATTGTACACATGCTCAAAATGAGTAAAACCACTTATGTTTTTTTGTTACATTATTCAAAACATAAAAATTATAGGAAACACACATAAATTTTGAATCTTTTGATTGTAAACATGCTTGAAATGAGTAAAACCCATTAATTTTGTGTGTTGCATTATTCAAAACTCAAAAATTATGAGAAATTCCCATAAAATTTGAATCTTTTGATTGTAAACATGCTCAAAATGAGTAAATTTTCTTAAGTTTTGGTGTTGTATTATTCAAAACTCAAAAATTATAGGATGCAAGGATAAAGTTTGAATATTTTGATTGTAAACATGCTCAAAATGAGTAAAACTGCCTAAGTTTTGGTGTTGCATTTTTCAAAACTAAAAATTATAGAAAATGCTCATAAAGTTGGAATATTTTGATTGTAAACATGCTTAAAATGATTAAAACTACTTAAGTTTTTGTGTTACATTATTCAAAACTAAAAAAATTATAAGAAACATGAATAAAGTTTGAGTCTTTTGACTATAAACATGATCAAAACGAGTTAAACCACCTAGGTTTTGGAGTTGCATTATTGAAAACATGAAAATTCTAAGAAACATACATAAAGTTTGAATATTTTGATTGTAAACATGCTCAAAATGATTAAAAACACTTATGTTTTGCATTATTACAAACTCAAAAAACATAGCAAACATGCATAAAGTTTTAATCTTTTGATTGTAAACATGCTGAAAATGAGTAAATAGCTTATGTTTTGTTGTTGCATTATTTAAAACTCAAAAAGTTTAGGAAACACACAAAGTTTGAATCTTTTGATTGTAAACATGCTCAAAATGAGTAAAATAGATTATGTTTTGGTGTTACATTATTTAAATCTCAAAAATAATAGGAAACACCTATAAAGTTTGAATCTTTTAGTCATAGGAAATATGCATAAAGTTTAAATATTTAATTTTTAATCTTGTTCAATTTGAGTAAAAGTACCTAATTTTTGGTGTTGTATTATTTTAAACTCAAAAACTATAGCAAACAGGCATAAAGTTTGAATCTTTTAGTTGTAAACATGCTTGAAACGAGTAAAACCACTTATGTTTTGGTGTTACAATATTCAAAACCCAAAAATTATAGGAAATTCACATAAAGTTTTAATATTTTAATTGGAAACATGCTCAAAACAAGCAAAAACACATAAGTTTTGGTGTTGCATTATTCAAAACTAAAACATTATAGGAAATACACATAAATCTTCAATATTTTGATTGTGAACATACTCAAAATGAGTAAAACTACCTAAGTTTTGGTGTTGCATTATTTAAAACTCAAAAATTATAAGAAAATACATAAAATGTTTGAATTTTTTGATTGTAAACATACTCAAAATGAGTAGAACCACCTAATTTTTAGTGGTACATCATTCAAAACTAAAGAATTATAGGAAATGCACATAAAATTTAAATCTTTTATTTTTAAACTTGCTCAAAATGAGTGAAATCACCTAATTTTTGGTGTTGCATTATTCAAATCTTAAAAATTATAGGAAATGTGCATAATTTTTGAATCTTTTGATTGTAAACATGCTCAAAATGAGTAAAACCACTTAAGTTTTGGCATTTCAATATTCAAGACTAAAAAATTATATGAAAGGCATATAAAGCTTTAATATTTTGATTGTAAAAATGCTTGAAATGAGTAAAATTGCTTAATTTTTGGTGTTGCATTATTCAAAACATAAAAATTCTAAGAAATGTGCTTAAAGTTTGAATCTTTTGATTTTAAACCTGTTCAAAATGAGTAAAAGTACCTAAGTTTTATTGTTCCATTATTTAAAAATCAAAAAGTATAGGAATTGCACATAAAATTTGAATCTTTTTATTTTAAACATGCTCAAAATGAGTAAAACCACCTAAGTTTTTATGTTACATTATTCAAAATTCAAAAATTATAGGAAACACCATAAATTTATAATCTTTTTAGTGTAAACATGCTTGAAGTGAGTAAAATCGCCAATGTTTTGGTGTTGCATTATTCAAAACTCAAGAATTATAAGAAACACACATAAAATTTTAATCTTATAATTTTAAACATGCTCAAAATGAGAGAAAAACATCTTAGTTTTTTGTGTTGCATTATTTTAAACTCAAAAGTTATAGGAAATACACATAAAGTTAGAATCTTTTGATTGTATACATACTCAAAATGACTAAAACCACTTAAGTTTTGGTGTTGCATAAATGATTAAAAATTTAAAAATTATAGGAAACATGCTTAAATTTTGAATATTTTTATTTTTAAACATGCTCAAAACACATAAAACCTCCTACATTTTGGTGTTGCATCATTTAAAACTCAAAAATTATAGGAAGCACACATAAAGTTTGAATCTTTTAAGTGTAAGCATGCTCAAAATGACTAAAACCACTTAATTTTTTATGTTACATTATTCAAAACTTAAAAATTATATGAAACATGCATAAAGTTTAAATCTTTTGATTGCAAACATACTTGAAATGAGTAAAACTGCCTATGTTTTGGGGTTACATTATTCAAAACTCAAAAATTATATGAAACACACATAAAGTTTAAATCTTTTGATTGTAAACATGCTTGAAATGAGTAAAATCATTTAATTTTATGTGTTGCATTATTTAAAAATAAAAAATTATAGGAAATGCACATAAAGTTTGAATCTTTTGATTTTAAACATGCTCAAAACAAACAAAAACTTGTAAGCTTTATGTTGTATTATTCGAAACTCATAAATTATAGGAAATGTGCCTAAATTTTGAATCTTTTGATTATAAGCATTCTTGAAATGAGTAAAACCACATAAGTTTTGGTGTTGCATTATTCAAAACTAAAAAAATAGGAAACATGCATAAATTTTGAATCATTTTCATTGTAAACATACGTGAAATGAGTAGAACTAGATAATTTTTAGTGTTGCATCACTGAAAACTAAAAAATTATAGGAAACATGCATAAAGTTTATATCTTTTGATTTTAAACATGCTCAAAATGAGTAAAACCACTTAATTTTTATTGTTACATTATTCAAAACTCAAAAATTATAGTAAACACATATAAAGTTTGAATCTTATGATTTAAAAAATGCTCAAAATGAGTAAAACTATGTAAGTTTTGTGTTGCATTATTCAAAACTCAAAATCTATAGGAAAGGTGGATAAATTTGTAATCATTTGATTGAAAATATGCTCAAAATGTGTTATAACCATCTATATTTTATTGTTGCATTATTCAAAACTCAAAAATTATAGGAAATGCACATAATTTTTGAATATTTTGATTGTAAACATGTTTGAAACAAGTAAAACCACCTATGTTTTAGTCTTTCATTATTCAAAACTCAAAAATTATAAAAAATGTACATAAAGTTTGAATCTTTTATTTATAAACATGCTTGAAATGAGTAAAACCATCTAAGTTTTGGTGTTGCATTATTTAAAACTCAAAAATTATATGAAACATTTATAAAGTTTGAATATTTTAATTGTAAACATGCTCAAAATGAGTAAAAATGCCTAAGTTTTGGTGTCACATTATTCAAAACACAAAGTATAGGAAATAAGCATAAATTTTGAATCTTTTTATTGTAAGCATCATCTAAAAGAGTAAAACTGCCTATGTTTTGGTTTTGCATTATTAAAAACTCAAAAATTATTAGAAACACACTTAAAGTTTGAATATTTTGATTGTAAACATGCTTGAAATGAGTAAAACAACATAATTTCTGATCTTTCATTATTCTAAACTCAAAAATTATCAAAAACACACATAAAGTTTGAATTTTTTAATTATAAACATTCTTGAAATGAGTAAAACCACCTAGAATAAAGTTTGAATATTTTCATTGTAAACATGCTCAAAAAAGGTTAAACAACCTAAGTTTTGATGTTACATTATTCAAAACTCAAAAAATATAGAAAACACACATAAAGTTTGAATCTTTTAATTGTAAACATGATTGAAATGAGTGAAGCTGCCTAAGTTTTGGTGTTTCATTATTAAAAACTCAAAAATTATAAGAAATGTGAATAAATTTTGAATCATTGGATTGTAAATATGCTTGAAACAAGTAAAACCACTTATATTTTGTTGTTTTATTATTTAAAACTCAAAAATTATAAGAAACACGCATAAATTTTGAATTTTTTGATTGTAAACATGCTCAAAACAACTAAAACTGCCTAACTTTTTATGTTGCATTATTCAAAACTTAAAAATTATAGAAAATCCAAATAAAGTTAGAATCTTTTGGTAGTAAACATGCTCAAAATGATTAAAACTACTTAAATTTTGGCTTTACTTTATTCAAAACTCAAAAATTATAAGAAACGTGCATAAAGTTTGAATCTTTTGATTGTAAACATGCTCAAAATGAGTAAAACCACTTAATTTTTGGTGTTGCATCATTCAAAACTCAAAAATTAATAGAAACGTGCATAAATATTGAATCTTTTGATTGTAAACATGCTCTAAATGAGTAAAACCACTTATGTTTTAATGTTTCATTATTTAAAACTAAAAAATTATAGGAAATGTAAATAAAGTCTTAATCTTTTGATTGTAAACATGATTGAAATGAGTAAAATACCTATGTTTTCATGTTGCATTATTCAAAACTTGAAAATTATAGCAAATGCACATAACTTTGAAACATTTGAATTTAAACATGCTTGAAACAAGTAAAACAACCTAAGTTTTGGTGTTACATTATTCAAAACTCAAAAATTATAGGAAATGCACATAAAGTTTGAATCTTTTGATTGTAAACATGCTTGAAATGACTAAAACCACTTAACTTTTTATGTTGCATTATTCAAAACTCAAAAATTATAGGAAATGCACATAAAGTTTAAATTTTTTAATTGTAAACATGCTAAAAATGAGTAAAACTACTTATGATTTTGTATTGGATTATTCAAAACTCAAAACTTATAAGAAATGTGAATAAATTTTGAATCTTTCAATTGTAAACATGCTCAAAATGAGTAAAATTGCCTATGTTTTTATATTGCATTATTCAAAACTCAAAAATTATAGGAAATGCACATAAAACTATAATATTTTGACTGTACACATGCTTGAAACAAGTAAAACCACTTAATTTTTTGTGTTGCATTATTCAAAACTCAAAAATTATAGGAAACACACATAAATTTTGAAATCTTTTGACTATAAACATGCTCAAAATGAGTAAAATTGCTTAAGTTTGTGTTGCATTATTCAAATTTCAAAACTTATGGGAAATTCCCATAAACTTAGAATCTTTTGACTATAAACATGATTGAAATGAAATAGATATAATCTAACACTATACTTATATAAGCAAATAATACATAGTAAATAAATAAAAAATAGCTACTCAAAATAATACACTCAGAAGAAATCAAGATTCAAGGAAAGACTATTTTTATTCCATGATCAAAAGTTGTTCAACAGCTCTTGAGTGCTGAATTTTAAGACTTTAACAAAGTGGTTATCAAATAATTTACAAAGAAAACAACCTGTAGTAGCTAGTGTATCTAAATGCATAGAGCTATAAATAATTAATTTAAACTAACCTATCATGCATTTGAACAATAGTTTAATCCATACTTATTAAAAATAAAAATAAAATCGGGGGATGGCGATGAAAGAAAGGGAGAAGGAAGGTATGAAAGGGGAGGGTTTAGGTCTGAACTACAGGGCAGCGCTTGGATTGCAGCAGGTAGTTCAAGGTATGCAGAACATTGGAAAGGCTCCCTTCTCACAGGTTTCAGGCCCTTTTGCTGCAGAAGAGCCCATTGGCATGCAACTACCCAAGGTCAACGGTTTCCTAGAAAGATGCAAGGAGAGGCCCAAGCTGGTTATACCAATGGACATGATTGCTGAAGACATAGATTACTATTCAAATAATTCCCTGTATTGCATGTTTTTGGGGCTTATGACTTCGCTCTAGTTCCTGGAAGCATGGGCTCAAAGGACATGGGCACCAGAAGGAGAAATGGATATTACACTGTTAGCTAATAGCTATTTTATGGTCACTTTTACCTGTCTAATTGACTATAATAGAGTTTTTACTGGAGGCCCTTACTTTCATAACTAATTCAGGCTATTTATCAAGCCATGGCATGTTGGTTTTATACCATCAGAGGAATTTCCAAACTGTGTCTTGATGTGGGTGCATCTACCTTACTTTCTAGTGGAATGTTGTCATGAAGACACTTTGCAAATGCTTGTGTCTCTATTGGGAAGGCCAATCAGTTCTTCAATGTCAATCCTTGGGAAAAAGGTAATGACTTATGCCCGCATTTGTGTTGAAATTGATCTTAGCAAGCCAATACCTGATGCTGTTGAAATGAGTGTGGGACCCTTTTCTTGGGTGTAAATAATTGGATTATGAAACTCTTCCTTTCCGCTATCATCTTTGCCATGCTTATGGTCACTTGTAGTGATGGTGTCCCAAATCAAAAGCCTTTGAATCTCAGCCTGCTCAACTGCTCGTAATCCTCCTGGAATAAACAAAGGGAAGGGCCCGATTCCAAGTGAGGCACCTGAAGCTGATGGTTTGATGCCTATTAAAGGCTGCTATAGAAATAGGGGCCAAAAATGCTCCTTGAAGGAAAGATAAGAAGATGACTTGCTTAATAGATTTGAAATACTGGATGACCTTAATCAACAGGAGGTGAATCCAGGGTTGATGATTTTGGATCAGGGGATTGAGGGCCCATCCCAAGAGACCAATGTTTTAGGTGTTTTAATTGAACCATAGGATGCTAGGGATTGGCACATGGATATGGACCAGTAGTGATGATTTTATAAGTATTGATTTCCTCAGTTGTTCCCTCTAAAGAAGATGGAAATCTGCCTCTCACGGGGAAATCCAGGGATTTAGGGGTAGCAAGGAGTAGTAAATCTTCTCCTCATTTGGGACTTTTACAAAAGGACCTTAAGAAGGGAGGGGGGAGAAATCTATCAAGCCTAGCAAAAAAAGGACATAGAAAAGATCAAACTAATGGGAGAGACTTTGGTGGAGTCGGGGTCTGTGAAGACTCTGGATGCTCACTTTCTGAATCCTCTGAAATGATTGTACTATCTTGGAATGAAAGGGGCTTGAACAACAACCCTAGACAAAATGATGTTCATAACTTGATTAGAAGTCAAAGACCTGATGTCCTTTTTCTATAGGAGAGTAAGCTTTCAATTGAAGCTATGTTTAGATTAGCACCTAAGTTGTGGAGGCAAGGGGACTGTCAATGCATTGGGGCTCTCAGATCTTCAGGAGGACTAGCTTGTCTTTGGAACCCATGGAAGATCGGTCTCATAAGATGGTTGTCTTCTAAGTTTTCCATGACTATGATTGCTTCCAATTTTGAGATAGGGGAAGTCATTCTCCTCTCCAATATCTATGCCCCTACCGACTAGCGGGGTAAACACTCTTTATGGGGCCATATCAATTTTGTCCATAGCTTGGCTCCCTTCTAACCTTGGATTATGGCTGGAGATTTTAATGCTATTCTAGAATTGACTAAAAAGTGTGGTGGTACATCAAGGCTAGACCCCTCTACTTTGACACAATTATATTAAAGTTGTGAATTTAGTCGACATTAGGCCCAATAATGGATAGTTTACATGGAACAATTGTAGGACTGGGAAACACTACATTGCTAAGAGACTGGATCATTTTTTGGTTTTTGGTTATTGGGTCGGTGGTATGTGGTCTACGGGGTCTAAAATTTTGGACTAGAGAGGATCGGATCATTGGCCTATTAAGCTTAATAGTGTTTCAAAGTATTAGCCTTGCTCTCCTTCCTTTAGATTCCAACTCATGTGGCTGCGAGATTAGTCACTGTTCGAGTGTGTGGCTAATTGGTGGAGGTGGGGTAGGCCTGCCCATGGTATGGCAATGTATATCTTTACTAAATCACTTTAGTATGTGAAGTATAAGCTCAAACAGTGGAATCATCAATGCTTTGGGAATATTTTTCATGCTAAGGTTGTTGCACAGACTAAGCTTGATGGTATCATGAGAATAATAAGGGAGGAAGGATTGACCAAAGACTTACTTCAAGATAAAGCTCAGGCTGTGAAAGACCTAGAGGAATGTGAGCTATGGGAGGAAATGTTCTAGAAGAAGAAAGCTTGGATAGAATGGCTCCAAGAAGGGGATAGAAATACCCCTTTTTTCTTTCATTCATCCAAAGCCAGGAGGCATGGCAACTCTATTTTGGCCCTGGTCAATGAAAGGGGTGAGTGGCTTAACTCCTTTCCTACAATGTTAGAGGAGGTGGTGCAATACTTCTCTACTCTTTTTAGGGAAGATGCGAATGAAGAATTATCGAAAGAAGCTGAGGTTCTCTTTTGCATTCCACCTCTGGTGACACGTGAAATGAATGAGAATTTAATGAAGGATATCACACTTGGGGAGCTTGAGGAGACTATTACCCAAATGAAAAAAGGGAAAGTGGCTAGACCTGATGGCTTCCCAACTGAGTTCTACCAAGAATTTTGGGACATTATCAAACTGGACCTTTTAGCTATTGTCCAAGAATCTCAGTGGAATAAACAAATGCTTAAGGCTACAAATGTGACCTATCTTGCCCTCATACCCAAATGTGAAGGAGCTGATAGATTAAGTCAATTCTACCCTATATCTCTTTGTACTATTGTTTATAAAATTATATCTAAAATCATTGTAGATAGGTTTAAAAGAGGGCTAAGTGTTGTGATCTCTGAAGAGCAGAGTGATTTTGTGGAGGGCAGGCAAATTTTAGATGGTATTGTTATAGCTATTGAGTCCATTCACTCCATGGCTAGCTCCAAAGATAAGGCAATGTTTATTAAGTTGGTTATGGACCTGCTATGTCACGGTGGACAATTTTCAGGGTCTCCTTGCTTTGCCCTTATCATATTTCTCTTTCAGATGCTTTCCAAGAATGCAGCCATTGCATTTTGAGATTTTAAATTTAGACAGCCCTAAAACCATGTCTTGATGACTAAGTTTCTCTAGGTAATGGTAGTTTAAATGGACTCAATGGGTCATGAGCTGCATTTCCTCAGTTTCCTTTTTGGTGCTTATCAATGGGGAACATACGAGTTAGTGGGCTACAACAAGGAGATCCCCTATCTCTGTATCTCTTTCTTCTCCTCATTGAAGGTTTAGGGAGGATGATCAGAAGGAACAAAGAGGATGGGCATATTTAAGGCTGGCGATGGGGTGGTGAACTAGAGTGCAATCTCACCTACAATTTGCCTATGACATTGCTCTGATGGGCATGGCCATAATGAGTGAAGCAGCTAATTTGTGCAGGGTGTTGGATGTTTACTTAACGGCCTCGAGACAAAAGGTCAATGAAGACAAGTCATCCATCTTCTTCTTCAATACACCAGGTCCCATCCAGCAGTGAATTGCTCAGACTATGCATTTTTAGATTGGGACTCTCCCCTTGATTTACCTGGGTATTCCTATTTCAGCTGATCGTATACCCAAAGAGTCCTGGTAGAATATTTTGGATAAATTTTGGGTGAAAGTGAATCATTGGACTCATAGGTGGTTATCTTTTGCTGGCCGTGTTTAACTAATCCAATTTGTGGTGCAGGCTTTATCGATTTATAGATGTATGCTTTAGGTTGCCCTGATGGGAATTGTTAAGGAGTTTGACTCGATTGCTAGGCAATTTTTATGGGCTAGTAGTCTGACATCTTCTAAATGGAGCTTAGTTAGATGGGAGATTATCTATAGCCCCAAATAACATGGGGGGCTCAATCTGAGGCAGACGGACTTAAATGGAGTTGTTTTGGCAGCTAAGCTTTATTGACGTTGGTGCACTGAACAAGACAAGGCCTGGGCCAAAATTCTCTCCCAAAAGTACTACTCGGGGACCACTCAGAGTGATATTCCTCACTATCCCCTCATTAGGAAAGGCTCGGTGATATGGGGTACTCTCAAAAAAGGGGCTGCTCTTATTAAGGAAGGCTTATTCTATATTTGTAAGTGGGGATCCAAGGCTCTTTTTTGGACTAACTCTTGGGATGGTTATCCTCCCATTATATCTTAGTTCCCTAATTTGTCAAACCTTGGTCAGAGATTCCTTGACGCTGGTTGGTCTCAAGTGAGTGACTTTAAATCATATATTTCATGTGGATAGTTGGAGGTGGCACGATGGAAAGCTCCCAAGGCTTGGCCAGTTATTGGGATGTAGGAGGAGCATGATGAGCTACTGAGCCTCTATTTTAGGTGTCATTTGTAGCTCCCTCCAGGAGGAATACAAGCTTGCTTTGTCTCCTAATCCTAAGGGAGTTTACACAGTTGCCTCTGGATATCAGGCCTTACTATTTTAGAGATTAGGCAGGGGGAAGTGTAATGGTGGAGATAGGTCTAGAATAAATTCTCATGGCCAAAATGCAATTGCTTTGTTTGGATGTTGGCTTGGAACAAGTGCTTGACCTGGGACAATCTCTGGAAGAGAGGCTTCCAAGGCCCTTCAATTTGTGTTATGTGTGGGGTGACTGAGGAGGATTCTGCTCACCTATTTTTTTGTTGCTCCTTTACTTTGCAACTTTGGCACTATTGGTGGGATGTATGGCAGAGCCCCTATTTTCATGCTTTATCATTGGTCAACTTTTGGAATGGCATGGGAGAACCCCCCTCAAGGATGCCTTTCTTGTAGGATGTATGGTTAGGGGGGGCCATCTTTCTACTGTGGCAGCTCTGACTTGAGAGAAATAGGCAAATTTTTTGGGGTGTGAGGATCTTGGTGCAACAAGTCTGGCAAAAAGTCATGGGGATGATTTAGGAGACTATGCAAGCCAAGAGTGAGGTTTGCCTTCCTTTAACCAAATAAGACACTGAGGTGGTGGCACGACTTGGATTCCAGTGACTCTCAGGTAATTCAGCTTGTGTCAGGGTAGGTCAGCAGGTCAAGGAAAAGATTCATAGGGTCAGTCAGTGGCAGCGCCCTCCCAATGGGATTCTCAAGATCAATATGGATGGTTCCTCTAGGGGAAATCTTGGGCCCACAAGTACTGGAGGGATTGGCAAGGACTCTAAAGGTACAATGATTTTCCTCTTTGCAATCCTTGAGGGGATGCAAACCATCAACATGATGGAAGGCCAGGCTATTCTTTATGCCCTTGAGAAGGCTCAGGCTTTGGGTTGGCATAGGATCATTTGTGAATCAGATTCCCAAGTCTTGATCAACCTACTCGTTAAGAGGAAAGTGTTGGATGTCAATTGGCAATTGACTTTGATTGTGTAGTAGATTTTGTGGGTTAGCTCGCTCATGGATATAGTTACATTTGTTCATATTCTACGTGAATGGAATAGGGTAGTGGATTGTTTGGCAAAATGGGCATCCGAGCATTTAGATGAAGGAAATACTGAGGATTGGGAGTCTCTCTCCCTGGTGCTTCGCTTTGATTTGGAAAGAATTATGGAGGAAGATAGGGAGGTTTATAATAATGCTTAGTTGTGAACGTGCCTATTTTTTTGCCTTTGTTGCTTTCCTTTGGGGGTTTTTGTCCCCTATTCTTCTTGTAATGCTCTTCTTTATTTTTCAATAAAAATTTTACCCTTTTATTTTAAAAATAAAAATAAAAATAAAAATAAAAAAAAATAAAAATAAAAATAAAAATAAAAATCTATGCCTATGTAACTACTATTCATTATTGTTCGTTGATCATGCACTGACACATGTCTTCAATGAGTTAAGCTACTTAAGTTTTGGGGTTGCATTATTCAAAACTCAAAAATTATAGGAAACATGCATAAAGTTTGAATAATTTCATTGTAAACATGCTCAAAATGAGTAACACTACCCAAGTTTTAGTATTGCACTATTCAAAACTCAAAAAATATAGAAAACATGCATAAAGCTAGAATCTTTTAATTGTAAACATGCTCAAAATGATTAAAACTACTTAAGTATTGATGTTGCTTTATTGAAAACTAAAAAAATATAAGAAACACATATAAAGTATGAATCCTTTGACTGTAAACATGCTCAAAACAAGTAAACCCACTTAGGTTTTGGTGTTGCATTATTCAAAACATGAAAATTCTAGGAAACATGCATAAAGCTTGAATCTTTTGAATGTAAACATGCTCAAAATGATTAAAACTACTTATGTTTTGATGTTGTATTATTGAAAACTCAAAAAACATAGCAAACATGCATAAAGTTTGAACCTTTTGATTGTAAACATGTTGAAAATGAGTAAAACTACTTATGTTTTATTGTTCCATTATTCAAAACTCAAAAACTATAGGAAAAATGCATAAAGTTTGAATCTTTCGATTGTAAACATGCTCGAAATGAGTAAAATCAATTAAGTTTTGGTGTTGTATTATTTCAAACTCAAAAATTATAGGAAACATGCATAAAGTTTGAATATTTTAATTAAAGTAAATGTGCTTAAAGTTTGAATCTTTTATTTTTAAACTTACTCAAAATGAGTCAAATCATTTAATTTTTGGTGTTTCATTATTTAAAACTCAAAAATTATAGGAAATGCACATAAAGATTGAATCTTTTGATTGTAAACATGCTCAAAATGAGTTAAACCACTTATGTTTTGGTGTTACAATATTCAAAACTAAAAAATTATAGGAAAAATGCATGAAGTTGGAATCTTTTAATTACAAACATGCTCAAAACGAGTAAAAACACATAAGTTTTAGTGTTGTATTATTCAAAACTTAAAAATTATAGGAAATGCACATAAAGTTTGAATATTTTTAATTGTGAACATGCTCAAAATGAGTAAAATTGTATAAGTTTTGGTATTCCATTATTGAAAACTCAAAAATTAGAAGAAACACACAAAATGTTTGAATCTTTTGATTGTAAACATGCTTGAAATGAGTAAAACCACTAAGTTTTGGTGCTGCATTATTCAAAGCTCAAGAATTATAGCAAATACACATAAATTTTGAATCTTTTACTTTTAAACTTGCTCGAAATGAGTAAAACCACCTAATTTTTGGTGTTGCATTACTCAAAACTCAAAAATTATAGGAAATGTGCATAAATTTTAAATCTTTTGATTGTAAACATGCTCAAAATAAGTAAACCCACTTAAGTTTTGCTGTTGTAATATTCAAAACTCAAAACTTATAGGAAATATATGTAAATCTTGAATTTTTGATTGTAAACATACTTGAAATAAGTAAAACTACTTGATTTTTGGTGTTACATTATTCAAAACATAAAAATTATAGGAAATGCACATAAAGTTTGAATGTTTTGATTGTAAACATGTTCAAAATGAGTAAAAGTACCTAAGTTTTGTTGTTGCATTATTTAAATCTCAAAAATTATAGGAAATGTTTATAAAATTTAGATCTTTTAAATTTAAACATGCTTAAAATGAATAAAACCACCTAACTTTTCATGTTGCATTATTCAAAATTCAAAAATTATATGAAACACCATAAAGTTATAATTTTTTGATTGTAAACATGCTTGAAGTGAGTAAAATTTGATATGTTTTGTTGTGGCATTATTCAAAACTCAAAAAAATATATGGAATACCATAAAATTTGAATCTTTTGATTGTAAACATGCTCAAAATTAGTAAACCCACCTAACATTTGGTGTTACATTATTCAAAACTAAAAAATTATAGGAAACACGCATAAAATTTGAATCAATTGATTGTAAATATGCTCAAAATGAATAAAACTACATAAGTTTTTGTGTTGCATTATTCAAAACTCAAAAATTAAAGGAAATGAGCATAAAGTCTGAATGTTTTGATTATAAACATGCTCAAAACAAGTAAAAATACCTAAGTTTTGGTGTTTTATTATTCAAAACTCAAAAATTAAAGGAAATGTGTATAAATATTGAATATTTTGATTGTAAACATGTTCAAAATGAGTAAATCCACTTAAATTTTGGTGTTGCATTATTCAAAATTTAAAAATTATAGGAAAAATGCATAAAGTTTGAATCTTTTAATTGTAAACATGCTCTAAATGAGTAAACCATCTAAGTTTTGGGGTTGCATTATTCAAAACTAAAAAATTATAGTTAACATGCATAAAAATTGGGTCTTTTTTTTGTACACATGCTCAAAATGAGTAAAACCACCTATGTTTTGGTGTTGCATTATTAAAAACTCACAAATTATAGGAAACATGTATAAAATTTGAATCTTTTGATTGTAAACATGCTCAAAATGAGAAACACCACATAAGTTTTGGTGTTACATTATTCAAAACTTAAAATATATGAAGTGTGCATAGAGTTTAAATATTTTGGTTGTAAACATGTTCAAAATGAGTAAAAATGCCAATGTTTTGGTGTCTCATTATTCAAAACTCAATAAGTATAGGAAACATGCATAAAGTTTAAATTTTTTGATTTTAAACATGCTTGAAATGAGTAAACCCACATAAGTTTTGGTGTTTCATTATTCAAAACTCAAAAATGATAGGAAACATGCATAAAGTTTGAATCGTTTGATTGCAAACATGCTCAAAAATTTTAAACCCATCTATTTTTTGGTGTTACATTATTCAAAACTCAAAAATTATAAGAAACACACATAAAGCTTGAATATTTTGATTGTAAACATGCTCAAAACTTCAAAAACCACCTAAGTTTTAGTGTTGCATTATTCAAAACTCAAAAAATATAGGAAACACATAAATTTTTTGAATCTTCTGATTGTAAACATGCTCAAAACAAGTAAAACTACCTAAATTTTGGTGTTCCATTATTTAAAATTAAAAAATTATAGGAAACACATATAAATTTTGAATCTTTTGATTGTAAACAAGCTCAAAATGAGTAAAACTACTTAAGTTTTGGTGTTGCATTATTCAAAACTCAAAAATTATAGGAAACACACATAAAGTTTGAATGTTGTGATTGTAAACATGTTTGAAATGAGTAAAATAGCCTATGTTTTGGTGTTACATTATACAAAACTCTAAAATTATTGGAAATACACAAAAAGTTTGAATATTTTGATTGTAAACATGCTTAAAATGAGTAAAACCACCTATGTTTTGGTGTTGCATTTTTCAAAAATAAAAAATTATAGGAAACACTCATAAAGTTTGAATATTTTGATTGTAAACATGCTCAAAATGAGTAAAACTTCTTCTTTTCTGGTGTTACATTATTCAAAACATAAAATTTATAAGAAATTTGAATGAATTTTGAATCTTTTGATTGTAAACATGCTCAAAATGAGTAAAACCACCTAAGTTTTTGTGTTGCATTATTCAAAAGTCAAAAAAAAAAAATTGGATAAAGTTTGAATCTTTTGATTATAAACATGCTTGAAACATGTAAAATTGACTATGTTTTTGTGTTTCATTATTAAAAACTAAAAGATTATAGGAAATGTACATAAATTTTGAATGTTTTGATTATAAACATGCTCAAAATGAGTCAAATGGCCTAAGTTTTGATGTTGCATTATTCAAAACTCAAAAAATATAGGAAATACACATAAACTTTGAATATTTTGATAATAAACATGCTCTAAATGAGTAAAATTGCTTAAATTTTGATGTTACATTATTCAAAACTCAAAAATTATAGGAAACATGCATAAATTTTGAATATTTAATTCTAAACATGCTTGAAATGAGTAAAACTACTTATGTTTTGGTGTTGCATTATTCAAAACTAAAGAATTATATGAAACACACATAAGGGTTGAAAATTTTGATTCTAAACATGCTTGAAATGAGTAAAATCATTTAATTTTTAGTGTTGCATTATTCAAAATTAAAAATTATAGGAAACATACATAAAGTTTGAATATTTTGATTCTAAACATGCTCAAAACATGTAAAACCTCTTAAGTTTTGGTGTTGTATTATTCAAAACTCAAAAAATATAGGAAATTATCTGATTGGCCATAATCTTGGATCCTTGCACAGAAGATTGAGAAAATCTATGTATGTAGTAATGAAATAATAGATAAATTACAAAGGAAAAAGAAGCTTGTCTTCACATGGAAATATTACAAAAATGACCTGCTTGCATATATTCACATTAATCTTGTAACCTTCCAAAAAATAAAAATGGGGTACATATAAAAAAATTAGGGCAACATATAAGAAGCCTCTAATTTCTCTAATTAGATAATTACATTAAAATATAATTAACCTATGTGACCCTTTTATAGCTAATCTAAGGAAGCTTAATTGACATAGAATGGCCATAGGACCATATAGGCAAAATTTAATGGGAAAAAGCACTACACTAACACCCCACCTTAAGCATAGCTTAGGTGAGATGAGAATTGGGTCCCAACATTGAAACCCTGATGAGGTACCCAAGTACATAGTGAAGAACCTCCATAGGAGGAAGAATAAGGTGGAGCAACCCTAACCCCAATGAGAGCTCATAGATGAACAAATTTACTCTTTGTGAAGGGCTTGGTTAGAATATCTACAATCTGCTTTGATGCCTGATAGTATCAAAGATCAATGACTTGCTCATTGATAAGCTCCTTAATGTGATGCATGTGAATCTCTATTTGCTTGATCCTTTGATGGAGAAAAATATTCTTGTAAATATGGATAGTGCTTTGGTTGTCATAGTAGATGATTGTTGGCTTATGAAACTAGATGCCAAACTTAGTGAGAACCCCCTAAAGCTAGATTGCCTCAATGGTGGCATTGATATCCCTTTGTATTCTACTTCTGTAGATGATAAATCAATTACATTTTACTTCTTACTTGAATGACTTATTATACCTGAACCAAGTGAGAAACTATAGCCTAAAGTGGACTTTTAACTTTGAATATCTCTATCCCAATCTAAATCTATATATCTTATCAAATCAACTTCTATTCCTACTCCATAGTGTATCCCATAGTTGTACAAACCCTGAATGTAGTGAATAATCCACTTAGCTACTTTCCAATGTAATTCATGTCACTCTTTCATAAACTGGGAGACCATGCCAACTACATAGGATATGTCAGGTCTAGTGTGAGTAAGATAGATAAGACTACTTACAAGTTACCGATATGGAGTTGCATCAACCAATGGTGTAGGACAATCAACCTCAAGCTTCACACTAGATAAGAAGGGAGTAGGAGTGGGCTTACAATCAACCATGTTAAACCTTGCAAGAAAATCAATATAATACTTGGATTGTGATAAAGTTATCCCAAAATCTGACTAAATGATTTCAATCCCAAAAAAGTAATGCAATAATCCCATGTTTATCATTAAAAATCTATCTAAAAGTGCAATTTTCACTATTGATATGGATGATTGTGAGTTATTTGTAATCAAAATTTCATCCACATAGAGAATAAGGATCAATAGAGAATCATCCTACCATAAGATGAATACATTCAAATATTAGTGGCATCTATTGAACCTGACTATGAGGAGAAAGGAGTCCATCTTGGCTTACCATGCTTGAGAGGCTTGTTTGAGTCTATAGATAGATTTATTGAGTTTATAGACCAAGGAGGAATATTACACAAAGCCTTGTGGTTACTCTATGTAGATCTCTTATTTGAGGTCACCATGTAGAAAAACACTCTTGACATCCTTTTGGTGAACATCCCACCAATGTGCAGTTATGATGGCTAGAGTGAGTCTGATAGACATCATCTTGGCTACAAGAGCAAATTTATTAGTGTAGTCTATGCTAGGCACCTAATAAAACCCATTTACAACTAGATGAACTTTGTACTTATCAATAGACCCATTTGCAATAGACCCATTTTCTTACTTTAGGAAGAGGGACCAAGTCCCATGCTTTATTCTTGATTAGGGAACTATACTCCTCTTACATAGTAGAATCCCATTATGGAATGTCAGATAGATACCTCATGAAAGGTTTGAGGATCTAAGGCAATGGCGATGTAGGCATGTGAAGTCCCATAAAACTTTGAATGTGTCTTCCTTGTATCCAATGGATTTCCAACCCATTTAATAGCACTTTAAAGTGTTTGTCTGGCCCAACTAAGACTAGAATTGTATGAGATTAGAGAATCAAGAGTTGAGTCATCATCATCTAAAATGTGAGTGTGAGATGGAGGAGAATCCTCATCATTTCTCTCATCACTTGAACTTAAATAAGAAGTCATCTTGATCATCAAAAGGATTTTGAGGTGGATCCAAGTCACTATCTAAGGTGGAATCAATGTCTAGTGAGACTTTTGAAGAGTCTAGAGTGCCAGTAGTGAGTTCAAGTAAGACCTCACAAAACTTGACACTCCTTTCTATGAAAAACTCATGATTTTTAGGATGTAGGAGCATGTATCCCTTAGTATGATTTGCATACCCCATAAAGATACAAGACTAACTTTGAGGGTCCATTGCCTTGCATTTCTTCTTGGGAATATAGGCCATTATTGGTGATCCAAACACTCAAAAGTGATCCACTACAGGCTTGTGACCATCCCTAGCTTCAAAAGGAGTGATTATTTTTAAGGATTTATGTGGAATATGGTTTTGAATATAGCACAAATAGTTGATTGCTTCATCCCAAAACTAAGGAGAAAGAGACTTTGATTGAAGCATGTAATTGATCATTTCCTTCAAGGTATAGTTCTTATGTTCAGCCACACCATTTTACTAAGGATTGTATGGAACTATGTGTTGCATCTGAATCCCCTCTGATATGCAAAACTACTCAAACCTATTGTTAACATACTCCCCACCATTATCAGTCCTTAATATTTTGATGGAACAGTCTGAATGCTTCCCTACAAGTGCCTTGAAGTATTTGAAGTGATCAAAGACCTTAGAGTTTTTTTTAAGAAAAAACACCAAGGTGTACATCAAAAAATCATCAATGAATGTGAGAATGTATCTTGTCCTATTGAATGAAGGTTTTGGAAATGGACCTGCTATGTCACTGTGGACAATTTTCAGCTTTTGTTTGACTCTCCTTGCTTTGCCCTTATCATATTTCTCTTTCAGATGCTTTCCAAGAATGCAGCCATTGCATAGGCCATTTTAGATTTTAAATTTAGACAACCCTAAAACCATGTCTTAATGACTAAGTTTCTCTAGGTAATGGTAGTTTAAATAGCCAAACCATTCATGTCATAGTTTACTCACTCCATCTACATAAGTAAGCATTGTAGTTGAGGGTTGATCTAGGAAAAATTGTGAGAAGGTATACAGCCTAAACTGATGATTGGCCTTACCATAAGCCACTATAGTATCACCATGTAACTCTTTGATAACCACTAAATTAGGTGTGAACTGAACTCTCTTCTTTGCACTTATGTGAGTGATTTGGTATACTAACAGAAGATTGGTGGATAGTGAAGGAACACACATAACATCATTGAGGGTCCCATCACTTATTTTAATTGATCCTTTACCACTGACTTCTATCGAAGTGTCATCACCCATAAGAATTGAAGGCACAAAACATGGTTTTATTTCTAAAAATAGATCCTATGAGGAAGCCATGTGATAGGAAGTATCTAAATCAATAACCCAAGTCAAAGGTTGAGAAGCTACTACAATAAGTGCCTCACCCTTATTTTTACCATTTTTTAATCTTTAGACTTTGTAGAATCTTTTACAGACATGTTATGATTTGAGGACTACAAACATTGATGTTATTCTTCTCAAGCATCTTAGTCAAGGTGTCAATATTCTTTTTCATGCATTGAGATTCATCATGCCCAAGTTTTTTACAAAAGTTGCATTCGAGTTTCTCCTTGTTAGGTTTCTCACTTAAGGAGGACTCATTTGATGATGCCTTAAGCTTGACATCTAATTTCTAATTCTTTTTATGCTTATGCTCTGGTTTAGAGGTTTAGACTATTTCTTCTCCTATTTTCCACTGTTAGAAGGTTTCTTCTTGACCTAATTGACAATTAAGGCATGTGATTTTGAAGACTTTAGTGCACCCATTTAAACTATCTATACTCTTGAGTCAGATCAACAACAAACTCATCAAATGATGGCATTTTCCAAGTGGATCCAAGTACATGTTTGGTAGCATGAAATGTAGAGATGAAAATTGAATAGTCATGACCTAGTTTTGCAAACATAGATAGAATCAACTGGTCATCTATTTTATTAATACCACATTGTTTTAATTATAGTCTCATTGATTTAAAATTTGTAAAGAAGTATTATAGGGTGTCATAGTCACATGGGCTTAATGTGATGAGCTTATTTTCTAGTTCATGACCCCTCATGATGTTATACACTCCAAAAAGCTTATCTAGGATGGTCTAGACTTTGTTGGGAGTTTTGTAGATTCAACATGAAATATGAGGTCATAAGACAATGATAGGCAAAGAACCCATAGGCCTCATCACATATGTTGTACCACTTAACTTTTTTTGTATCTATAGATGGCTCAATTTTCTCACCCATAATGATCTGATAGAGTCCTTTACCTCTTAAGGTGAGCCACTACACCATGGAAAACATTGATGTTACAAAAAAATTAAAATAATATCATGAATACATATAGCTTGAAAAAATATGCACTTTCAAAAAAAATAACACCCAAAATGGAGTAATGGATTGAAATTTATGGCACTTACAAGTTCTCACTCTCACATATTCCTAGACCCTTTCCAAAAATAGAATTAAAAAAAAAGAAAAAGATAGAAATGACCAAAAAACTGAAGTAATGCTACCCCACAAACCTGAGCAGTAAAGACCCTTCGAATGTCTGAGTTGATCCACGAAGAGTAATCTAGAGTTTTGAGACTAAGTTTTGGTGTTGCATTATTCAAAACTCAAATATTATAGGAAACACATAAAAGTTTTAAATATTTTGACTATAAAATGCATAAAACTACTTACTTATGTTCTGGTGTTGCATTATCTAAAACTAAAAAAAATATGAAACCTACATAAAGTTGAATCTTTTGATTGTAAACATGCTCCAAATGAGTAAAACCATGTAAGTTTTGGTGTAAACCGCTTAAGCTTTGAAGTTGTATTTTTCAAAACTCAAAAATTATAGGAAACATATATAAAATTTGAATATATTGATTGTAAACATGGATGAAATGAGTAAAACCATTTAAGTTTTGGTGTTGCATTATTCAAAAATCATAAATTATAGGAAATGTGCCTAAAGTTTGAATATTTTGACTATAAACATGATCAACACATGTAAAATTATATTAAATGCACATAAAGTTTGAATCTTTTGAATATAAACATGCTTTAAATAAGCAAAACCACTTAAGTTTTGGTGTTACATTATTAAAAAATCAAAATTTTTAGGAACTCATATGAAGTTCAAATCTTTTGATTGTAAACATACTCGAAATGAGTAAAACCACCTAAGTTTTGGTGTTACATTATTCACAACTAAAAAATTATGGGAAACATGCATAAAATTTTAATCTTTAATTTGTACACATGTTTAAAATGAGTAGAACTACCTAAGTTTTGGTGCTGAATTATTCAAAATTAAAAAATTATATGAAACATGCATAAAGTTTCAATTTTTTGATTGTAATCATACTTAAAATGAGTAAAATTGCTTATGTTTTGGTGTTGCATTATTCAAAACTCAAAAATTATAGGAAACACACAAAGTTTGAATATTTTGATTGTAAACATGATTGAAATGAGTAAAACTACCTAATTTTTGGTGTCGCATTATTCAAAATTCAAAAATTATAGGAAACATGTATAAAGTTTGAATCTTTTGGTTATAAACATGCTCGAAATGAATAAAACTACCTAGTTTATGGTGTTGAATTATTCAAAACACAAAACTTATAGGAAACACAAATAAAGTTTGAATTTTTTGATTGTAAACATCCTCAAAATGAGTAAAACCACCTAGGTCTTGTTGTTTTAGTATTCAAAACACAAAAAAATTAGGAAACTTGAAAAAAAATTGAATGTTTTGATTGTAAACATTCTCAAAATGAGTAAAATCACCTAAGTTTTACTGTTACATTATTCAAAATATAAATAATGTAGGAAACATAGATAAAGTTTGAATCTTTTGATTATAAACATACATGAAACAAGATAAACTACCTAAGTTTTCTTGTTGCATTATTCAAAACTCAAAAATTATAGGAAACATGCATAAAGTTTGAATATTTTTACTGTAAACATGCTCAAAATGAGTAAAACCACTTAAGTTATTGTGTTGCTTTATTCAAAATTAAAAAATTATAAGAAAATTTCATAAAGTTTGAATCTTTTAGTTGTAACCATGCTCAATATGAGTAAATTTGCCTAATTATTAGTGTTGCATTATTTAAAACTCAAAAATTATAGAAAAACACACAAAATTTGAATATATTGATTTTAAACATGCTCAAAATGAGTAAGACCACCTAAGTTATGGTGTTACATTATTCCAAAACTAAAAAATTATAGGAAATGCACATAAAGTTTAAATTTTTTTATTTTAAACATGCTCTAAATGAGTAAAACTACCTAATTATTTGTGTTGCATTATTCAAAACTTAAAAATTATATGAAATATACATAAAGTTTAATTATTTTGATTTTAAACATGCTTGAAATAAGTAAAACCACTTAAGTTTTGGTGTTGCATTATTCAAAACTCAAAAATTGTAGAAAATGTGTATAAAGATTGAATCTTTTGATTTTAAACATGCTCAAAATGACTAAAACTACATACAATTTTGTGTTACATTATTTAAAACTAAAAAATTATTGGAAATGTGCATAAATTTTGAATCTTTTGATTTTAAACATGCTCAAAATGAGTAAAAAGACATAAGTTTCAGTGTTGTATTATTCAAAACTCAAAAATTATAGGCAATACCCATAAAATTTTATCTTTTGATTTTAAACATGCTCAAAATGAGTAAAACCATTAAGTTTTATTTTTATATTAATCAAAACTCAAAAATTATAAGTAATGCACATAAAATCTGAACATGCTCGAAACAAGTAAAACTACCTATGTTTTAGTGTTGCATTATTCAAAAATCAAAAACTATAGGAAAGGCACATAAAGTTCAAATCTTTTGATCGTTAACATGCTCAAAATAAGTAGAACCACCTATGTTTTATTGTTGCATTACTCAAAACTCAAAAATTATAGGAAATGCACATAAAATGAATAAAACTACTTAGTTTATGGTGTTGCATTATTCAAAACACAAAACTTATAGGAAACACACATAAAGTTTGAATTTTTTGATTGTAAACATCCTCAAAATGAGTAAAACCACCTAAGTCTTGTTGTTTTAGTATTCAAAACACAAAAAAATTAGGAAACTTGAAATTTTTTTGAATGTTTTGATTGTAAACATTCTCAAAATGAGTAAAATCACCTAAGTTTTACTGTTACATTATTCAAAATAGAAATAATTTAGGAAACATGGATAAAGTTTGAATCTTTTGATTATAAACATGCATGAAACAAGATAAACTACCTAAGTTTTCTTGTTGCATTATTCAAAACTCAAAAATTATAGGAAACATGCATAGAGTTTGAATATTTTTACTATAAATACACTCAAAATGAGTAAAACCACTTAAGTTATTGTGTTGCTTTATTCAAAATTAAAAAATTATAAGAAAATTTCATAATGTTTTAATCTTTTTAGTTGTAACCATGCTCAATATGAGTAAATTTGCCTAATTATTAGTGTTGAATTATTTAAAACTCAAAAATTATAGAAAAACACACAAAATTTGATTATATTGATTTTAAACATGCTCAAAATTAGTAAAACCACCTAGGTTATGGTGTTACATTATTCCAAAACTAAAAAATTATAGGAAATGCACATAAAGTTTAAATCAAAAATTTTGGTGTTGCAATGTTCAAAACTCAAAAATTAATAGAAAAACACATATAGTTTGAGTATTTTGATTGTAAACATGCTCAAAATGAGTAAAACCACCTAAGTTTTGGTGTTACATTATTCAAAACTCAAAAATTATAGGAAATGCACTTAAAGTTTGAATTTATTGATTGTAAACATTTTCAAAATGAGTAAAATTGCCTAAGTTTTTATATTGTATTAGTTAAAAGTAAAAAATTTGAATAAACGCACATAAATTTTGAATATTTTGATTGTAAACATTCTCAAAACAAGGAAAACCACATAAGTTTTGGTGTTGCATTATTCAAAACTAAAAAATTATAAGAAACGCATTTAAAATTTAAATCTTTTGATTTTAAAAATGCTCAAAATGAGTAAAACAACCTGAGATTTTGTGTTGCATTATTCAAAACTCAAAAAATATAGGAATCACACATAAATTTTAAATATTTTCACTGTAAACATGATTAAAATGAGTAAAACTGCCTACATTTTGGTGTTACATTATTCAAAACTCAAAAATTATAGAAAATATGCATAAAATTTAAATATTTTGATTGTAAATATACTCAAAATGATTAAAACCACCTAAGTTTTGGTGTTGCATTATTAAAAACTTAATAATTATAGGAAACATGCATAAAGTTTGAATCTTTTGATGGTAAACATGCTCAAAATGAGTAAAATCACCTAAGTTTTGGTACTGCATTATTCAAAACTCAATAATTGTAGGAAACATGCATAAAGTTAGAATATTTTTATTGAAAATGTGCTTGAAATGAGTAAAACCACCTATGTTTTGGTGTTCATTAATCAAATCTCATAAATTATTAGAAACATGAATAAAGTTTGAATCTTTTGATTATAAACATGCTTGAAACTAGTAAAATCACCTAAGTTTTGGTGTTGCATTATTAAAAACTCAAAAATTATAAGAAATGTGCATAAAGTTTGAATGTTTTGATTGTAAACATGATCAAAATGAGTAAAACCATCTAATTTTTGCATTGCATTATTCAAAACTCAAAAATTATACGAAACATACAGAAAGTTTGAATCTTTTGATTGTAAACATGCTCTAAATAAGTAAAAATACCAAAGTTTTGGTGTTGCATTATTCAAAACACAAAAATTATAAAAAATGCAAATAAATTTTGAATATTTTTATTTTAAACATGTTCAAAATGAGTAAAACTACCTAGGTTTTGGTGTTGCATTATTCAAAACTCAAAAATTATAAGAAACATGCATAAATTTTGAATCTTTTAATTGGAAACATGCTTAAAATGAGTACAACTACCTAATTTTTGGTGTTGCATTATTCAAAACTCAAAAATGATAGGAAATGAAAATAAAATTTGAATATTTCAATTGTAAACATGCCTTAAATGAGCAAAGCCACCTAAGTTTTGGTGTTGCATTATTCAAAACTCAAAAATTATAGGAAACATGCATAAAGTTTGAATCTTTTGATTCTAAACATGTTCAAAATGAATCAAACTACCTAAGTTTTAGTGTTGCATTATTCAAAAATCAAACTATAGAAAAAGCATATAAAGTTTGAATCTTTTGATTGTAAACATGCTCACAATGAGTAAACCCACATAAGTTTTGGTGATGAATTATTCAAAACTAAAAAATTATAGAAAATGTCCATAAAGTTTTAATCTTTTGATTTAAGTTTGAAACAAGTAAAATCATGTAATTTTTGGTGTTGCATACTCAAAGCTCAAAAAAATCACTCATTTTGAAGGAAATGACTGAACATAAGAACTGTACCTTGAAGGAAATGACTAATTACATGCTTCAATCAATGTCTCTTTCTCCTTAGTTTTGGGATGAAGCAATAAACTATTTGTGCTATATTCAAAACCATATTCCATATAAATCCTTAAAAATAAGCACTCATTTTGAAGCTTGGGATGGTCACAAGCCTGCAGTGGATCACTTTTGAGTGTTTGGATCACCAATAATGGCCTATATTCCCAAGAAGAAATGCAAGGCAATGGACCCTCAGAGTTAGTCTTGTATCTTTATGGGGTGTGCAAAGCATACTAAGGGATACATGCTCCTACATCCTAAAATTCATGAGTTGATCATAGAAAGGAGTGCCAAGTTTTGTGATGTCTTACTTGAACTCACTACTAGGACTCTAGACTCTTCAAAAGTCTCACTAGACATTGATTCCACCTCAGATAGTGACTTGATCCACCTCAAAATCCTTTTGATGATCAAGATGACTTCTTCTTATTTAAGTTAAATCAATGAGATTAATGATGAGGATTCTCCTCCGTCTCACACTCACATTTTAGATGATGATGACTCACCTCTCAATTCTCTAATCTCATACAATTATAGTCTTAGTTGGGCTAGACAAACACTTTAAAGTGCTATGAAATGGGTTGGAAATCCATTAGATACAAGGAAGACACATTCATAGTTTTAGGGGACTTCACATGCCTACTTGGCCATTGCCTTACATCCTCAAACCTTTCATGAGGCATCTGGCATTCCAGAGTGGGATTCTACTATATAAGAAGAGTATAGTTACCTAATCAAGAATAAAGCATGGGACTTGGTCCCTCTTCCTAAAGAAAGAAAATTGGTCTGTTGATGGTGCAAATGGGTCTATTGATAAGTACAAAGTTCATCTAGTTGTAAATGGGTTTCATTAGGTTCCTAGCATAGACTACACTAAGAAATTTGCTCTTGTAGCCAAGATGATGTCTATCATACTCACTCTAGCCATCAAACTACACATTGGTGGGATGTTCACCAAATGGATGTCAACATGGTGACCTCAAATAAGAGATCTACATAGAGCAACCATAAAGGATTTATGTAATATTCCTCCTTGGTCTACAAACTCAATAACTCTATCTATAGACTCAAACAAGCCTCTCAAGCATGGTAAGCCAAGATGGTCTGCTTTCTCCTCATAGTCAGGTTCACTAGATGCCACTAATATTCGAATGTATACATCTTATGTTAGGATGATTCTTTGTTGATCCTTATTCTCTATGTGGATGACTTTCTGATTACAAGGAACTCACAATCATCCATATCAATAGTGAAAACTACACTTTCAAATAGATTTTCAATGATAGACATGGAATTATTGCATTACATTTTTGGGATTGAAATCATTTAGTCAGATTTTGGGATAACTTTATGACAATCCAAGTATTCTATTGATTTTCTTATAAGGTTTAACATGGTTGATTGTAAGCCCGCTCTTACTCCCTTCTTATCTAATGTGAAGCTTGAGGTTGATTGTCCTACACCATTGGTTAATGCAACTCCATATTGGTAACTTGTAGGTAGTCTTATCTATCTTACACACACTAGACCTGACATATCCTATGTAGTTGGCATGGTCTCCTAGTTTATGCAAGAGTGACATGAATTACATTGGAAAGTAGCTAAGTGAATTATGAACTACATTCAGGGTTTGTACAACTATGGGATACACTATGGAACATGAATATAAGTTGATTTGATAAGATATATAGATTTAGATTGGGATAGAGATATTCAAAGTTAAAAGTCCACTTTAGGCTATAGTTTCTCACTTGGTTCAGGTCTAATAAGTCATTCAAGTAAGAAGTAACATGTAATTAATTTATCATCTACTGAAGTAGAATACAAAGGGCTATCAATGCCACCATTGAGGCAATCTAGCTTTAGGGGGTTCTCACTAAGTTTGGCATCTAGTTTCATAAGCCAAAAATCATCTAATATGACAACCAAAGAACTATCTAGATTTAAAATAATCTTGTTCTCCATCAAAGGATCAAGCAAATAGAGATTCACATGCATTTCATTAAGGAGCTTATCAATGAGCAAGTCATTGATCTTTGATACTGTCCAAAATCAGAGTATATTGTAGATATTCTAACCAAGCCCTTCACAAAGAGTAAATTTATTCATCTATGAGCTCTCAATGGGGTTAGGGTTGCTCCACCTTCTTCTTCCTCCTATGGAGTTCTTCACTATGTACTTGGGTACCTCATCAGGGTTTCAATGTTGGGACCGAATTCTCATCTCACCTAAGCTATGCTTAAGGTGGGGTGTTAGTGTGTAGTGATTTTTCCCATTACTTTTGCCTATATGGTCTTATGGCCATTCTATGTCAATTAAGCTTCCTTAGATTAATTATAAAAGGGTAACATAGGTTAATTATATATTAATGTAATTATCTAATTAGAGAAATTATAGGCTTTTTCATGTTGCCCTAATTTTGTTATATGTACCCCACTTTTATTTTTTGAAAGGTTACATAGGTTAATGTGAATATATTCAAGCAGGTCTTTTTTGTAATATTTCCATGTGAAGACAAGCTTCTTCCTCCTTTGTAATTTATCTATTATTTCATTACTACATACATAGATTTTCTCAATCTGCAAGGATCCAAGATCATGGCCAATCCGATAATTTCCTATATTTTTTGAGTTTTGAATAATATAACACCAAAACATAAGAGGTTTTACATGTTTTGAGCATGTTTAGAATCAAAATATTCAAACTTTATGTATGTTTCCTCTAATTTTTAATTTGTGAATAATGCAACACTAAAAATTAAATGATTTTACTCATTTCAAGCATGTTTAGAATCAAAAGTTTCAACCCTTATGTGTGTTTCATATAATTATTTAGTTTTAAATAATGCAACACTAAAACATAAGTGGTTTTACTCATTTCAAGCATGTTTAGAATTAGAATATTCAAAATTTATGCATGTTTCCTATAATTTTTGAGTTTTGAATAATGTAACATCAAAATTTAGGCAATTTTACTCATTTCAAGAATGTTTATTATCAAATATTCAAAGTTTATGTGTATTTCCTATATTTTTTGAGTTTTGAATAATGCAACATCAAAACTTAGGTGATTTGACTCATTTTGAGCATGCTTATAATCAAAACATTCAAAATTATATGCGCATTTCCTATAATCTTTTAGTTATTAATAATGCAACACAAAGACATAGTCAATTTTACATGTTTCAAGCATGTTTATAATCAAAAGATTCAAACTTTATCCACTTTTTTTTTTTTTGAGTTTTGAATAATGCAACACAAAAACTTAGGTGGTTTTACTCATTTTGAACATGTTTACAATCAAAAGATTCAAAATTCATTCAAATTTCTTATAAATTTTATGTTTTGAATAATGCAACACCAAAAAAGAAGAAGTTGTACTCATTTCAAGCATGTTTACAATCAAAATATTCAAACTTTATGAGTGTTTCCTATAATTTTTTATTTTTAAAAAATGTAACACCAAAACATAGGTGGTTTTACTCATTTTAAGCATGCTTACAATTAAAAAATTCAAACTTTTTGTGCATTTCCAATAATTTTAGTGTTTTGTATAATGTAACACCAAAACACATGCTATTTTACTCATTTCAAACATGTTTACAATCACAAGATTCAAACTTTATGCACGTTTCCAATAATTTTCGAGTTTTGAATAATGCAACACCAAAACTTAAGTAGTTTTTCTCATTTTGAGCTTGTTTACAATCAAAAGATTCAAAATTGTGTTTTCTATAATTTTCTAGCATTGAATAATGGAACACCAAAATTTAGGTAGTTTTACTTGTTTTGAGCATGTTTACAATAAGAAGATTCAAAAATTTTGTGTGTTTCCTATATTTTTTGAGTTTTGAATAATTCAACACCAAAACTTAGGTGGTTTTTGAAGTTTTGAGCATATTTACAATCAAAAGATTCAAGATTTATGTGTGTTTCTTATATTTTTTGAGTTTTGAATAATGTAACACCTAAAAATAGATTGGTTTATAAATTTTGAGAATGTTTGCAATCAAAAGATTCAAACTTTATGCATGTTTCCTATCATTTTCGAGTTTTGAATAATGAAACACCAAAACTTATGTGGGTTTACTCATTTCAAGCATGTTTAAAATCAAAAAATTTAAACTTTATGCATGTTTCCTATACTTATTGAGTTTTGAATAATGAGACACCAAAACATTGGCATTTTTACTCATTTTGAACATGTTTACAACCAAAATATTCAAACTCTATGCACACTTCATATATTTTAAGTTTTGAATAATGTACAAAACAAAACTTATGTTGTTTTTCTCAATTTGAGCATGTTTACAATCAAAAGATTCAAATTTTATACATGTTTCCTATAATTTGTGAGTTTTGAATAATGCAACACCAAAACTTAGGTGGTTTTACTCATTTTGAGCTTGTGTCCAATAAAAATACCTAATTTTTATGCATGTTACCTACAAGTTTTTAGTTTTGAATAATGTAACCCCAAAACTTAGATGGTTTTACTCATTTGGAGCATATTTACAATCAGAATATTCAAACTTTATGCATTTTTCATATAATTTTTCTATTTTGAATAATGCAACACCAAAATTTAAGTGGATTTACTCATTTTGAATATGTTTACAATTAAAAGATTCAGTATTTATACACATTTCATTTAATTTTTGAGTTTTGAATAATACAACACCAAAACTTAGGTATTTTTACTTGTTTTAAGCATGTTTATAATCAAAACATTCAGACTTTATGCTCATTTTCTCTAATTTTTGAGTTTTGAATAATGCAACACAAAAACTTATGTAGTTTAACTCATTTTAAGTCTCTTTACATTCAATTGATTGAAATTTTATGCATGTTTCCTATAATTTTTGAGTTTTGAATAATGCAACACCAAAACTTATGTGTTTTTGCTCATTTTGAGCATGTTTGCAATAATTAAAAGATTAAAACTTTATGTGAATTTCCTATAATTTTTGAGTTTTGAATATTATAACACCAAAAACATAAGTGGTTTTACTCATTTCAAGCATGTTTACAACCAAAAGATTCAAACTGTATGCAATTTTCCTATAGTTTTTGAGTTTTGAATAACGGAACAATAAAACATAAGAAGTTTTACTCATTTTCAACATGTTTACAATCAAAAGATTCAAACTTTATGCATGTTTGCTATGTTTTTTCAGTTTTTAATAATGCAACATCAAAACATAAGTAGTTTTAATCATTTTGAGCATGTTTACATTCAAAAAGATTCAAGCTTTATCCATGTTTCCTAGAATTTTCATGTTTTGAATAATGCAATACCAAAACCTAGGTGGGTTTACTTGTTTTGAGCATGTTTACAGTCAAAGGAATCATACTTTATGTGTGTTTCTTATATTTTTTTAGTTTTCAATAATGCAACATCAAAACTTAAGTAGTTTTAATCATTTTGAGCATGTTTACAATCAAAAGATTCTAGCTTATGTATGTTTTCCATATTTTTTGAGTTTTGAATACTGCAATAATAAAACTTAGGCAGTGTTACTCATTTTGAGCATGTTTATAATCAAAAGATTCAAAATTTAGCCATGTTTCCTATAATTTTTGAGTTTTGAATAATGCAACACCAAAACTTAAGTAGTTCAAGTCATTGAAGACATGCAATGGTGCACGATCAATGAACAACAATGAATAGTAGTTACATAGGCATAGATTTTATTTTTATTTTTAATAAGTATGGATTAAACTTATTTTTAAACTATTGATCAAATTCACAATACGTTAGTTTAAATTAATTATTTATAGCTCTATGCATATAGATGCACTAGCTACTATAGGTTGTTTTCTTTGTAAATTATTTGATAACCACTTTGTTAAAGTCTTAAAATTCAGCACTCAAGAGATGTTGAACAACCCTTGATCATGGAATAAAAATAGTCTTTCTTTGAATCTTGATTTTTTCAGAGTGTATTATTTTGAGTAGCTATTTTTAATTTATTTACTATTTATTATTTTCTTATAGAAGTATAGTGTTAGATTATATCTATTTCATTTCAATCATGTTTATAGTCAAAAGATTCAGAGTTTATGGAAATTTCCCATAATTTTTGAGTTTTGAATAATGCATCACAAACTTAAGCAATTTTACTCATTTTTGAGCATGTTTATAATTAAAAGATTTCAAAATTTATGTGTGTTTCCTATAATTTTTAAGTTTTGAATAATGTAACACAAAAAATTAAGTGGTTTTAATTGTTTCAAGCATGTGTACAATCAAAATATTATAGCTTTATGTGCATTTCCTATAATTTTTGAATTTTGAATAATGCAACACAAAAAGTTAAGTGGTTTTAGTCATTTCAAGCATGTTTACAATCAAAAGATTGAAACTTTGTGTGCATTTCCTATAATTTTTTAGTTTTGAATAATGTAACACCAAAACTTAGGTTGTTTTACTTGTTTCAAGCATGTTTAAATTCAAATGTTTCAAAGTTATCTGCATTTCCTATAATTTTCAAGTTTTGAATAATGCAACGTGAAAACATAATATTTTACTCATTTCGATGATGTTTACAATCAAAAGATTAAAACTTTATTTAAATTTCCTATAATTTTTGAGTTTTAAATAATGAAACATTATAACATAGGTGGTTTTACTCATTTAGAGCATGTTTACAATGAAAATATTCAATCTTTATGCACATTTGTATTAATTTTTGAGTTTTGAAGGATGCAACACCAAAAACTAAATGGTTTTACTCATTTTGAGTATGTTTACAATCAAAATATTCTAACTTTATGTCTATTTCCCATCATTTTTGAGGTTTGAACAATGCAGCACTAAAACTTAGGTGATTTTACTCATTCTAAGCACGTTTATAATGAAAAGATTCAAACTCTATTTGCATTTCCTATTTTTTTGAGTTTTTAATAATAAGACACTAAAACATAAGTGGTTTTAATCATATCAAGCATGTTTACAATCAAAATATTCAAAATTTATATGCATTTCTTATAATTTTTAAGTTTTGATTAATGCAACACCAAAACCTGGGTGGTTTTACTCATTTTGAGCATGTTTACAATCAAAAGATTCAAACTTTATGCACGTTTCTTATAATTTTTGAGTTTTGAATAATGCAAAGCTAAAACTTAAGTAGTTTTAATCATTTTGAACATGTTTACTGCAAAAGATTATAACTTTATTTGGATTTTCTATAATTTTTGAGTTTTGAATAATGCAACATAAAAAGTTAGGCAATTTTAATTGTTTTGAGCATGTTTAAAATCAAAAAATTCAAAATTTATGTGTGTTTCTTATAATTTTATAGTTTTAAATAATACAACACCAAAACATAAGTGGTTTAACTTTTTTCAAGCATGTTTACAATCCAATGATTCAAAATTTATGCACATTTCTTATAATTTTTGAGTTTTGAATAATGCAACACCAAAACTTAGGTAGTTTCACTCATTTCAATCATGTTTACAACTAAAAGATTCAAAATTTATGTGTGTTTTCTATAGTTTTTGAGTTTTTAATAATGTAACATCAAAAATTAAGTTGTTTAACCTTTTTTGAGCATGTTTACAATGAAAATATTCAAAATTTATTCTAGGTGGTTTTACTCATTTCAAGAATGTTTATAATTAAAATATTAAACTTTATGTGTGTTTCTGATAATTTTTGAGTTTAGAATAATGCAAGATCATAAATTATGTGTTTTTACTCATTTCAAGCATGTTTACAATCAAAAGATTCAAACTTTATGTGTGTTTCTAATGATTTTTGAATTTTTAATAATGGAAAACCAAAACATAGGCAGTTTTACTCGTTTAGATGATGCTTACAATAAAAAGATTCAAAATTTATGATTATTTCCTATACTTTGTGTTTTGAATAATGTGACACCAAAACTTAGGCATTTTTAACTCATTTTGAGCACGTTTATAATTAAAAGATTCAAACTTTATGCATGTTTCAAATAAATTTTGAGTTTTAAATAATGCAACACCAAAACTTAGATGGTTTTACTCATTTCAAGCATGTTTATAAATAAAAGATTCAAAATTTATGTACATTTCCTATAATTTTTGAGTTTTGAATAATGCAAGACCAAAACATAGGTGGTTTTACTTGTTTCAAACATGTTTACAATGAAAAGATTCAAACATTATGTGCATTTCATATAGTTTCTGAGTTTTGAATAATGCAACAATAAAATATAGATGGTTGTACACATTTTGAGCATATTTTCAATCAAATTATTAAAACTTTATACACCTTTCCTATAGGTTTTGAGTTTTGAATAATGAACCACAAAACTTACATAGTTTTACTCATTTCGAGCATTATTTAAATCATAAGATTGAAACTTTATATGTGTTTACTATAATTTTTGAGTTTTGATTAATGCAACAATAAAACTTAAGTGTTCTTACTCATTTTGAGCATGTTTAAAATCAAAAGATATAAAATTTAGGCATGTTTCCTATAATTTTTTAATTTTGAATAATGCAACACCATAACTTAAGTGTTTTTACTCATTTTAAACATGTTTAAAATCAAAAGATTCAAACTTTATGTGCATTTCCTATAATTTTTTATTTTTAAATAATGAAAAACATAAAATTAAATGATTTTACTCATTTCAAGCATGTTTAAAGCAATATATGTGTTTCCTATAATTTTTGAGTTTTCAATAATCAAACACTAAAACTTTGTGGTTTTACTCCTTTCAAGCATGTTTACAATCAAAAGATTCAAATTTTATGCATGTTTCATATAATTTTTGAGTTTTGATGTAACCCCAAAACTTAGGCAGTTTTACTCATTTCAAGTATGTTTTCAATCAAAAGATTTAAACTTTATGCATGTTTCATATAATTTTTAAGTTTTGAATAATGTAACATCAAAAATTAAGTGGTTTTACTCATTTTGATCATGATTATAATTAAAAGATTCAAAATTTATGTGTGCTTCGTATAATTTTTGAGTTTTAAATGATACAACACCAAACCATAGGAGGTTTAACGTGTTTCGAGCATGTTTAAAAATAAAAATATTCAAAATTTAAGAATGTTTCCTATAATTTTTAAATTTTGAGTCATTAATGCAACACCAAAACTTAGGTGGTTTTAGTCATTTTGAGCATGTATACAATCAAAAGATTCTGACTTTATATGTATTTCCTATAATTTTTGAGTTTAAAATAATGCAACACAAAAAACTAAGATGTTGTTTTCTCATTTTGAGCATGTTTAAAATTATAAGATTCAAATTTGAGGTGTTTCTTATAATTCTTGAGTTTTGAATAATGCAACACCAAAACATTGGCAATTTTACTCACTTCAAGAATGTTTACACTAAAAAGATTATAGCTTTATGGTGTTTCCTATAATTTTTGAATTTTGAATAATGTAACATAAAAACTTAGGTGGTTTTACTCATTTTGAGTATGCTTAAAATCAAAAGATCCAAATTTTATGTGCATTTCCTATACTTTTTGAGTTTTAAATAATGAAACACTAAAACTTAGGTAATTTTACTCATTTTGAACATGTTTAAAATCAAAAGATTCAAAATTTATGCACATTTCCTATAATTTTTATGTTTTGAATAATGTAACACCAAAACTTAAGCAATTTTACTCATTTCAAGCATTTTTACAATCAAAATATTCAAAATTTATGCACATTTCTTATAATTTTTAAGATTTGAATAATGCAACACCAAAAATTAAGTGATTTCACTCATTTTAAGCAAGTTTAAAAACAAAACATTCAAAATTTATGTGCATTTCCTATAATTATTTAGTTTTGAATGATGTACCACTAAAAATTAGGTGGTTCTACTCATTTTGAGTATGTTTACAATCAAAAGATTCAAACATTTTATGTATTTTTTTAATTTTTTTGAGTTTTGAATAATGCAACACTAAAACTTAGGTAGTTTTACTCATTTTGAGTATGTTCATAATCAAAATATTCAAGATTTATGTGTGTTTCCTATAATGTTTTAGTTTTGAATAATGCAACAACAAAACTTATGTGTTTTTGCTCATTTTGAGCATATTTGCAATTAAAAGATTGAATTATGTGAATTTCCTATAATTTTTGAGTTTTGAATATTATAACACCAAAACATAAGTGGTTTTACTCGTTTCAAGCATGTTTACAACTAAAAGATTCAAACTTTATTCGTGTTTCTTATAGTTTTTGAGTTTAAAATAATGCAACACCAAAAATTAGGTAGTTTTAATCAATTTGAACAAGATTAAAAATTAAAAATTTAAACTTTATGCATATCTCCTATGATTAAAAGATTCAAACTTTATAGGTGTTTCTTATTATTTTTTAGATTTGAATAATGTAACACCAAAACGTAATCTATTTTACTCATTTTGAGCATGTTTACAATCAAAAGATTCAAACTTTGTGTGTTCCCTAAACTTTTTGAGTTTTAAATAATGCAACAACAAAACATAAGCTATTTTACTCATTTTCAACATGTTTACAATCAAAAGATTAAAACTTTATGCACATTTGCTATGTTTTTTGAGTTTATAATAATGCAACAATAAGTGTTTTAATCATTTTGAGCATGTTCACAATCAAAAGATTCAAAATTTATGCATGTTTCTTAGAATTTTCATGTTTTCAATAATGGAACTCCAAAACCTGAGTGGTTTAACTTGTTTTGATCATGTTTATAGTCAAAATATTCAAACTTTATTCATGTTTCTTATAATTTTTTAGTTTTGAATAATGTAACAAAAAAACTTATGTAGTTTTAATCATTTTAAGTATTATTACAATCAAAATATTCTAAATTTATGAGCATTTTCTATATTTTTTAGTTTTGAATAATGCAACACCAAAACTTAGGTAGTTTTACTCATTTTGAGCATGTTTACAATCAGAATATTCAAACTTTATCCTTGCATCCTATAATTTTTGAGTTTTGAATAATACAACACTAAAACTTAAGTAATTTTACTCATTTTCAGCATGTTTACAATCAAAAAATTCAAATTTTATGGAATTTACAATAATTTTTGAGTTTTGAATAATGCAACACACAAAATTAATGGGTTTTACTCATTTCAAGCATGTTTACAATCAAAAGATTCAAAATTTATGTGTATTTCCTATAATATTTATGTTTTGAATAATGTAACAGAAAAACATAAGTGGTTTTACTCATTTTGAGCATGTGTACAATCGAAAGATAATAATTTAATGCACATTTCTTTTAATTTTTTAGTTTTGAATAATGCAATACCAAAACATAGGCTGTTTTACTTGTTTTGAGCATGTTTACAATTGAAAGATTCAAAATTTATTCACATTCCTTATAATTTTTGAGTTTTGAATAATCCAACACCAAAATATAAGTGGTTTTACTCATTTTGAGCATGTTTACAATCAGAGGATTCAATCTTAATGGGCATTTTCTATATAATTTTTGAGATTTGAATAATGCAACACCAAAAATTAAGTGGTTTTACTCATTTCAAGCATGTTTATAATTAAAATATTCAAACTTTATGTGTGTTTCCTATAATTTTTGTGTTTTGAATAATGCAACACCAAAACATAGGTAAGTTTACTCATTTCAAGAATGTTTACAATCAAAATATTCAAACTTTATGTTCGATTCCTATAATTTTTGAGTTTTGAATAATGCAACACAAAAACTTAGGTAGTTTTACTTGTTTCAAGCATATTTACAATCAAAAGATTCAAACTTTATGTGCATTACCAATAATTTTTGAGTTTTGAATAATGTAACACCAAAACATAAGTGGGTTTACTCATTTTGAGCATGTTTACAATCATAAGATTTAAATTTTATGTGCGTTTTGTATAATTTTTGAGTTTTGAATAATGCAATACCAAAATTTAAGTAGTTTTAATAATTTTGAGTATGTTTACAATCAAAATATTCAAACTTTATGTGTATTTCCTATCATTTTTGAGTTTTGAATAATGTAACACCAATACATAGGTTGTTTTACTTGTTTTGAGAATGTTTAAATTCAAATGATTCAAAGTTATGAACATTTCCTATATTATTTGAGTTTTGAATAATCCAACAACATAACTTAGGTGGTTTTACTTTTTTTGAGCATATTTAAATCATGTTTCAAATCAAAATATTCAAATTTAATGCAATATCAAAACATTATTCATGTGGTTTTACATTTTGAATTATTCAATATCAAAACATAGGTGGTTTTACTTTTTTTGAGCATATTTACATTAAAAAGATTCAATATTTATGCATGTTTCCTATAAGTTTTAAGTTTTTAATAATGTAAAATCAAAAATTAAGTGGTTTTATTTGTTTTGAGCATGTTTACAATTAAAAGATTCAAATTTTATGCATGTGTGAGATTCCCTTGATTTAATGATATTTAAAGAGATATTGGAATGAAACCTACAACCCCATCAAAGCCTTTGAAAAACTCATCACAACAAGGGTTAAATAAACTACACATTTGACACACAAAGATTTAAGAAATCAGAAGGCAAGTATGTTGTGTGAATGAACTTAGGAGTCTTTTTCATGTTTTTGATTTAAGTATTATTTTATGTACACTTACTAATTGATTTAAGGATTGCTAACTAGAATTCTAGGTTCTTGAATACTCAAGAGTATTCCCCTTATAAGTCACCATTTTTTTTACCTAACATCCCCTCTTTCTTTACAGAAATGGGAACCCAATTTTTTGGATTATAGTCTTGACTTTGAGCCCCTCTTCTATGTGTTTTTGGAAAAATTATGGGAAAAGATTGATTATTGGCTTTTCATAGTTTGGTAAAGATGACATTGGTTTTGTGTTTTCATATATATATTTGTATTGGGTTTGTTCTATTGGGCTTATGTTTTTGGGCTTATATTTATCGAACTTATGCAATTTGTCTTAGTCAAGTATTTTGTCCATTATCTTATTCGAGGCTATTGATCTATTTTGGACTTATTTTTTTGCACTTATTATCTTAGACTTATTATTATGGGATTTTTTCCATAAACTTATTTGTTTTGGTATACTTATTTCAGCATATTTGTTTGAGACACTTTGTTCAATAGAATTGGTCTTCCGACATTTGGCCTTTTTTCATCGACCCTTTCCCTTACCAGACTTAACCTTCGATACTTTTGTTCTGGACTCTTTCCCCACTAATATGTACCCTATGACTTAGATCCTTTATGCATTTTTGCCATAAATTAGACCCTTCAACCCTTTTGAACATACCCTTCAAACTTTATGTAACCTACCCTTCAAAAGTTTCGTCACAGGAATTTTTCCCTACGAGCCTATCCTTCAAGACTTTTGACCTTGACTAAATTATTTCAATGCTTTTTCCCCAAACCAATTCCTTTGAAAGTTATGTAGACATTTTTCCCAATGAAATAGACATACCCTTCAACATATCTATCATGGCCATTCTGCTTGACAAAATTACCTCTCAGATTTATTACCCCAAACATTTTGCTTGACAGAATTGGGTCTTCGGGAGAATTATTGCAAACATTTTCATTGACCCTTTACATAAAGCCCTGTAGAATTACCAAGTGTCACCAATATGTTCTGAAATTTATTATATATATATGCTAAATCATTTTTGAATTTATTTTTGTAGGAGCCAATCTAGAAATGACAAGTGTCAAAGCTTTCAGGAGTCAAAAAGTTAAATACCAAGAGCTATGGTGCACGTTAACTCATATATCAAAAATTTGATGGTACAAAATCAATCAAGCAACAAAGTTTTTTTTTAAATTACATTTGTGAGAGTGTTAAGTAGAAACATTGTAGATCCCAGTATATAGAGATCTAATAGTGCACAACATGAATATCAATGGTGTGAGATCGATGAAGACTTTTCAAAGGTCCTGGGATAAGTGCAGAGCTACCAAGCGGCACATAAACATTCAAATTAGGACTATGAAGGTACTCAAAAATATTACAGAGATGCAAGTGGCATGCTCACAATCCATCATGAATAAAATTGATGGTGTGAGTACCAGTTGGAATTTTCAAAGATCCAGACTTAGTGAAAATCATGAGCAATATGCAATGCATATTTTTGTTAGATTAGTCAAAGTTAAACAGTGTTACTATTTTTAAAATATTGATATAATGATACTTGTCTTTGATGTATGTCTAAGTTCCATTTGAAGGTAACTAATATAAAAATATTTAATAGGTTGTTCTCACAACCTATAAAAGGCTAAGACTTTGTGCATGAACAGTTCTGTAAACAATGCATATATTTGTAATTTTTTAATGCAATTTGATCTATAATTATGAAAATTGCCTTTATCTTCATACACATGCACATGTTGCATAATTTTTACAAAGGCTATTTTAAATTAATAACTACAAAAGGGCTCTTACATAGTTTTTAACCATGGTTAGAACTCATGTTTTGACTATCAAAATCTTTCATGAACTTGGAGGATGAGGTGACTCCTTCCCCAAGTCTATAAAAATAATTGTAACCCAACTTGGATTTTGGTCAAAGAATTTTGAATACAGGAGCAAAATCCATTTTGATTGTTAATGAATATATTTGTGTATTTTCTTTCTAATTTATGTGTAATTAGTTGTTATTATTTTGGTTGTATGTTTTAATAATACCTAGTATGTAATAGCTGTGAATGGATTATTGATTATTTTGTTTGATGTACTGATCTATAGATGTGCAACATTTATTGAAAGATTTGTAAAATTAATTGGTTAATAAAGTAAAGTTTAGTGATTCATAATTCTAAATGTGCATGAGTGCTTTCTTGATGTATTTTTCTATGTGTGTGCAAAAGCTACCTCAGATACTTCACTAGCCTAAGCCATAATCTCCTAATTAAGAGTGTGCAATAGTTACCTCAAAAGAAGCAACCTTTGTTTGAGGCTTGTGAATTTCCTATATTATTTTTTCTTTAGACTTTTTAGCTATGTATAATTGTGTGTGTGTTATTAATACTAGCAACAGGCATAAGTTTTGAGAGCACTTATCCATTTAGAAGCCAACTAGGGAAGTAGTTCCTGAAAACCATAGATCCTTCTTTTTTGCCTTACCCTTCTCTAATTTTTGAGTTTTTTTGAGACCTATCCAATTTATACTAAAATCCAACTCACATAGAGATTCACTACACTTTAGGAACCACACCTCTGTCTAAAAACCTTGTTAATAACCTACAGGCCCTACCATCTATTCCATCAATAGGTTGTCAAAGACTGCATACCTGAAACTCATGCACTAAAATGGAGTTTACCTCCATTGAGATCCTAAAACATTAGAGGCTACCTTATTTATGTTATGGTGTGCATAAAACACACATCAATAGGATCTTAAACATGTTTAAAATTGCTTAAACTTTGATATTACATATTATTCAAATATAAAATTTGCAATGCATCATCAAAAATGTGCATAAGTTTGAATCTTTAGATTTTAAACACCTTCAAAACTACTTAAACTTTTGTATTACATATCTTTAAAATTTTTAAGTTACGATGGATTATGAGAAATGTGCATAAAGTTTTAATCTTTAGATCTCAAACACATTCAAAACCACTTAAGATTAGATATTACATATCATTAAAATTTCAAAGTTGTGATGCATCATGAGATATGTGACAAAAGTTTGAATCTTAAGATCTTAAACATGTTCAAAACTGCTTAAGCTTCAATATAACATATCATTCAAATTTCAAAGTTGCAATGCATAATGATAAACATGAATAAAGTTTTAATCATTGCATTTAAAACACTTTCAAAACCACTTAATCTTTGGTATTACATATCATTAAAATTTGTAATGCATCATGAGAAATGCATATAAAGTTTGAATCTTTGGATCTTAAACAACTTCAAAACTTCTTAAGCTTTGGTATTATATATCATTCAAATCTCAAAGTTGTGAGGCATCATGAGAAATATGCACAAAGTTAGAATAATACAACACCAAAATTTAAGTGGTTTTACTCATTTTTAGCATATTTAGAATCAAAAGATTCAAATTTTATGCACATTTCTTATAATTTTTGAGTTTTGAATAATGTAACACCAAAACTTAAGTGGTTTTACTCATTTTGAGCATGTTTACCATAAAAAAAATTCAAACTTTATATGTATTTACTATCTTTTTTTAGTTTTGAATAATGCAACACAAAAACTTAAGTGATTTTACTCATTTTGACCATGTTTAGAATCAAAAGATTCAAACTTTGTGTGTTTCCTATATTTTTTGAGTTCTGAATAATACAAAAACAAAACTTAATTGGATTTACTAATTTCAACCATGTTTAAAATCAAAATATTTAAATTTTATGCATGTTTCCTATAAGTCTTGACTTTTGAATAATGTAACACCAAAACTAAAGATATTTTACACATTTTGAGCATGTTTACAATTAAAATATTCAAACTTTATGCATGCTTCCTATAATTTTTGAGTTTTGAATAATGCAACACCAAAACTTAAGTGGTGTTCCTCATTTTGAGCATGTTTACAATCAAAAGATTAAAACTTTATACACATTTCCTATAGTGGTTTAATTTTAATTAATGTAATACCAAAACTTAAGTGTTTTTACTTGTTTTAAGAATGTTTACAATTAAAAGATTCAAAATTTATGCATGTTTCCTATAATGTTTGAGTTTTTATTAGTGTAACACATAAAGTTAGGTAGTTTTACTCATTTCAAGTATGTTTACAATCAAAATATTCAACTTTATTCACGTTTCATACAATTTTTGAGTTTTGAATAGTTCAACAACAAAAGTTAAGAAGTTTTACTCATTTTGAGCCTATTTAAAATCAAAAGATTCAAAATTTATGTGCATTTCCTATATTTTTTTAGTTTTAAATGAGTAAGCGGATTTACTCATTTCAAGCATGTTTAATATCAAAAAGAATTAAACTTTATATGTGTTTCATATAATTTTTGAATTTTGAATAATGCAACATCAAAACTTAAATAGTTTTACTCATTTTGAGCATGTTTAGAATCAAATGATTCAAACATTATGCATGTTTCTCATAATCTTAGATTTTTGAATAATGCAACACTAAAACTTACATGGTTTTACTTGTTTTGAGCATGTTTGCAATCAAAAGATTCAAACTTTATGCGCATTTCTTATACTTTTTGAGTTTTGAATAATGCAACACCAAAAGTTAAGAAGTGTTACTCATTAAATCATATTTACAATAAAAATATTCAAACTTTATGCGCATTTCCTATCATTTTTGAGTTTCTAATAATGTAACACTAAAACTTATGAGGTTTTACTCATTTGGGACATGTTTAAAACCAAAAGATTCAAACTTTATACGTGTTTCCTATATTTTTTTAGTTTTATATAATCCTACACCAAAACTTAGGCATTTTAACTTATTTTGAGCATGTTTACAACACAAAGATTCAAACTTCATGTAGGTTTCCTAAAATTATGGAGTTTTGGATATTGAAACACCAAAACTTAAGTAGCTTTACTCGTTTCAAGTATATTTACAATCAAAAGATCCAAACTTTATGGACATTACCTATAATTTTAGAGCTTTGAATAACACCAAAACTTAAGAGATTTTACTCATTTTGAACATGTTTACAATCAAAAAATTCAATTTTTATGCACATTTCCTATAATTTTTCCTTTTTAAATAATTCAACACCAAAACTTAAGTTGTTTTACTTATTTTGACCATGTTTATAATCAAAATATTCCAAATTTATGCATGTTCCCTATAATTTTTGAGTTTTGAATAATAAAACACCAAAACATAGGTGGTTTTACTCATTTTGAGCATGTTTACAATCAAAATATTCAAACTTTATGTGTGTTTCCTATACTTTTTGAGTTTTGTATAATGCAACACCAAAACTTAGGTAGTTGTAATCATTTTGAGGTTTTTTATAATGTATCACCAAAACTTAGGTGTTTTTTCTCATTTTGAGCATTTCCTATAATTTTATATACAGTCAAAAAATTCAAACTTTATATGCATTTCCTATAATTTTTATGTGTTGAATAATGAAACACCAAAACTTAAGCTTTTTTACTCATTTCAAGCATGTTCAAAATCAAAAGATTCAAATTTTATGCATGTTTCCTATAATTTTTGGGTTTTCAATAATGCAACACCAAGACTACATAGTTTTACATATTTTGAGCATGTTTACAATTAAATTATTTAAACTTTGTGTGTTTCATTTAATTTTTGAGATTTAAATAATGCAACACCAAAACATAGGTGGTTCTACTCATTTTGAGCATGTTCACAATGAAAAGATTCAAACTTTATGCAATTTTCTTATAATTTTTGAGTTTGAATAATGCAAAACCAAGACTTGGGTGGTTTACTCATATCGAGCATGTTTATAATCAAAAGGTTCAAACTTTATGCATGTTTCTTATAATTTTTGAGTTATATATAATGAAACACCAAAAATTATATGCTTATACTCATTTTGTGCATGTTTACAATAAAAATATTCAAATTTTATTCATGTTTCCAATAATTTTTTAGTTTTGAATAATGCAACAATAAAATTTAATAAGTTTTACTCATTTTGAGCATATTTAAAAGCAAAATATTTAAACTTTATGCATGTTTCCTATAACTATTGAATTTTGAATAATGGAACACAAACTTAAGTGGTTTTACTTATTTCGAACATGTTTAGAATCAAAATATTCAAACATTGTATGCATTTCCTATAGTTTTTGAGTTTTGAATAATGCAACATCAAAACTTTGGCATTTTTACTCATTTTGAGCATGTTTAAAATTAAAAGATTCAAAATTTATATGAGTTCCTATAATTTTTGAGTTTTGAATAATCCAACACCAAAACTTAAGTGGTTTTACTCATTTTGAGCATGTCTAAAATCAAAATATTAAAATTATATGCATGTTTCCTATAATTTTTGAGTTTTGAATAATGCAACACCAAAAATTAAACTATTTTACTCATTTTGAGCATGTTTAAAATCAAAAGATTCAAACTTTATGTGCATTTTCTTATAATTATTGAGTTTTGAATAATGCAACATAAAAACTTAGGTAGTTTTACATATTTTGAGCATGTTTACAATTAAAAGATTCAAAAATTATGTACATTTCCAATATTTATTGAGTTTTGAATAATGTAACACTAAAACATATGCAATTTTATTTATTTTCAACATGTTTACAATCAAAAGATTCAGCATGTTTCCTATAATTTTTGAGTTTTAAAGAATGTAACACCTAGACTTAAATAGTTTTACTCTTTTCGAGAATGAATTAAAAGATTCAAGCTTTATGTATATTTCCTATAATTTTTGAGTTTTGAATTATACAACATAAAAATTTAGGTAGTTTTACTTGTTTTGAGCATCTTTACAAGCAAAAGATTCAAACATTGTCTGTTTCTTATATTTTTTTTGTTTTGAGTAATGTAACACTAAAACTTAAATAGTTTTACTTATTTTGAGCATGTTTAGAATCAAATGATTCAAAATTTATGCATTTTTCTTATAATTTTTGAGTTCTGAATAATGTAACACCAAAACTTAAGAGGTTTTACTCATTTTGAGTATGTTTAAAATCAAAAGATTCAAATTTTATGTCCATTTCCTATAATTTTTTAGTTTTGAATAATGCAACACTAAAACTTATGTGGTTTTACTCATTTTGAGCATGTTTACAATCAATATATTCAAATTGATTCACATTTCATATAATTTTTAAGTTTTAAATAATGTAAGACTAAAATTTAAGTAAATTTATTTATTTCAAGCATGTTTAAAATCAAAAGATTCAAAGTTCATGGGCATTTCCTATCTTTTTTGAGCTTTGAATAATGTAACACAAAAAATTAATTATTTTTACTCGATTTGAGCATATTTATAATAAAAATATTCAAACTTTATGCATGTTTCCTATAATTTTTTAGTTTTAAATAAGACAACACCAAAACCTTAGCAACTTTACTCATTTTGAGCATGTTTATAATAAAAAAAATCCAAACTTAAGGTGTGTTTCCTATAATTTTTGTGTTTTAAATAATGCAAAATAAAAACCTAGGTACCTTTATTGGTTTCAAGCATGTTTACAATCAAAAAATTTAAACTTTATGCAACACAAAAACATAGGTAGTTTTACTCATTTTGAGCATGTTTACAATCAAAATATTCAAACTTTATTCATGTTTCCTATATTTTTTGAGTTTTGAATAATTCAACACCAATACTTAGGTAGTATTACTTATTTTAAGCATGTTTACAATCAAAAGATTTAAACATTGTGTTTCTTATAATTTTTGAGTTTTGAATAATTTAACACCAAAATTTAGGTGGTTTTACTCATTTTAAGCATGTCTATAATTAAAAGAGTCACACTTTATGTATGTTTCACTATAATTTTTGTGTTTTAAATAATGCAAAATAAAAACCTAGGTATCATTATTGGTTTCAAGCATGTTTACAATCAAAAGATTCAAACTTTATGCAACACAAAAACATAGGTAGTTTTACTCATTTTGAGCATGTTTACAATCAAAATATTCAAACTTTATTCATGTTTCCTATATTTTTTTGAGTTTTGAATAATTCAACACCAAAACATAGGTAGTTTTACTTGTTTTAAGCATGTTTACAATCAAAAGATTTAAACTTTGTGTGTTTCTTATAATTTTTGAGTTTTGAATAATTTAACACCAAAATTTAGGTGGTTTTACTCATTTTAAGCATGTCTATAATTAAAAGAGTCACACTTTATGTATGTTTCACTATAATTTTTGTGTTTTAAATAATGCAAAATAAAAACCTAGGTATCATTATTGGTTTCAAGCATGTTTACAATCAAAAGATTCAAACTTTATGCAACACAAAAACATAGGTAGTTTTACTCATTTTGAGCATGTTTACAATCAAAATATTCAAACTTTATTCATGTTTCCTATATTTTTTTGAGTTTTGAATAATTCAACACCAAAACATAGGTAGTTTTACTTGTTTTAAGCATGTTTACAATCAAAAGATTTAAACTTTGTGTGTTTCTTATAATTTTTGAGTTTTGAATAATTTAACACCAAAATTTAGGTGGTTTTACTCATTTTAAGCATGTCTATAATTAAAAGAGTCACACTTTATGTATGTTTCACTATAATTTTTGTGTTTTAAATAATACAAAATAAAAACCTAGGTATCATTATTGGTTTCAAGCATGTTTACAATCAAAAGATTCAAACTTTATGCAACACAAAAACATAGGTAGTTTTACTCATTTTGAGCATGTTTACAATCAAAATATTCAAACTTTATTCATGTTTCCTATATTTTTTTGAGTTTTGAATAATTCAACACCAAAACATAGGTAGTTTTACTTGTTTTAAGCATGTTTACAATCAAAAGATTTAAACTTTGTGTGTTTCTTATAATTTTTGAGTTTTGAATAATTTAACACCAAAATTTAGGTGGTTTTACTCATTTTAAGCATGTCTATAATTAAAAGAGTCACACTTTATGTATGTTTCACTATAATTTTTGTGTTTTAAATAATGCAAAATAAAAACCTAGGTATCATTATTGGTTTCAAGCATGTTTACAATCAAAAGATTCAAACTTTATGCAACACAAAAACATAGGTAGTTTTACTCATTTTGAGCATGTTTACAATCAAAATATTCAAACTTTATTCATGTTTCCTATATTTTTTTGAGTTTTGAATAATTCAACACCAAAACATAGGTAGTTTTACTTGTTTTAAGCATGTTTACAATCAAAAGATTTAAACTTTGTGTGTTTCTTATAATTTTTGAGTTTTGAATAATTTAACACCAAAATTTAGGTGGTTTTACTCATTTTAAGCATGTCTATAATTAAAAGAGTCACACTTTATGTATGTTTCACTATAATTTTTGTGTTTTAAATAATGCAAAATAAAAACCTAGGTATCATTATTGGTTTCAAGCATGTTTACAATCAAAAGATTCAAACTTTATGCAACACAAAAACATAGGTAGTTTTACTCATTTTGAGCATGTTTACAATCAAAATATTCAAACTTTATTCATGTTTCCTATATTTTTTTGAGTTTTGAATAATTCAACACCAAAACATAGGTAGTTTTACTTGTTTTAAGCATGTTTACAATCAAAAGATTTAAACTTTGTGTGTTTCTTATAATTTTTGAGTTTTGAATAATTTAACACCAAAATTTAGGTGGTTTTACTCATTTTAAGCATGTCTATAATTAAAAGAGTCACACTTTATGTATGTTTCACTATAATTTTTGTGTTTTAAATAATGCAAAATAAAAACCTAGGTATCATTATTGGTTTCAAGCATGTTTACAATCAAAAGATTCAAACTTTATGCAACACAAAAACATAGGTAGTTTTACTCATTTTGAGCATGTTTACAATCAAAATATTCAAACTTTATTCATGTTTCCTATATTTTTTTGAGTTTTGAATAATTCAACACCAAAACATAGGTAGTTTTACTTGTTTTAAGCATGTTTACAATCAAAAGATTTAAACTTTGTGTGTTTCTTATAATTTTTGAGTTTTGAATAATTTAACACCAAAATTTAGGTGGTTTTACTCATTTTAAGCATGTCTATAATTAAAAGAGTCACACTTTATGTATGTTTCACTATAATTTTTGTGTTTTAAATAATACAAAATAAAAACCTAGGTATCATTATTGGTTTCAAGCATGTTTACAATCAAAAGATTCAAACTTTATGCAACACAAAAACATAGGTAGTTTTACTCATTTTGAGCATGTTTACAATCAAAATATTCAAACTTTATTCATGTTTCCTATATTTTTTTGAGTTTTGAATAATTCAACACCAAAACATAGGTAGTTTTACTTGTTTTAAGCATGTTTACAATCAAAAGATTTAAACTTTGTGTGTTTCTTATAATTTTTGAGTTTTGAATAATTTAACACCAAAATTTAGGTGGTTTTACTCATTTTAAGCATGTCTATAATTAAAAGAGTCACACTTTATGTATGTTTCACTATAATTTTTGTGTTTTAAATAATGCAAAATAAAAACCTAGGTATCATTATTGGTTTCAAGCATGTTTACAATCAAAAGATTCAAACTTTATGCAACCCAAAAACATAGGTAGTTTTACTCATTTTGAGCATGTTTACAATCAAAATATTCAAACTTTATTCATGTTTCCTATATTTTTTTGAGTTTTGAATAATTCAACACCAAAACATAGGTAGTTTTACTTGTTTTAAGCATGTTTACAATCAAAAGATTTAAACTTTGTGTGTTTCTTATAATTTTTGAGTTTTGAATAATTTAACACCAAAATTTAGGTGGTTTTACTCATTTTAAGCATGTCTATAATTAAAAGAGTCACACTTTATGTATGTTTCACTATAATTTTTGTGTTTTAAATAATGCAAAATAAAAACCTAGGTATCATTATTGGTTTCAAGCATGTTTACAATCAAAAGATTCAAACTTTATGCAACACAAAAACATAGGTAGTTTTACTCATTTTGAGCATGTTTACAATCAAAATATTCAAACTTTATTCATGTTTCCTATATTTTTTTGAGTTTTGAATAATTCAACACCAAAACATAGGTAGTTTTACTTGTTTTAAGCATGTTTACAATCAAAAGATTTAAACTTTGTGTGTTTCTTATAATTTTTGAGTTTTGAATAATTTAACACCAAAATTTAGGTGGTTTTACTCATTTTAAGCATTTCTATAATTAAAAGAGTCACACTTTATGTATGTTTCACTATAATTTTTGTGTTTTAAATAATGCAAAATAAAAACCTAGGTATCTTTATTGGTTTCAAGCATGTTTACAATCAAAAGATTCAAACTTTATGCAACACAAAAACATAGGTAGTTTTACTCATTTTGAGCATGTTTACAATCAAAATATTCAAACTTTATTCATGTTTCCTATATTTTTTTGAGTTTTGAATAATTCAACACCAAAACATAGGTAGTTTTACTTGTTTTAAGCATGTTTACAATCAAAAGATTTAAACTTTGTGTGTTTCTTATAATTTTTGAGTTTTGAATAATTTAACACCAAAATTTAGGTGGTTTTACTCATTTTAAGCATGTCTATAATTAAAAGAGTCACACTTTATGTATGTTTCCTATAATTTTTGAGCTTTGAATAATGCAACACTAAAACTTAATCAATTTTACTCATTTTGAGCATGTTTAGAATGAAAAGATTCAAATGTTATGCATGTTTCTTATAATTTTTGAGTTTTGAATATTGCAACACCAAAACTTAAGCAATTTTACTTATTTTAAGCATGTTTACAATCAAAAGATTCAAACTTTATGCATGTTTCTTATAATTTTTTAGTTTTAAATGATGCAACACCAAAACCTAAGTAGTGTTACTTGTTTCAAGCATGTTTACAAATAAAAGATTCAAAATTTATGCATGTTTCCTATAATTTTTGAGTTTTGAATAATGTTAATCCAAAACTCAAATAATTTTACTCATTTTCAGCATGTGTTCAATAAAAAGATTCAAACTTTATCTGCATTTCCTATAATTTTTGAGTTTTGTATAATGCAACAAAAAACCTAGGCTATTTTACTCATTTCAAGTGTGCTTACAATTAAAAGATTGAAAAATTATTCATATTTATTATAATTTTTGAGTTTTGAATAATTTAATCTTTATGCATGTTTCCTATAATTTTTGAGTTTTGAATAACTAAATAATCCAATACCAAAACTTAAGCAATTTTACTCTTTTTGAGCATGTTTAGAATTAAAAGATTCACACTTTGTACATGTTTTCTATCATTTTTGAGTTTTGAATAATGTAACACCAAAACTTAATTGATTTTACTCATTTTGAGCATGTTTACAATAAAAATATTCAATCTTTATGCATGTTTTTTATAATTTTTGAGTTTTAAATAATACAACACCAAAAATTAAGCAATGATACTTGTTTAGAGCATTTTCACAAACAAAAGATTCAAAATTTATGCAAGATTCCTATAATTTTGAGTTTTGAATAATGTAAAACCAAAACTCCAATAGTTTTACTCATTTTGAGCATGTGTACAGTCAAAAGATTTAAACTTTATGTGCATTTCTTAAAAAAATTCAGTTTTGAATAATGCAACAAAAAAACTTGGGTAGTTTTACTCATTTCAAGCATGCTTACAATTAAAAGATTAAAATTTTATTAATATTTCTTATAATTTTTGAGTTTTGAATAGTGTAATAACAAAAACATAAGTGGTTTTACTCATTTCCAGCATATTTACAATTAAAATATTCAAACTTTAGGCATGTTTACATTAATTTTTGAGTTTTAAATGATGCAACACCAAAACATAAAGGATTTTACTCATTTCAAGCATGTTTACAATCAAAAGATTTAAACTTATGTGTGTTTCCTATAATTTTTGAGTTTTGAATAATGCAACACCAAAACTTAAGTGGTTTTACACATTTTGACCATGTTTACAATCAAAATATTCAAACTTTATGTGCACCTCCTTTAATTTTTGAGTTTTGAATTCTGTAACACTGAAACTTAAGTGATTTTACTCATTTTGAGCATGTTTACAATCAAAATATTTAATATTTATGACCATTTTCTATATTTTTTGAGTTTTAAATAATCTAACACCAAAAATTTAGTCATTTTACTCATTTTCAGCATGCTTACAATCAAAATATTTAAAATTTAGTCATGTTTCCAATAATTTTAGAGTTTTGAATAATGCATCACCAAAACTTAAGTGATTTTACACATTTTAAGCATGTTTAGAAGCAAAAGATTCAAAATTTATGTGCATTTCCTATAATTTTAGAGTTTTAAATAATCTGACACCAAAACTTTAGTTTTTTTACTCATTTTGAGCATGTTTACAATAGAAAAATTCAAACTTTATACGCGTTTCCTATAATTTTTTTAGTTTTGAATGATACAACACCAAAACTTAGGTGGTTGTCCTCATTTTGAGCATGTTCACAATCAAAATATTCAAACTTTATGTATATTTACTATAAATTTTGAGTTTTAAAAAATTCAACACCAAAACTTAGGTGGTTTTACTCATTTTAGGCATGTTTCAATCAAGAGATTCAAACCTTATGGCATTTCCTAAGTTTCAACACCAAAAATTAGGCCATTTTATTTGTTTCAAACATGTTTACAATCAAAATATTTAAACTTTATGTGCATTTACTATATTTTTTGAGTTTTGAATAATGCAACATAAAAACTTAGGTAGTTTTACTCATTTTGAGCATGTTTAAAATCAAAATATTTAAAATTTTTGCACATTCCTTATAATTTTTTAGATCTGAATAATACAACAACAAAAATTACACTGTTACTAATTTTAAACATGTTTACAATTAAAATATTTAAACTTTATGCATGTTTCTTATAATTTTTTTGGTTTTAAGTAATGCAATATCAAAACTTAAGTAGTTTTACTCATTTAGAGCATGTTTTCAATCAAAAAATTCAAGATTTATGTGCATTTCCTATCGTTTTTACATTTTGAATATTGTAACATCAAAACTTAAGTGGTTTTACTCATTTGAAGCATGTTTACAATAAAAATTTGAGAAATTTATTTGTATTTGCTATGACTTTTGAGTTTTGAAGAATGCAACATGAAAACATAAGCAATTTTACTCATTTTGAGCATGTTTACTATAAAAAGATTCAAAATTTATGTGTGTTTCCTATAATTTTTAAGTTTGGAATAATGAAACACCAAAACATAAGTGGATTTAATCATTTAGAGCATGTTTAGAATCAAAATATTCAAACTTTATGCACATTTCCTATAATTTTTGAGTTTTGAATAATACAAAACCATAACTTAGGTAGTTTTAATTGTTTCAAGCATGTTTACAATCAAAAGATTCAAACTTTATGTGTGTTTCCTATGATTTTAGCATTTTTAATAATGTAACATCAAAACTTAGGTAGTTTTACTTGTTTTGAGCATGTTTACAATCAAAAGATTCAAACTTTATGTGTATTTTTTATACTTTTTAAGTTTTGAATAATGCAAAACCAAAACATAAGCGGTTTTACTTATTTCTAGCATGTTTACAATCAAAAGATTGAAAATTTATGTGCATTACCTATAATTTTTTAGTTTTGAATAATGCAACACCAAAACTGAGATGATTTTTGTGCATTTCAAGCATGTCTAATATCAAAAGATTCAAAATTTATACGTGTTGCCCATAATTTTTGAGTTTTAAATAATACAACACTAAATCTTAGGTGGGATTTGTGTTTCAAGCATGTTTAGAGTGAAAATATTTAAATTTTATGCATGTTTCTTATAACTTTTGAATTTTGAATAATGAAACACCAAAACCGAGGTGGTTTTACTCATTCAAAACATGTTTACAATAAAAAGATTCAAAATTTATGTGAATTTCCTACAATTTTTGAGTTTTGAATAATGCAACATCAAAACTTATGTTGTTTACTCATTTAGATCATCTTTACAATCAAAAAATTCAAACTTTATGGGCATTTCCTATAATTTTTAGCTTTTGAATAATGCAATAGAAAAACATAGGTGGTTTTAATCATTTTGAGCATGTTTTATAATCACAAGATTTAAAATTTATGTATATTTCCTATAATTTTTGAGTTTTGAATAATGCAACACAAAAACACAGGAAGTTTTACTCATTTCAAGCATGTTTACAAACTAAAGATTCAAGCTTTATAGCATTTCCTATAATTTTTATATTTTGATTAATGTAATTCCAAAGCTTAGGTGGTTTTACTCGTTTTGAGCATGTTTACAATCAAAAGATTCAAACTTTATGTGTTTTTCCTATATTTTTTAGTTTTGAATAGTTTAACAATAAAACTTAAGTAGTTTTACTCATTTTGAGCATGTTTACAATCTAAAGATTCAAACTTTATGCACATTACCCATAATGTTTAAGTTTTGAATAATGCAACACATAAAATTAAGTGGTTTTTACTCATTTTGAACATGTTTACAATCAAAAGATTCAAAATTTATGTGTGTTTCCTATAATATTTTAGTTTTGATTAATCAAACACAAAAACTTGAGTGGTCTTACTCATTTTGAGCATGTGTATAACTGAAATATTAAAAACTTGTTTATTTTTTATAATTTTTGAGTTTTGAATAATGCAATACCAGAACTTAGGCAATTTCACTCATTTCAAGCATGTCTAAAATCGAAAGATTCAAAATTTATTTACATTTCTTACAATTTTTGAGTTTTAAAGAACCCAATACCAAAACATAAGTGGTTTTACTCATTTTGAGCATGTTTACAATTAAAAGACTTAAATTTTATGTGCATTTCTATTAATTTTGTAGTTTTGAGTGATGCAAAACCAAAACTTAAGTGGTTTTACTTATTTCAAGCATGTTTACAAACAAAATATTCAAACTTTAAGTGTGTTTCCTATAATTTATGAATTTTTAATAATGCAACACTAAAATGTAAGTGGTTTTAATCATTTTGAGCATGTTTAAAATCAAAAGATTCAATCTTTATATGTGTTTCCTATTATTTTTGAGTTTTGAATAATGCAACACCAAAACATAGCTTATTTTACTTGTTTTAAGCATGTTTAAATTCAAATGATTCAAAATTTATGCACATTTCCTATAATTTTTTAGTTTTAAATAATGCAAAACTAAAACTTAGGTAGTTTTACTCATTTTGAGCATGTTTACAATCAAAATATTAAAAATTTATGCACATTTCCTATAATTTTTGAGTGTTAAATAATGAAACACTAAAACATAAGTGGTTTTACTCATTTAGAACATGTTTACAATCAAAAGATTCAATCTCTATGCACTTTTCCATTAATTTTTTAATTTTCAATGATGCAACACCAAAACTTAAGTGGTTTTACTCTTTTTGAGTATATTCACAATCAAAATATTCTTAATTTATGTGAATTTCCTATTATTTTTGAGTTTTGAATAATGCAACACCAAAACTTGGATGGTTTCACTCTTTTTCATCATGTTTAGAATCAAAAGATTCAAACTTTATCTTCATTTCCTATATTTTTTAAGTTTTGAATAATGCAACACTAAGAATTAAGCAATTTTAATCATTTAGAGCATGTTTACAATTTAAAAATTCAAACTTTATGCACATTTCTTATCATTTTTAAGTTTTAAATAATGCAACACTAAAACCTAGGTTGTTTTGCTCCTTTTGAGCATGTTTATAATTAAAAGATTCAAACGTTCTGAGCATTTCTTATAATTTTTTATTTTTGAATAATGCAACACCAAAACTTAAGTAGTTTTAATCATTTTGAGCATGTTTACAATCAACAAGATTCCAACTTTATGAGCATTTTATATAATTTTTTAGCTTTGAATAATGCAACATGAAAACTTAGGTACTTTTACTCATTTCAAGCATGTTTAAAATGAAAAGATTAAAAATTTGTGTGTTTCTTATAATTTTTTATTGTTGAATAATGTAACACCAAAACATAGGTGGTTTTACTTGTTTCAAGAATTTTTACAATCCAATGATTCAAACTTTATGCACATTTCTTATAATTTTTTAGTTTTGAATAATATAACACCAAAATTTAGGTAGTTTTACTCATTTCAAGCATGTTTACACTTAAAAGATTCAAAATTTATGTGTGTTTCCTATAACTTTTGAGTTTTAAATAATGTAAAATCAAAACTTAAGTTGTTTTACTCATTTTGTGCATGTTTACAATCAAAATTTTCAAACTTTCTAGGCATTTCCTAATTTTTTTGAGATTTGAATAATGCAACACCAAATTTAGGTCGTTTTACTCATTTCAAAAATATTTACAATTAAAAGATTCAAAATTTATGAGTGTTTCCTATAATTTTTTAGTTTTGAATAATGCAACATCAAAAGATAGGTTGTTTTACTTATTTCAAACATGTTTACAATCAAAATATTCAAACTTTATGCATGTTTCTAATTATTTTTTAATAATTAAAAACCAAAATAGAGGTGGTTTTACTCATGTCAAAGATATCTACAATCAAAAGATTCAAAATGTATGCTTGTTTCCTATAATTTGAGTTTTTAATAATGTGACACCAAAATATAGGCATTTTTACTCATTTTGAGCATGTTTACAATTAAAATATTCAAACTTTATGCATTTTTTGTATAATTTTTGAGTTTTGAATAATGTAACACCAAAACATAGATGGTTTTACTCATTTTAAGCATATTTATAATCAAAAGATTCAAAATTTACATACACTTCCTATAATTTTAGAGTTTTTAATAATGCAAGACAAAAACTTAGGTGGTTTTACTTGTTTCAAGCATGTTTACCATACAAAGATTCAAAATTTATGCGCATTTCCTATAATGTTTGAGTTTTGAATAATGTAACACCAAAAATTTATGGTTTTACTCATTTCGAGCATGTTTACAATTAAAAGATTCAAAATTTATTTATTTTTTGTATAATTTTTTAGTTTTGAATAATGCAACACCAAAATTTAGGTAGTTTTACTCATTTAGAGTATGTCTGCACTCAAAAGATTCAAACTTTATGCATGTTTCCTATAATTTTTATGTTTTGAATAATGTAACACCAAAAATTAAGTGGTTTTCCATCTTTTTAGCATGTTTACAATTAAAAGATTCAAATTTTATGCATGTTTCCTATAATATTTGAGTTTTAAATAATGCAACACCAAAACTTATGTAGTTTTTTGTGTTTTGAGCATGTTTAAAATAAAAAGATTCAAAATTTAAGCATGTTTCTTAAAAATTTTAAATTTTTAATAATGTAACACAAAAACTTAGTTGGTTTTACTCATTTAGAGCATGTTTACAATCAAAATATTCAAAAAATTATGCGCATTTCCTATAATTTTTGTGTTTTAAATAATGTAACACAAAAAATTAAGCGGTTTTTTTATTTTGAGCATGTTTAAAATTAGAAGATTCAAATTTTATGTGTGTTTCCTATATATTTTGAGTTATAAATAATCTAACACCAAAATTTAGATGATTTTATTCATTTTGAGCATGTTTACAATTAAAATATTCAACTTTTATGTGCATTTCCAATATTTTTTGAGTTTTGAATAATGCAACAACAAAACTTAGGCAATTTTACTCATTTTGAGCATATTTTCAATCAAAAGATTCATACTTTATGAGTGTTTTCTATATTTTTTGAGTTTTACTTATTTTGATCATGTTTAAAATTAAAAGATTCAAACTTTATCCATGTTTCCTATAATTTTTGAGTTTTGAATAATGTAACACCAAAACTTAGGTGGTTTTACTTGTTTTGAGCCTATTTGAAATCAAAATATTCATACTTTATGCACGTTTCCTATAATTTTTATGTTTTGAATAATGCAACACCAATAATTATGTGATTTTACTCATTTTAAGGATGTTTACATTTAAAACATTCTAATTGTATGCATGTTTTCTATAATTTATGAGTTTTGAAAAATGTAACATGAAAACTTAGTCAATTTAATGCATTTCGAGTATGTTTAAAATAAAAAGATATAAACTTTAAGCATGTTTCATATAATTTTTGACTTTTAAATCATGCAAGACCAAATATTAGGTGGTTTTACATGTTTTGAGTATGTTTAAAATGAAAATGTTCAAAATTTATGTGTGTTTCCTATAATTTTTGGATTTTGAATAATGCAACACCAAAACTTAGGTGGTTTTACTTGTTTCAAGTATATTTATAATCAATAGATTTGAGCTTTATATGTCTTTCCTATAATTTTTTAGTTTTGAATAGTGCAACACCAATACTTATGTGGTTTACTCATTTTGATCATGTTTACAATCCAAAAATTTAAACTTTAGGCGCATTTCCTATATTTTTTCAGTTTTAAATAAGGAAATACCAAAACTTAGGCAATTTTACTCATTTCAATCATGTTTACAATCAAAAGATTCAAACATTATAGACATTTTCAATAATTTTTTAGTTTTGAATAATACAACACCAAAACTTAAGAGGTTTTACATGTTTTGAGCATGTTTAGAATCAAAATATTCAAACTTTATACATGTTTCCTATAATTTTAAAGTTTTGAATAATGCAACACCAAAACATAAGCAATTTTACTTATTTTGAGCAGGCTTAGAATCAAAAGATTAAAACCTTATGTGTGTTTCCTATAACTTTTAGTTTTGAATAACACAACACCAAAACTTAAGTGGTTTTACTCATTTCAAGCATGTTTGGAATTAAAAAATTTGAAATTTATGTGTGCTTCCTATGATTTTTGAGTTTTGAATAATGTGGCACCGAAACTTAGCTGGTTTTACTTATTTTGAGCATTTTTATTATCAAAAGATTCAAAATTTATGTGTGCTTCCTATATTTTTGAGTTTTGAATAATAGAACATGAAAACTTAGATGATTTTACTTGTTTAGAGCATGTTTACAATCAAAAGATTCAAACTTTATGTGCATTTCCTACAATTTTTGAGTTTTTAATAATACAACCCCATAATTTAGGTTGTTTTATGCATTTTGATCATGTTTACAATCAAAAATTTTAAACTTTATCCACATTTCCTAAATTTTTTGAGTTTTGAATAATGTAACACCAAAATTTAGGTGGTTTTAATTGTTTTGAGCATGTTTAAAATCAGAATATTCAAACTTGATGCACATTTCATATAACTTTTATGTTTTGAATAATGCAACACCAAAACCTAATAAGTTTTACTCATATCAATCATATTTACAATCAAAATATTCAAACTTTATGAGTGTTTCCTATAATTTTTTATTTTTGCATAATGCAACTCCAAACTTTAGGTGGTTTTACTTATTTTGAGCATGTTTACAACTAAAAGATTAAACTTTATAATCATATTTACAATATTTTTTTAGTTTTGTATAATGCAACACCAAAACATAGCCTATTTTACTCATTACAAACATGTTTATAATCCAAATATTCAAACTTTATCAATGTTTCCTATAAATTTTGAAATTTGAATAATAGAACACCAATACTTACGTAGTTTTACTCATTTTGAGCATGTTTACAATTAAAAGATTCAAACTTTATATGTTTCTTATAATTTTCAAGTTTTGAATAATGCAACATCAAAATTTAGGTAGTTTTACTCATTTTAAGCATGTTTACAATTAGAAGTTTCAAAATTTATTCATATTTCCTATAATTTTTGAGTTTTGAATAATGCAACAACAAAATTTAGGTGGTTTTTGAATTTTTAAGCCTGCTTACAATCAATAGATTCAAACTTTATATATGTTTCTTATAATTTTTGAGTTTTGAATAATGTAACACCAAAACATAGGTGGGTTTACTCATTTTGATCATGTTTACAATTAAAAGATTTAAACTTTATGCACATTTCTTATAAATTTTTGAGTTTTGAATAATGTAACACCAAAACTTAGGTGAGTTTACTCTTTTCCAGTATCTTTACATTCAAAAAATTCAAACTTTATGTGTGTTTCCTATACTTTTTAATTTTTGAATAATGCAACACCAAAATATTGGCATTTTTACTCATTTCGAGCATGTTTACTTTCAAAATATTCAAACTCAATGTACATTTCCTATATTTTGAGTTTTGAGGAATGCAACACCAAAGCTTAGGTGGTTATACTCATTTCAAGCATGTTTACAATCAAAAGATTCAAATTTTATGCAGGTTTCCTATAACCTTTGAGTTTTGAATAATGCAATATCAAAACATTGGTGGTTTTACTCATTTTGAGCATGTTTACAATAAAAAGAACTAAACTTTATGTATGTTTCCATTAATTTTTTAGTTTTGAATAATGCCACCCCAAAAATTAGATGTTTTTACTCATTTCAAGCATGTTTTCTATCAAAAGATTCAAACTTTAAGTGTGTTTCCTAATTTTTCAATTTTGAATAATGCAACACCAAAATTTAAGTGGTTTTACTCATTTTGAGCATATTTACAATCAAAATATTTAATCTTTATACGTATTTATTATAATTTTTGAGTTTTGAATAATGTAACACTAAAACTTAGGTGGTTTCACTTCTTTTGAACATGTTTATAATCAAAATATTCAAAATTTATGTACATTTCCTATAATTTTTGAGTTTTGAATAATGCAACACAAAAAATTAGGTAGTTTTACTCATTTGGAACATGTTTACAATCAAGTGATTCAAAATTTATGCATGTTTCCTATAATTTTTAAGTTTTGAATAATGTAATACCAAAATTTAGGTGGGTTTACTTGTTTTGAGCATGTTTACAATCAAAAGATTCAAAGTTTATTTAATTTGCTATTTTTTTTGAGGTTTGAATAAAGGAACACCAAAACATAGGTAGTTTTACTCATTTTAAGTATGTTTACAATCAAAATACTATAGCTTTATGATGTTTCCTATAATTTTTGAATTTTGAATAATGAAACATCAAAACGTAGGTGGTTTTACTCATTTTGAGCATGTTTAAAATTAGAATATTCAAATTTTATGCACATTTCCTATTATTTTTGAGTTTTAAATAATGCAACAACAAAACTTAGGTAGTTTTACTCATTTTGAACATGTTTATAATCAAAATATTAAAATTTTATGTGTATTTCTTATAATTTTTGTGTTTTGAATAATCCAACACCAAAACTCAAGCAATTTTACTTATTACAAACATGTTTACAATCAAATGATTCAAGCTTTATATGCATTTCTTATAATTTTTGAGTTTTGATTATTAAAACACCAAAACTTAAGTGGTTTTACTCATTTTTATCATGTTTACAATCAAAAGATTGAAACTTTATGCACATTTCTTATAATTTTTGAGTTTTAAAAAATCTAACACCAAAAATTTGGTGGTTTTACTTGTTTAGAGTAAATTTAAAAATAAAAGATTTAAATTTATGTGCATTTCCTATAATTCTTGAGTTTTAAATAATGCAACATTAAAACTTAGGTTGTTTTACTCATTTATAGCACATTGTTTACAATCAAAAGATTCAAACATTTTGCGTGTTTCCTAATAATTTTGTGTTTTGAATAATGCAGCACTAAAACTTAGGCAGTTTACTTATTTTGAGCATATTCACAATCAAAAGATTCAAAATTTATGCATGCTTCATATAATTTTTTAGTTTTGAATAATAAAACAACAAAACTTAAACAATTTTACTAATTTCAAGCATGTTTACAATCAAATGATTCAAGGTTTATATGCATTTTTTATAATTTTTTAGCTTTGATTAATAAAACATTAAAAATTAAGTGGTTTTACTTATTTTAAGCATATTTATAATCATGAAGATTCAATCTTTATGTGTATTTCCTATAATTTTTTAGTTTTGAATAATGTAACATCAAAAGTAAAGTAATTTTTCTTATTTTGATTATGTTTATAATCAAAAGATTCAAACTTTATGCATGTTTACTATAATGTTTGAGCTTTGAATAATGTAACTCCAAAACTTAGGTAGTTTTACTCATTCTCAACATATTTATAGTCAAAAGATTCAATATTTATACATATATTTAGTTTTTTAGTTTTGAATAATGTAACACCAAAAATTAGATGATTTTACTTGTTTTAAGCATGTTTAAAATCAAAAGATTCAAACTTTATGCACATTTCCTATAATTTTTGAGTTTTGAATAATGCAACACCAAAACTTATATGGCTTTACTCATGTTGAGCATGTTTAAAATCAAAAAATTCAAACTTTATGTAAATTTTTGAGTTTTGAGTAATGCAAAAAAAAAACATAAGAAATTTTACTTAGTTCAAGCATGTTTACAATCAAAAGATTCAAAATTTATGCATGTTTCTAATAATTTTTGTGTTTTGAATATTGTAACAACAAAACTTAGACTATATTTAGACTATTTTACTCATTTAAACATCTTGACAATTAAATCATTGAAACATTATGTGTTTATCCTATTATTTTTAAGTTTTGAATAATGCAACACCAAAACTTAGGTAATTTTACTCAGTTTGAACATGTTTACGATAAAAAGATTCAATCTTTATAAATGTTTCCTATGATTTTAGACTTTTAAATAATATAATACCAAAAATTAGGTGGTTTTACTCATTTCAAGCATGTTTAAAATCAAAATATTCAAACTTTATGTGTTTTTCATATAATTTTTCAGTTTTAAATAATGCAACACCAAAACTTAAGTGGTTTTACTCATTTTAAGCATGTTTACAGTCAAAAAATTCAAACTTTATTTGTGCTTCCTATAATTTTTGAGTTTTGAATAATGCAACACCAAAAGATAGGTAGGTTTACTCATTTCAACCATGTTTACAATCAAAAGATTCAAATTTTATGTGCATTTCAACTATTTTTTGAGTTTTGAATAATGCAACACCAAAACATAAGCAATTTTACTCTTTTTGAACATGTTTACCATCAAAAGATTCAAACTTTATGCACATTTACTATAATTTTTACGTTTTGAATAATGCAACACAAAAACTTTGATGGTTTTACTCATTTCGAGCATGTTTATAACCAAAATATTCAATCTTTATGTGCATTTCCTATAATTTTTGAATTTTCAATAATGCAACATGAATATTTAGGTAGTTTTTTTATTTTGAGCATGCTTTCAATTAAAAGATTCAAACTATATGTGTGTTTCTTATATTTTTAAAGTTTTGAATAATGCAACACCAAAACTTAGGTGCACTTACTTGTTTCAAGCAAGTTTACAATTAAATGATCAAACTTTATGCACATTACCTATAATTTTTGAATTTTGAATATTGAAACACCAAAACTTAGGTGGCTTTACTCATTTTAAGCAAGTTTACAATCAAAATATTCAAACTTTATGCACATTTTCTATATTTTTTGAGTTTTGAATAATGTAACAATAAAACTTAGGCTATTTTACTCATTGTGAGTACATTTATAATCAAAAGATTTAATCTTTATGCATGTTTCTTATAGTTTTTGAGTTTTGAATAATGCAACATAAAAACTTAGGTAGTTTTATTCATCTCAAGCATGTTTACAATCAAAAGATTCAAAAATTATGGCATTTCCTATAATTTTTAAGTTTTGAATAATGCAACACTAAAACTTTGGTAGTTTTACTCATTTTGAGCATGTTTACCATCAAAAGATTCAAACTTTATACATGTTTCCTACAATTTTTGAGTTTTGAATAATACAACACCAAAACATAAGTAGTTTTACTCATTTCAAGCATGTTTACAATCAAAACATTTAATCTTTATGCATGTTTCCTATAATTTTTGAGATTTAAACAAAGCAACATCAAAAATTAAGTGGTTTTACTAGTTTTGAGCATGTTTACAATCAAAAGATTAAAACTTTACATGCATTTCCTATAATTTTTGAGTTTTTAATAATACAACACCAAAACATAAGTAGTTTTATGTGTTTCAATCTTGTTTACAGTCAAAATATTCAATTTTTATGCACATTTTCTATAATTTTTGAGTTTTGAATAATGAAACACTAAAACTTAAGCAATTTTACTCATTTTAAGCAAGTTTAAAATCAAAACATTCAAACGTTATGCACATTTCCTATAATTTTGAGTTTTGAATAATGCAACACAAATAATTAGGTGGTTTTACTTATTTTGAGCATGTTTAAAATCAAAAGATTCAAACTTTATGTATATGTTTCCTATAATGTTTACAATAGAAAAATTCCAACTTTATACACATTTTCTATAATTTTTGAGTTTTAAATAATGCAACACCAAAACTTAGGCAATTTTACTCATTTTGAACATGTTTATAATAAAAAGATTCTAAATTTATGCATGTTTACTATAATTTTTGAGTTTTGAATAATGCAACACCAAAACTCAAGTGGTTTTACTCATTTTGATCATGTTTACACTCATAGATTCAAACTTTATTTGTATTTCCTATAATTTTTGAGTTTTGAATAATGTAACAATAAAAGATAGGTAGTTTTACTTATTTCGAGCATGTTTACAATCAAAAGATTCAAATTTTATGTGCCTTTCCTATCATTTTTGAGTTTTTAATAATGCAAAACTGAAACATAGGCAATTTTACTCCTTTACAACATGTTTACAATTAAAAGATTCAAGTTTTATGCATGTTTCCAATAATTTGAGTTTTGAATAATGTGACACCAAACAAAGGCATTCTTACTCATTTTGACCATGTTTAGAATCAATAAATTCAAACTTTATGCACATTTCCTATAATTTTTGAATTTTGAATAATGTAACACAAAAATTTAGGTTGTTTTACTCATTTCAAGTATGTTTACAACCCAAAGTTCAAACTTTATGCACATTTCCTATAATTTTTTAGTTTTTAATAATGCACCACAAAAACTTATACAATTTTACTCATTTTGAATATGTTTACAATCAAAACATTCAATATTTATGCATGTTTCCTATAATTTGAGTTTTTGAATAATGTGACACCAAAACGTAGGCAAGTTTACAATGAAAAGATTAAAACTTTATGCGTGTTTCTATATTTTTTTAGTTTTGAATAATCCAACACTAAAACTTAGTTGGTTTTACTTTTTTCAAGAATGTTTACTATCGAAAGATTCAAATTTTATACACATTTCCTATAATTTTTGAGTTTTCAATAATGCAACACCAAAACGTAGGCAATTTTACTCATTTTGAGCATGTTTACACTCAAAAGATTCATATTGCATGTGTATTTCCTATAATTTTTGAGTTTTGAATAATGCACCCAAAAAATGTAGGTAGTTTTACTCATTTTGAACATGCTTACAATCAAAATATTCCAAATTTATGTACCTTTCCTATATTTCTATAGTTTTGATAATGCATTACCAAAGCTTATGCAGTTTTACTAGTTTGGAGTATGTTTAAACTTTATGCAGATTTCCTATAATTTTTGAGTTTTGAATAATGCAATAATTAAACTTAAGTGGTTTTAATCATTTTAAGTATGTTTAAAATAAGAAATACAAACTTCATGGGTGTTTTCTATAATTTTTGAGTTTTGAATAATGTAACATCAAAACTTAAATGGTTTTACTTGTCTCAAGCATGTTTAAAATTAAAAGATTCAAAATTTATGCACATTTCTTATAATTTTAGAGTTTCAAATAATGCAACACAAAAACTTAAGAGGTTTTACTCATTTGGAGCATGTTTAAAATAAAAATATTTAAACTTTATGCATGTTTCTTATATTTTTTTAGTTTGAAATAATGCAACACAAAAAAATAAATGGTTTTACTCATTTCAATCATGTTTAAAATTAAAAGATTCAAATTTTATGTGTATTTCACATAATTTTTGAGCTTTGAATAATGTAACACCAAAAATTAAGTGGTTTTACTCATTTTGAGCATGTTTAAAATAAAAAGATTCAAACTTTATGTGCATTTCCTATAATTTTTTAGTTTTTAGTAATGCAACACCATAACTTAGGTGATTTTACTGATTTCAAACATGTTTAAAATAAAAAGATTCAAATTTTATGCTTGTTTCCTATAATTTTTTAGTTTTGAATAATTCAACACCAATACTTAAGTGGTTTTACTCATTTTGAGCATATTTACAACCAAAAGATTCAAGATTTATGCACTTTTCCTATATTTTTTGAGTTTAAAAAATGCAATACCAAAACATAGGTGGTTTTACTCATTTTGAGCATGTTTATAATCAAAATTTTCAAACTATATGTGTGTTCTTATAATTTTAACTCTTAAATAATACAACACCAAAACTTAGGCAGTTGTTCTCATTTCATCCATGTTTACAATCAAAAGATTCAAACTTTATGCATGTTTCCTATATTATTTGAATTTTGAATAATGCAACACCCAAACTTAAGTGGTTTTACTCATTTCAAGAAATTTTAAAATCAAAAGATTCAAACTTTTTGTGTATTTGTTATAATTTTTGAGTTTTGAATAATGCAACACCAAAACTTAGGATGTTTTACTTGTTTCAATTATATTTACAATAAAAAGATTCAAACTTCATGTGCGCTGTTCCTATAATTTTTTATTTTTGAAAAATGTAACACAAAAAATTAGATGCTTTTACTCATTTATAACATGTTTACAATTAGAATATTCAAACTTTATGTATGTTTCTTATAATTTTTGAGTTTTGATTAATGCAACACCAAAACCTAGGTAGTTTTACTCATTTTTAGCTTGTTTACAATTAAAATATTGAAACTTTATGTGTGTATCCTATAAATTTTGAGTTTTACATAATGCAACACCAAAATTTATGTGTTTTAACTAATTTTGAGCATGATTACAATCAAAAGATTCAAACTTTATGTGTATTTCCTATAATTTTTGAGTTTTGAATAATGCAACATCAAAACTTAAAAGGTTTTACTCATTTTTAAAATGTTTGCAATCAAGATTTTTTTTTTATGCATGTTTCCTATAATTTTTGAGTTTTGAATAATGCAACACATTAAGTTAGTGATTTTACTTGTTTAGAACATGTTTACCATTAAAATATTCAAAATTTATGCACTTTTCCTATAATTTTTGAGTTTTGAATAATGCAACACTAGAACATAGACAGTTTTACTCATTTAGAGCATTTTTATAATAAAAATATTCAGATTTTATACACATTTGTTATAATTTTTAACTTTTGAATAATCCAACTCCAAAACATAGGTGGTTTTACTCATTTCAAATATGTTTACAATTTTAAGATTCAAACTTTGTATGTCTTTCCTATAATTTTTGAATTTTGAATAATGTAACATAAAAATTTAAGTGTTTTATTCATTTTGAGCATGTTTACAATCAAAAGACTCAAAATTTATGAATGTTTCTTATAAGTATTGAGTTTTGAATAATGCAACACCAAAACATAGGTGGTTTTGCTTCTCTAAAGCATGTTTACAATCAAAAGATTAAAACTTTATGCACTTTTCCTATAATTTTTGAGTTTTGAATAATGCAAAACCAAAACTTGGGTGGTTTTACTCATTTCAAACAAGTTTACAATCAAAATATTTAAACTTTATGCATATTTCCTATAAGTTTTGACTTTTGAGTCATACAACACCAAAGCTTAAGTGATTTTAATCATTTTAAGCATGTTTACAATCAAAAGATTCAATCTTTATGTGGATTTCTTATAATTTTAGAGTTTTAAATAATATAACACCAAAAATTCAGCGGTTTTACTCATTTTGAGCATGTTTACAATCAAAAAATTTAAATTTTATGCTTGTTTCCTATAATTTTTCTAGTTTTAAATGATGCAACACAAAAACATAGGTAGTTGTACTAATTTTGAGCTTGTTTACAATCAAAAGATTCAATCTTTATGTACATTTCCTAAAAAAATTGAGTTTTAAATATTTCAACACCAAAACTTTGGTGGTTTTACTCATTTTGGTGGTTTTGAATAATTTAAAACCAAAACTAAAGCGGATTTACTCATTTCAAGCATGTTTACAATCAAAACATTGAAATTTTATGTGCATTACATATAATTTTTGAGTTTTGAATAATAAAAAACTAAAACTAAGATGGTTTTTGTGTATTTCAAATGTATTTTATATGTGTTTCTTATAATTTTTGAGTTTTGAATAATGCAACACCACATCTTAGGTGGTTTTACATGTTCTAAGCATTGTTAAAATGAAAAGATTTAAATTTTATTGATATTTCCTATAATTTTTGAATTTTAAATGATTCAAAACCAAAACCTATGAGATTTTACTCATTTCAAGCATGTTTACAATCAAAAGATTCAAACTTTATGCAAATTTCTTACATTTTTTTAGTTTTAAATAATGCAACACTAAAATTTATGCAGTTTACTTATTTTGACCATGTTTACAATCAAAAAATTCAAACTTTATGTGCATTCCCTATACTTTTTAGGTTTTTATTAATACAACATCAAAACATTGGTGTTTTTACTCATTTTGAGCATGCTTACAATCAAAAGATTGAAAATTTATACACATTTCTTGTAATTTTTTAGTTTTGAATAATGCAACACTAAAAGTGAGGTAGTTTTACTTGTTTCAATCATGTTTACAATCAAAAGATTCAAAATTTATAGTATTTCTTATAATTTTTTAGTTTTGATTAATGAAACACCAAAACTTAGGTGGTTTTACTCATTTTGAGCATGTTTACAATTGAAAAATTCAAACTTTATATGTATTTCCTAAATGTTTTGAGTTTTGAATAATGCAACACCAAAACATAGGTGATTTTACACATTTTGTACATGTTTATAATCAAAAGATTCAATGTTTATGGACATTTCCTATAACTTTTGAGTTTTGAATAATGCAACACCAAAACTTAAGCTATTTTACTCATTTTGAGAATGTTTACAACAAAATATTTAAAATTTATGAGTGTTTCTTATAATTTTTGAGTTTTAAATAGTACAACATCAAAACATAGGCTATTTTTCTCATTTCGAGCATTTTTACAATCAAAATATTCAAGATATATGCATGTTTCCTATAATTTTTGAGTCTTCAATAATGCAACACTAAAACTTATGCATTTTTACTCATTTTGAGCATGTTTACAGACAAAAGATTCAAACTTTATGTGCATTTTGTATAATTTTTAAGTTTTGAATAATGCAACACCAAAATGTATGCTTCTTATACTCATTTTAAGTATGTTTACAATCAAAAGATTCAAACTTTATGCATATTTCCTATTATTTTTGAGTTTTGAATAATACAACAACAAAACTTAGGCAGTTTTACTCATTTTAAGCATGTTTGTAATCAAAAGATTCAAACTTTATGTGTGTTTTCTATAATTTTTCAGTTTTGAATAATGTAACCCTAAAAATCAAGTGATTTTACTTGTTTCAAGCATATTTACTATCAAAATATTCAAAATTTATGTGTGTTTTCTATAATTTTTGAGTTTTAAATAATGTAACACCAAAAGTTTTTTTAGGTGATTTTATTTGTTTTGAGCATGTTTAAAATCAAAAGATTCAAAATTTATACAGGTATTCTATAATTTTTGAGATTTGAATAATGTAACACCAAAACTTATGCATGTTTCCTATATTTTTAAAGTTTTGAATAATTCAACACCTAAACTTGTTTCAAGCATGTTTACAATCAAAAGATTCAAAATTTATGTGTTTATTATAACTTTTGAGTTTTGAATTTAACACTAAAATTTAGGTGGTTTTTTTACTCATTTTAAGCATGTTTACAATCAATAGATTCAATCTTTATGCATGTTTGCTATAATTTTTTAGTTTTGAATGATCCAACACCAAAACTTAAGTAGTTTTACTCTTTTTGAACATGTTTAAAATTAAAATATTTGCACTTTATGCATGTTTCTTATAATTTTTTAGTGTTAAATAATGCAACACCAAAACTTAATCAATTTTACTCATTATCAACATGTTTACAATAAAAAGATTCAAACTTTATGCATGTTTCCTATAATTTTTTATTTTTGAATGATGCAACACCAAAACTTAAGCAAATTTACTCTTTTTGAGCATGATTACAATCAAAATATTCAAAATTTATGCATGTTTCCTTTAAATTTTAGTTTTGAATTTAACATCAAAACAACACCAAAACTTAAGTAATGTTACTTGATTTGAGCATGTTTACAAAAACAAAACTATTCAAAATATTCTATCTTTACATGTGTTTCCTATAATTTCAGAGTTTTGAATAATTTTACATCAAAGCATAGGTGGTTTTACTTGTTTTGAGCATGTTTACGATTAAATAGATTTAAACTATATGTTCATTTCTTATAATTTTTGAGATTTGAATAATGCAACACCAAAACTTAGGCAGTTTTACTTATTTCAAGCATGTTTACAATCATAAGATTTAAACTTTATACATGTTTCCTTTAGTATTTGAGTTTTGAATAAGGAAACACTAAAACTTAGGTAGTTTTACTCATTTTAAGAATGTTTAAAATCAAAATATTCAAACTTTATGTGCATTTCCTATAATTTTTGAGTTTTGAATAATGCAACACCAAAAATTATGTTATTTTACTCATTTCAAGCATGTTTACAATTAAAACATTCAAAATATATGCACTTTCCCTATAAATTTTGAGTTTTGAATAATGTAACACCAAAAATTAGGTGGTTTTACTCATTTCAAGTATGTTTACAATCAGAAGATTCAAACTTTATGTGTGTTTCCTATAATGTTATAGTTTTGAACAATGCAACACTAAAATAGTGGTGTTTTTTCTCATTTTGAGAATGTTTACAATCAAAATATTCAGAATTTATGCATGTTTCCTATAATTTTTGAGTTTTTAATAATTCAACAGAAAGACCTAGGCATGTTTCCTATAATTTTTTAGTTTTGAATAATGTAATGATAAAGCTTATGTAGTTTTACTTGTTTCAATCATGTTTACAATCAAAAGATTCAAACTTTATGCATCTTTCTTATAATTTTTGAGTTTTGAATAATGTAACACAAAAACATAGGTAGTTTTACTCATTTTTAGCATGCTTACAATCAAAATATTCAAACTTTATGCCTCTTTCCTATAATTTATGAGTTTTAAATAATACAATACCAAAACTTAGGTGGTTTTACTCATTTCGAGCATGTTTATAATCAAAAGATTCAAACTTTATGGTATTTCTTATAATTTTTTACTTTTGAATAATGCAACACCAAAACTTAGGTGGTTTTTCTTGCTTTGATCATGTTTAAAATCAAAAGACTCAAACTTTATGTGTATTTCCTATAATTTTTTGAGTTTTGAATAATACAACACTAAAACTTAGGTGGTTATACTCATTCTGATCATGTTTAGAATAAAACAATTCAAACTTTATGCTCGTTTCATATAATTTTAGAGGTTTGTATAATGCAACACTAAAACTTGAGCAATTTTGCTCAATTTGTTCATTTTTACAATTAATACATTCAAACTTTATGTATGTTTCCTATAATTTTTGAGTTTTGAATAATTCAACACCAAAACTTAAGTGGTTTTACTCATTTTAAGCATATTTAGAATTAAAAGATTCAAACTTTATGCATGTTTCCTATAATTTTTGAGTTTTAAATAATGCAACACCAAAACTTAATCTATTTTACTTATTTCGAGCATGTTTACAATCAAAAGATTTAAACTTTATGTGTTTCCTATACTTTTTGAGTTTTGAATAATGCAACAACAAAACATATGCAGTTTTACTCATTTTTAGTATGTTTAAAATCAAAAGATTCAAACTTTATGCACATTTTCTATTTTTTTGAGTTTGTAATAATACAACACCAAAATGTAAGCAATTTTAATCATTTTAAATATGTTTACAATCAAAGGATTCAAAATTTATGCTCATTTATTAGAATTTTCATGTTTTGAATAATGCAACACCAGAACCTAGGTGGTTTTACATGTTTTGATCATGTTTACAGTCAAAAGATTCAAATTTTATGTGTGTTTATTATATTTTTTTAGTTTTGAATAATGTAACACAAAAAATTAAGTATTTTTAATGATTTTGAGTATGTTTACAATCAAAATATTTAAAATTTATGTGTGTTTTCTATAATTTTTGAGTTATGAATAATGCAAACACCAAAACTTAGGTGGTTTTACTCATTTTGAGCATGTTTACAATCAAATTATATAAAATTTATGCATGTTTCCTATAATTATTAAGTTTTGAATAATAAAACACCAAAACTTAAGTAGATTTACTCATTTAGAGCATGTTTATAATCAAAAGATTCAAAATTTATGAGATTTTTCCATAATTTTGGAATTTTTAATAATGAAACATGTAAACTTAAGGACTTTTAATTATTTTGATCATGTTTACAATCAAAATATTCAAAATTTAAGTTTCTTTCCTATAATTTTTGTGTTTTGAATAATGAAACTAAAAACTTAAATGGTTTTACTCATTTTTAACATGTGTACAATCAAAATATAATAACTTTATGTGAATTTCCTACATTTTTTTAGTTTTGAATAATACAATATCAAAACATAGGAAGTTTTACTTGTTTTGAGCATGTTTACAATTGAAAGATTCAAAATTTATTTGCATTTCTTATAATTATTGAGTTTTGAATAATATAATACCAAAACATAAGTGGTTTTACTCATTTTGAGCATGTTTACAATCAAAATATTCAAAATTTATGTGTGTTTCCTATAATTTTTGAGTTTTGAATAATGCAACACCAAAACTTAAGCAGTTTTAGTCATTTCAAGCTTGTTTACAATCAAAAGATTGAAATTTTATGTGTGTTTCCTATAATTTTTGAGTTTTGAATAATACAACAACCAAAATTTAGTTGTTTTACTTATTTCAAGCATGTTTAAATTCAAATGATTCAAATTTATATGTATTTCCCATGAATTTTTGAGTTTTGAATAATACAACACCAAAACCTAGGTAGTTTTATTGTTTTGAACATGTTTACAATCAAAAGATTAAAACTTTATCAATGTTTTCTATAATTTTTAAGTTTTCAATAATGAAACACTAAAACATAAGTGGTTTTACTAATTTAGAGCATGTTTACAATTAAAATATTTAATATTTATGCACATTTCTATTAATTTTTGAGTTTTGAATGATCTAATACCTAAACTTAAGTGGTTTTACTCATTTTGAGTATATTTACAATCAAAATATTCTAAATTTATGTGTATTTCCTATAATTTTTGAGTTTTGAATAATGCAACACCAAAACTTAGGTAGTTTTACTCATTTTAAACATGTTCATAATCAAAATATTCAAAATTTATCCACATTTCCTATGTTTTTTGAGTTTTGAATAATGCAACACTAAAGCAATTTTAATCATTTAGAGCATGTTTAAAATCAAAAGATTCAAACTTTAAGTCCATTTATTATAACTTTAAGTTTTGAATAATGCAACACCAAAACCTAGGCAATTTTACTCATTTTGAGCACGTTTACAATCAAAAGATTCAAATTTTATGCATTTTTTTTATAATTTTTGAGTTTTGAATAATGAAACACCAAAACATTAGTAGTTTTAATCATTTTGATCATGTTTATAATCAAAATATTCCTAATTTATGTGAATTTTCTATAGTTTTTTGAGTTTTGAATAATGCAACACCAAAACATATCCAATTTTACTCATTATGAGTATGTTTACAATCAAAAGATTCAAAATTTATGAATGTTTCATATAATTTTTGAGTATTAAATATTGCAACATCAAAAATCAAACAATTTTAATCATTTTGAGCATGTTTACAATCAAATAAATCCAACTTTATGTGCATTTCCTACAATTTTTGAGTTTTGAATAATGCAACACAAAAATTTAGGTAGTTTTACTCATTTTGAACATGTTTTCAATCAAAAGATTCAAACTTTATGCATATTTCCTATAATTTTTGAGCTTTAAATAATGCAACATCAAAACTTAGGATGTTTTTCTCATTTTGAGCATGTTTACAATAAAAATATTCAAACTTTATTCTAGGTGGTTTTACTCATTTCAAGAATGTTTACAATTAAAATATTCTGACTTTATGCACATTTTCAATAATTTTTGAGTTTTGAAAAATACATCAAAACTTAGATTATTTTACTCATTTTGACCATGTTTAAAATCAAAATATTCTAGCTTTATGTGTGTTTCCAATCATTTTAGAGTTTTTAATAATGCAAAACTAAAACATAGGTGGTTTTATTCATTTTGAGGATGTTTACAATCAAAATATTAAAAATTTATGCTTATTTCCTATAATTTGAGTTCTTGAATAATATGGCACCAAAAATTAGGCATTTTTACTCATTTTGAGCATATTTACAATCAAAATATTCAAAATTTATGTGTGTTTCATATAATTTTTTTATCATGTTTAAAATCAAAAGTTCAAACTTTATGCACATTTCTATTAGTGTATTGATTTTTCCCATTGGATTTTTCCTACATAGTCTTATGGCCATTCTATATCAATTAAGCTTCCTTAAGTTAGTATTAAAAGGGTCACATAGGCTTCCTCATGTCACATAGGCTAATTATATTTTAATGTAATTATCTAATTAAATAAATTATATGCTTCCTCATGTTACCCTAATTTTATCTATATGTACCCCATGGGCTTTTACTTTCTAGATGGTTAGATAGGTTAATACGAATATATGCAAGCAAATCATTTTTGCAATATTGTTGTGTGAAGACAAGCTTCTTCCTTCTTTGTAGTTTATTTATGATTTCATTAATACATACATAGATTTACTCAATATTCTATGTAAGGATCCAATATTGTGGCCAATTTGACATAGTATCAGATCTATTTTTGTCGTATTATGATAATCTTTGTGGTGAAATCTTGCTACATTCATTATTCTAATAAAAGAAGGGTTTGATGGGATTCTTTAAAGAATTCATGTAGAACTTTCTAAAAGAACTTTAGATCTCAAAACCGATTGCACCATTGGTTTTAGAAGGTGCCAAAACCTTAGGATCAAATATAAACATGACATAGTTCTAGAAGAGTCAAAATTTTCCTCTTTTTTGGCATCTAAAAGCCCTACTTTTATTTTTAGCAAAAAATTGTACTTTCTTTATTGTTGTGTAAAAACACCTTCTAGGTTTTCTTCCTTGGGTCAAAATCTCAAATGGGTCTCTTTTAGAATTCTCATCGCTAAAGTATTTTTGATGTTTTTAGCTTTCCTTAGTTTGAGTGCCATCAAACCTCTATGCTACTCAGATTTGTAGGTGGTCATTACTTTAACTCAGTAGTTGAACAACTTTGTGTTGCATACATTGGAGAGTCCATATATCAATCTAGAGTTGTGGTGTTGTTTTAATTAAAAATCTATGAAGTTAAGTAAAGCAGGTCCAAAAACCTAATTTACACTATTGTAGACCAACTTAGGTTTTGGAAGGATCATTACTGCTTTACTCAAGTTTTTGAAGGGTGACTAATTTTAAAATTAAAGTAGTCTAAGAAACCTATATTACACTGAGGAAGACCAATTTAAAGTTGCATTTAGTCAGGTTTGTGAAGGGTAATTACTTGTCTAATAAAGTAGGTCTAAAAACTTGGTTTACATTGTTGTAGACCAACTTAGGTTTGTGAAGAGAAATTAATTATCTAGTAAAGCTATTTGAGAAATGTAGATTACCCTTACAAGATTGACTTGGGTTTTAGAAGGGTCATTACTGATTGACATGAAAAGTAAAGTAGTCTAAGAGGTCTGAGTAAAGCTATCTCAAAAACATAGATTACTCTTTGTAGACCAACTCAGGGTTCTAGAACAACTCTAATTGAGTTCTTCAAGGTCAATAACTTATGTCAGTAAAGTAGTCCCAAAACTCCAGATTACTCTTCTTGGATCGACTCAGACATTCGAAGGGTCTTTACTACTCAGGTTTGTGGGTTAGCATTACTTGAGTTTTTTTGTCATTTCTATCTTTTTTTTTTTTTTAATTCTATTTTTAGAAAGGGTCTAGGAATATGTGAGAGTGAAAACTTGTAAGTTCCATAACTTTAAATCCATATCTCCATTTTGGTTGCTATGTCTTTTGAAAGTGCATATTTTTTCAAGCTATATGCATTAGTGATATTATTTTTATTTTTTTGTAACATCGATGTTTTCCATTATGTAGTGGCTTAAAACTTAGTTTAAACCTTTTGTACCTTTCTTCTTGGATGCATTATTGGATGTTCCTAACATCCCTCTCATACTCTCTCATAATAATTACTCATAGGCACATTCTCAATGGTGCTTGACTCCAATATTGAGCATGCGTTGCATTGTAACTTAAGGGGGGGTCTTATTGATAGTTTAAGGGGGTACTTGTACTATGTGCAATATGTTCTTTGATTTCATCTTAAAATTTTAAATTATCTCAATCTAATATGCACTAATAGATATAAACATTAAACCACTCACACCATTTAACTATCTCAAATAGAAGTCTAAAATTCAACTCACCTTAAGACGTAAAGGACTATATCAGATCACTATGGGTGAGGAAATTGAGCCATCTATAGATACAAAAAGAGTTAAGTAGTACAATAGATGTGATGAGGCCTATGGGTTCTTTTCCTGTCAATGTCTTATGACCTCCTATTTCATGTTGAATCTACAAAAACTCCCAACAAAGTCTAGACCATCTTAGATAAGCTTTTTGGAGTGTATACCATCATGAGGGGTCATGAGCTAGAAAACGAGCTCATCACATTGAGCCCATGTGACTATGACACCATATAAGACTTCTTTACAAATTTTAAATAAATGATACTACAATTAAAACAATGTGGTATTAATAAAATAGATGACCAATTAATTCTATCTATGTTTGTAAAACTAGGTCATGACTATTCAATTTTCATCTCTACATTTCATGCTACCAAACATACACTTGGATCCACTTGGAAAATGCCATCATTTGATGAGATTTTTATCGATCTAACTTGGGAGAAAGATAAGTTAGTTTAAATGGGTGCACTAAAGTCTTGAAAATCACATGCCTTAATTATCAATTAGGACAAAAAGAAACCTTCTAACACTAGAAAATAGGAGAAGAAATAGTCTAAACTAGATCATAAGCACAAAATAATTAGAAATTAGATGTTAAGCTTAAGGCATCATCAATTCTAAATCCTCCTTCTTAGTGAGAAACCTAAAAATGAAAAACTCAAATGCAACTTTTGTAAAAAACTTGGGCATGATGAATCTCAATGCATGAAAAAGAAGATTGACACCTTGACTACGATGCTTGAGAAAACTAACATCAATGTTTCTGAGTCCTCAACTCATAACATGTCTGCACAAGATTCTACAAAGTCTAAAGACAAAAAAAAGGGTAAAAATAAGGGCAAGGCACTTATTGCAATAGCTTCTCAGCCTTTGACTTGGGTTATTGATTTGGATGCTTCCTATCACATGGCTTCCTTAGAGAATCTATTTTTAGAATCAGAGCCATGTTTTGTGCCTTTAATTCTCATGGGTGATGACACTTTGATAGAAGTCAGTGGTAAAGGATCAATTGAAGTAAGTGATGGGACCTTAAATGATGTTATGTGTGTTCCTTCACTATCCACCAATTTTTTTGTCAGTATACCAAATTACTCACATAAGTGTAACGAAGAGAGTTTAGTTCACACCTGATTTAGTGGTTATCAAAGAGTTACATGGTGATACTACAGTGGCTTATGGTAAGGCCAATCATCAGTTTAGGTTTTATACCTAAAACCCTCAACTACACTACTTACTCATGTATACCAAACCACTCACATAAGTGTAAAGAAGAGAGTTCAATTCACAATTTTCCCTAGATCAACCCTCAACTACACTGCTTACTCATGTAGATGGAGTGAGTAAACTACGACATGAATGGTTTGGCTATTTAAACTACCATTACTTAGAGCAACTTAGTCATCAAGACATGATTTTAGGATTGCCTAAATTCAAATTCTCAAATGGCCTATGTAATGGCTACATTCATGGAAAGCATCCAAAAGAGAAATATGACAAGGGCAAAGCAAGGAGAGTCGAATAAAACCTCAAAATTGTCCACAATGACATAGTAGGTCCATTTCCAAAACATTCATTCAATAGGACAAGATACATGCTCACATTCATTGATGATTTTTTGAGGTACACCTTGGTGTTTTTTTCTTAAAAAGAAGTCTGAGGTCTTTGATCACTTCAAAGACTTCAAGGCACTTATGGAGAAGCATTCAGACTGTTCCATCAAAATATTAAGGACTGATAATGGTGGGAAGTATGTTAACAATAGGTTTGAGTAGTTTTGCATATTAGAGGGGATTCAGATGCAACACATAGTTCCATACAATCCTTAGTAAAATGGTGTGGTTGAACATAAGAATTGTACCTTGAAGGAAATGGCTAATTACATGCTTCAATCAAAGTCTCTTTCTCCTTAGTTTTGGGCTGAAGTAATCAACTATTTGTGCTATATTCAAAACCATATTCTACATAAAGCCTTAAAAATAATCACTCCTTTTGAAGCTAAGGATGGTCACAAGCCTGTAATGGATCACTTTTGAGTGTTTAGATCACCAATAATGGCCTATATTCCCAAGAAGAAATGCAAGGCAATGGACCCTCAGAGTTAGTCTTGTATCTTTATGGGGTATGCAAAGCATACTAAGGGATACAGGCTCTTACATCTTAAAAATCATGAGTTATTCATAGAAAGGAGTGTCAAGTTTTGTGAGGTCTTACTTGAACTCACTACTAGCACTGTAGACTCTTCAAAAGTCTCACTAGACATTGATTCCACCTCAGATAGTGACTTGGATCCACCTCAAAATCCTTTTGATGATCAAGATGACTTCTTCTTTAAGTTCAAGTGATGAGAGGAATGATGAGGATTCTCCTCCATCTCACACTCACACTTAGATGATGATGACTCAACTCTCGATTCTCTAATCTCATACAATTCTAATCTTAGTTGGGCTAGACAAACAATTTAAAGTGCTATGAAATGGGTTATAAATCCATTGGATACAAGGAAGACACACTCATAGTTTTATGGGACTTCACATGCCTACTTGGCCATTGCATTAGATCCTCAAACCTTTCATGAGGCATTTGTCATTCCAGAATGGGATTTTACTATGTAAGAGGAGTATAGTTCCCTAATCAAGAATAAAGCATGGGACTTGGTCCCTCTTCCTAAAGAAAGAAAATTGGTCTGTTGCAAATGGGTTTATCAAACTAAGTATGGTGCAAATGGGTCTATTGATAAGTACAAAGCTCATCTAGTTATAAATGGGTTTTATTAGGTGACTAGCATACACTACATTGAGAAATTTGCTCTTGTAGCCAAGATGTCTATCAAACTCACTCTAACCATCATAACTACACATTGGTGGGATGTTCACCAAATGGATGTCAAGAGTGTTTTTCTACATGGTGACCTCAAATAAGAGATCTACATAAAGCAACCACAAGGCTTTGTGTAATATTCCTCCTTGGTCTGCAAACTCAAGAAATCTATCCATAGACTCAAACAAGCCTCTCAAGCATGGTAAGCCAAGATGGACTCCTTTCTCTTCATAGTCAGGTTCACTAGATGCCACTCATATTCTAATGTATACATCGTATGGTAGTATGATTCTCTATTGATCCTTATTCTCTATGTGGATGACTTTCTGATTACAAGGAGCTCACAATCATCCATATCAATAGTGAAAACTACACTTTTAGATAAATTTTCAATGATAGGCATGGGATTGTTGCATTACTTTTTTGGGATTGAAATCATTTAGTCAAATTTTGGGATAACTTTATCACAATCCAAGTATTCTATTGATTTTCTTGCAAGGTTTAACATGGTTGATTGTAAGCCCGCTCCTACTTCCTTCTTATCTAGTGTGAAGCTTAAGGTTGATTGTCCTACACCATTGGTTGATGCAACTCCATATCAGTAACTTGTAGGTAGTCTTATCTATCTTACACACACTAGACCTGGCATATCCTATGTAGTTGGTATGGTCTCCCAATATATGCAAGAATGACATGAATTACATTGGAAAGTAGCTAAGTGGATTATGCACTACATTCAGGGTTCGTATAACTATGGGATACACTATGGAGCAGGAATAGAAGTTGATTTGATAAGATATATAGATTTAGATTGGGATAGAGATATTCAAAGTTAAAAGTCCACTTTAGGCTATAGTTTCTCACTTGGTTCAGGTCTAATTAGTCATTCAAGTAAGAAGTAACATGTAATTGATTTATCATCTACAGAAGTAGAATACAAAGGGCTATCAATGCCACCATTGAGGCAATCTAGCTTTAAGGGATTCTCACTAACTTTGGCATCTAGTTTCATAAGCCAAAAATCATCTACTATGACAACCAAATCACTATCTAGATTTACAAGAATCTTGTTCTCCATCAAAGGATCAAGCAAATAGAGATTCACATGTATTTCATTAAGGAGCTTATCAATGAGTAAGTCATTGATCTTTGATACTGTCCAACATCAGAGCAGATTGTAGATATTCTAACCAAGCCCTTCACAAAGAGTAAATTTGTTCATCTATGAGCTCTCATTGGGGTTAGGGTTACTCCACCTTCTTCTTCCTCCTATGGAGGTTCTTCACTATGTACTTGGGTACCTCATTAGGGTTTCAATGTTGGGACCCAATTCTCATCTCACCTAAGCTATGCTTAAGGGGGGGTGTTAGTGTAGTGCTTTTTCCCATTAAGTTTTGCCTATATGGTCTTATGGCCATTCTATGTCAATTAAGCTTCCTTAGATTAGCTATAAAAGGGTCACATAGGTTAATTATATTTTAATGTAATTATCTAATTAGAGAAATTAGAGGCTTCTTCATGATGCCCTAATGTTTTCTATATGTACCCCACTTTTCCTTTTTCAAAGGTTACATAGGTTAATGCAAATATATGCAAGTAGGTCATTTTCGTAATATTTCCATGTGAAGACAAGCTTCTTCCTCCTTTGTAATTTATCTATTATTTCATTACTACATACATAAATTTTCTCAATCTTCTGTGCGAGGATCCAAGATCATGGCCAATCAGATAATTTCCTATATTTTTTGAGTTTTGAATAATACAACACCAAAACTTAAGAGGTTTTACATGTTTTGAGCATGTTTAGAATCAAAATATTCAAAATTTATGTATTTTTCTTATAATTTTTAAGTTTTGAATAATGCAACAATAAAAATTAAATGATTTTACTCATTTCAAACATGTTTAGAATCAAAAGTTTCAACCCTTATGTGTGTTTCATATAATTATTTAGTTTTGAATAATACAACACCAAAACATAAGTGGTTTTACTTATTTCAAGCATGTTTAGAATTAAAATATTCAAAATTTATGCGTGTTTCCTATAATTTTTGAGTTTTAAAAAATGTAACATTGAAACTTAAGCAATTTTACTCATTTCAAGCATGTTTATTGTCAAAAGATTCAAAGTTTATCTGTATTTCCTATATTTTTTGAGTTTTGAATAATGCAACATCAAAACTTAGGTGATTTGACTCATTTTGAGAATGTTTATAATCAAAACATTAAAAATTTATGTGCATTTCCTATAGTCTTTTAGTTTTTAATAATGCAACACAAAAACATAGTCGATTTTACATGTTTCAAGCATGTTTATAATAAAAAGATTCAAACTTTATGCACATTTCTTATTTTTTTGAGTTTTGAATAATGCAGCACAAAAACTTAGGTGGTTTTACTCATTTTGAGCATGTTTACAATCAAAAGATTCAAAATTCATTAAAATTTCTTATAAATTTTATGTTTTGAATAATGAAACACCAATAAAAGAAGTTTTACTCATTTTGAGCATGTTTACAATCAAAATATTCAAACTTTATGAGTGTTTCTTATAATTTTTTATTTTTGAAAAAAGCAACACCAAAACATAGGTGGTTTTACTCATTTTAAGCATGTTTACAATCAAAAGATTCAAACTTTTTGTGCATTTCCAATAATTTTAGAGTTTTGCATAATGCAACAACAAAACATACGCTATTTTACTCATTTCAAACATGTTTACAATCACAAGATTCAAACTTTATGCATGTTTCCTATAATTTTTGAGTTTTGTATAATGCAACACCAAAATTTAAGTAGTTTTACTCATTTTGAGCTTGTTTACAATCAAAAGATTCAAAATTTATATGTTTCCTATAATTTTTTAGTTTTGAATAATGGAACACCAAAATTTAGGTAGTTTTACTTGTTTTGAGCATGTTTACAATCAAAAGATTAAATTTTTTTGTGTGTTTCCTATATTTTTTGAGTTTTGAATAATGCAACACTAAAACTTAGGTGGTCTTTGAAGTTTTGAGCATGTTTACAATCAAAATATTCAAGATTTATGTGTGTTTCTTATAATTTTTGAGTTTTGAATAATGTAACACCAAAAAATAGGTGGATTTATAAATTTTGAGCATGTTTATAATCAAAAGATTCAAACTTTATGTAGGTTTCCTATCATTTTTGAGTTTTGATAATAAAACACCAAAACTTATGTGGGTTTACTCATTTCAAGCATGTTTAAAATCAAAAAATTTAAACTTTATGCATGTTTCCTATACTTATTGAGTTTTGAATAATGAGACACCAAAACATTGGCATTTTTACTCATTTTGAACATGTTTACAACCAAAATACTCAAACTCTATGCACACTTCATATATTTCAATTTAAACTTTATTCACATTTCCTAAAATGTTTCAATTTTTATTAATGCAACACCAAAACTTAAGTACCTTTACTCATTTTGAGCATGTTTATAATCACAAGATTCAAACTTTATGCACATTTCCTATAAATTTTTAGTTTTTATTAATGAAACACATAAACTTAGGCATTTTTACTCATTTTGAGTATGTTTACAATTAAAAGATTCAAAATTTATGCATGTTTCTTATAAATTTTTAGTTTTGAATAATGCAACAACAAAACTTAAGCAATTTTACTCATTTTAAACATGTTTAAAATCAAAAGATTCAAACTTTATATGTATTTCCTATATTTTTTGAGTTTTAAATAATGCAACACCAAAACTTAATCATTTTTACTCATTTTGAGCATGTTTAAAATCAAAAGATTCAAACTTTATATGTATTTCCTATATTTTTTTAGTTTTAAATAATGCAACACTAAAACTTAATCAAATTTACTCATTTTAAGCATGTTTAAAATCAAAAGTTTTAAACTTAATGTGTGTTTCATATAATATTTGAGTTTTCAATAATGCAACACCAAAGCTTAAGTAGTTTTACTCATTTTGAGCATGTTTACAATCAAAAGATTCAAAATTTATGTGTGTTTCTTATAATTTTAGATTTTTGAGTAATGCAACACCAAAACTTACATGGTTTTACTTATTTTGAGCATGTTTGCAATCAAAAGATTGAAAATTTATCCATGTTTCCTATAATTTTTGAGTTTTAAATAAGGTAACAACAAAAATTAAAAAAATTTACTCATTTTGATCATGTTTACAATAAAAATATTCAAACTTTATGTGTATTTCCTATAATTTTTGAGTTTTGAATAAGGCAACACTAACAATTAGGAGGTTTTACTAATTTTGAGCATGTTTAATGGTGTGCTCAAAATATTAAATTATTCAATCAAACATGGCACATTGAATCCTCTGTTAATTAAATTGATTTATAAAATAAATTAATTAAATCCTCCACTTGAGACAATTGATTTATAAAATCAATAATGTAAATCCTCCATTGGAATCAAAATTACTCAATTGATATTTTTCAAATATTGTTAAATAAAATGCTATGCTGAAATAATCCCACACACAAGCATATCATAGCTTTGTACATATGTATCCATTCAATAGGTGCTGAACACTAAAAAAAATCTTTTGGATCACATATTAAACATCAACTACATACCTATACATTTAAGATGGAATTGAAAATAAATGCTCTCATATTGTTGTTTGATAAATCATGAATTAAACATCAAGAAATAGTTATTGTGAATCGACTTAGTCTGCATTGCACCACATCCATGCACTATATAGATCACCCCATTTCAATATAATGTTGGAGCTGCAAGCTATGTTAAAATCAAGCTTTTTCAAATGTACTCAACAAAGTTGAAATTATAATCAAACCTGAATATGAACTGATTCAATTTTTAAGTTTAATTACAAGACAACTTTTTATAATAAGTACATCCATATCTATTCACAAATCTTAGACAAAAAATAGATAAAGCACCCATATCTATTTAGTAATTTTTAACGATAGAATGAGAATATATATATCTTCCTATATATATATATATATATATATATATATATATATATATATATATATATATATATTCTTCCTTCCATTTTTTGATAAATTCTTGATACACTTGGATGCCATTGAATAATTCTCTAATTTATAAGCCTTTAAAGATTTACAATTATTTAACATGCAAATTGACTCACCAAGTTATAGCGCACTTTGCATGCAGATCCTCTTACCAAAGTGTGGTATAATTTGTATGGAATTAAAATAAATAAATATTCAACCATTAATACCTCCAAACAGGAAATTACATATGCATACAAAGAACTATGGTTACCCAAATTTGAGTTGCACTCTTATCCATCCTCCCTGTTTATAGAAACATGCATAAAACAAAATCTGATCTTATTAAAAAAAATTATTGAAAAATGTTGCTTACCATTACATATCTCTATCTATTATATAATATTTTTCTCTAATTTATCAAGGCTTTGTTTATCTAAGACTCTACCTTCTATCAATTTTTCTATTATCAAAAATTCCTAAACTAAGAGGATACGACAAAGACTTATCATTATTTGTTGTGTCACACATAATATCTATAAATAATTAAATAAATTTCCATTTATTTAATAACTATTTTAATGGGAAATTTTAACTTATTACCACCTAGATTCTAAAAACAAACTATCCACATGCTACGTAAATGATGCTCCTACATCATTTAAAATCAAAAGATTCAAACTTATTGTATGTTTCCTATAATTTTTTAGTTTTATATAATGCAACACCAAAACTTGGGTGTTTTGACTAGTTTTGACCACGTTTAACTTTATGCCTATTTTCTAAAATTATGGAGTTTTTAATAATGCAACACCAAAAATTAAGTGGTTTTACTCCTTTCAAGCATGTTTACAATCAAAATATTCAAACTTATGGACATTTCCTAAATTTTTTGAGATTTGAATAATGCATCACCAAAACTCAAGCAATTTTACTCATTTTGAGCATGTTTACAATCAAAAGATTCCAAATTTATGCACATTTCCTATAATTTTTTAGTTTTAAATAATGCAACACCAAAACATAGGTGGTTTTACTTGTTTCAATCATGTTTACAATAAAAAAATTAAAACTTTATGTGTGTTTCCTATAATTTTTGGGTTTTGTATAATGCAACACCAAACATAGGTTGTTTTACTCATTTTGAGAATGTTTACAATAAAAAATTCAAACTTTATGCACATTCATATAATTTTTGAGTTTTTTATAATGTAACACCAAAACTTAGGCTGTTTCACCCATTTCAAGCAGGTTAACAATCAAAATATTCAAACTTTATTCACATTTCCTATAATTTTTACATTTTGAATAATGCAACACCAAAACATAAGTTTCTTCACTCGTTTTGAGCATCTTAAAAATCAAAAGATTCACAATTTATGCATTTTTCCTCTAATTTTTGGGTTTTGAATAATGCAACACTAAGACTTACGTGGTTTTACTCATATCAAACATGTTTACAATCAAAAGGTTAAAAATTTATGCACTTTTCCTATAATTTTTGAGTTTTGTATAATGCAACAAAAAAACTTAGGTTTTTTTACTCATTTCATGCATGTTTACTTTATTTGTGTTTCCTATCATTTTTTAGTTTTGAATAATGTAATACCAAAACATAAGTAGTTTTACTCGTTTTGAGCATTTTTAAAATCAAACTATTTAAACTTTATGTGTGTTTCCTATAATTTTTGAGTTTTAAATAAAGCAACACCAAAACTTAAGCAATTTTACTCATTTTGAGCATGTTTACAATCAAAAGATTCAAATATTGTGTGCATTTCCTATAATTTTTTTGTTTTAAATAATGAAAACCAAAACATAGGCATTTTTACTCATTTAGAGCATGTTTACAATTAAAAGATTCAAAATTTATGTAAGTTTTGTATAATTATTGAATTTTGAATAATGCAATACAAAAACTTAAGTGATTTTTACTTGTTTCAAGCATGTTTACAATCAAAAGATTCAAACTTTGTGTTTTTCCTATAATTTTTGAGTTTTGAATAATGCAATACACATAGGCAATTTTAATCATTTTAATCATGTTTACAATCAAAAGATTCAAAATTTATGCATGTTTCCTATATTTTTTTAGTTTTGAATAATGCAACACCAAAACTTTAGTTTTTCTCATTTTGTTCATGTTTAGAATCAAAAGATTCAAACTTTATGTGTTTCCTTTAACTTTTGAGTTTTGAATAATGCAACATGAAAACATAAGTGGTTCTTCTCATTTTGAGCATGATTAAAATCAAAAGGTCAAAATTTTATGCTCATTTCCTACAATTTTTGAGTTTTGAATAATGCAACACCAAAACATAAGTGGTTTTACTCATTTCCAACATGTTTATAATCAAAAGATTCAAACTTTATACATGTTTTCAATAATTTTTGTGTTTTAAATAATGCAACACCAAAACATAAGCAATTTTACTTGTTTTGAGCATGTTTACAATCAAAAGATTCAAACTTTATACATATTTCCAATACTTTTTTAGTTTTAAATAATGAAACACCAAAACTTAAGCAGTTTTACTCATTTTGAGCATGTTTATAATTAAAATGTTCAAATTTTATTCATGTTTCCTATAATTTTTGAGTTTTGAATAATGCAAGACCAAAACATAGGTAGTTTTACATGTTTCAAGCAGATTTACAATCAAAAGATTCAAACTTTATGTGCATTTCCTAAACCAAAACTTTATGTGAGTTTTGAATCATGTAACACCAAAACCTAAGTGGTTTGACTTGTTTCAAGCATGTTTACAATCAAAAGATTCAAACATCATGTGTGTTTCCTATAATTTTTTAGTTTTGAATAATTCAACAACAAAACCTAAGCAATTTTACTCATTTTGAGCATGTTTAAAATTAAAATATTTAAATTTTATGCATATTTTCTATAATTTTTGAGTTTTGAATAATTCAACACCAAAACTTAAGTGATTTTACTCATTTTAGGTATGTTTATAATAAAAACATTCAAAATTTATGCATGATTCCTATAATTTTTGAGTTTTGAATAATACAACACCAAAAATAAAGTGGTTTTGCTCGTTTTGAGCATGTTTAGAATCAAAAGATTCAAAATTTATGTGCATTTCATATAATTTATGAGTTTTGAATGATGCAACACTAAAATTTGAGTGGATTTACTCATTTCAAGCATATTTAGAATCAAAAAAATTAAACATTATGCACATTTCCTATAATTTTTGAGTTTTGAATAACGTAACACCAAAACTTAAGTGGTTTTACTTGTTCAGAGCAATGTTTAGAATCAAAAGATTCAAACTTTATTCACATTTCCTATAATTTTTGAGTTTTGAATAATACAACACCAAAACTTAAGTGATTTTACTCATTTGGACCATGTTTAGATTCAAAAGATTCAAACTTTATGCATGTTTTCTATATTTTTTGAGTTTTTAATAATGTGACACCAAAATTAGAGTGATTTTATTCATCTCAAGCATGTTTAGAATGAGATGATTAAAAATTTATGCATATTTCCTATAATTTTAGAGTTTTGAATAATGCAACACCAAAAGTTAATCAATTTTACTCATTTCATGTATGTTTGGAATCAAAGGATTCAAACTGTATGTGTGTTTCCTATAATTTTTTGGTTTTGAATAATGCAACACCAAAATTTAAGTAGTGTTACTAATTTTGAGCATGTTTAAAATTAAAATATTTAATCTTTATGCATGTCTCCTATAATTTTTTAGTTTTGAATAATGGAACACCAAAATTTAAGTTGTTTTACTCATTTTGAGCATGTTTAAAAGCAAAAGTTTCAATCTTTATGTGTGTTTCTTATAATTTTTGAGTTTTAAATAATACAACACCAAAACTTAAGCTATTTTACTCATTTTGAGCATTTTTACAATTAAAAGATTCAAATTTTATGCTCATATACTATAATTTTTTAGTTTTAAATCATGCAACACCAAAACTTAAGTGATTTTGATCATTTTGAAAATGTTTACAATCAGAAGATTCAAACTTTATGTGTGTTTCCTATAATTTTTTAGTTTTGAATATGTGAAACCAAAACTTAAGTGGTTTTACTCATTTTAAACATGTTTACAATTAAAAGATCAAAATTTATGCATGTTTTTCATAATTTTTATTTTTGACTAATGCAACACCAAAATTTAAGTAGTATGCACATTTCGTATTATTTTTGAGTTTTGAATAATGCAACACTAAAAATTGAGCGGTTTTACTTATTTCAAGCATGCTTGAAATCAAAAGATTCAAATTTTTTTATATCTTTCCTATAATTTTTATGTTTTTAATAATGCAACACCAAAACTTAGGCTATTTTACTCATTTCAAGCATGTTTAAAATCAAAATAGCCTTCAAATTTCATGCACATTTCCTATAATTTTTGAGTTTTGAAGAATTCAATACCAAAACTTAAATGATTTTATTGGTTTCAACCATGTTTAAAATCAAAAGATTCAAATTGATGTGTATTTACTATAATTTTTGAGTTTTTTTATAATGCAACACCAATACTTAAGCTATTTTTCTCATTTTAAGATGTTTATGAATAAAATATTCAAAATTTATATGTGTTTCTTATAATTTTTAAGTTTTGAATGATACAACATAAAAAATTAGGTGGTTTTACTTATTTCAAGCATGTTTGAAATCAAAAGATTCAAACTTTATGTGTGTTTCCTATGATTTTTGAGTTTTGAATAATGGAACACCAAAAATTAGGTAGTTTTACTCTTTTTGAACATGTTTACAATCAAAAGATACAAAGTTAGGTATGCATGTTTCCTATAATTTTTGAGTTTTGAATAATGCAACACCAAGAGTTAGGTAGTTTTACTCATTTCATGCATGTTTACAATCAAAAGATTCAAATTTTATGCATTTTTCCTATAATTTTTTAGTTTTAAATAATGCACCACCAACACTTCAGTAGTTTTACTCATTTTAAGCATGTTTACAATCAAAAGATTCAAACTTTATGCATGTTTCCTATAACTTTTGAGTGTTGAATAATGCAACACTAAAATTTAAGTAGTTTTACTCATTTTGAGCATGTTTACAAACAAAATATTCAAACTTTATGTGTGTTTCCTATAATATTTGACTTTTGATTAATGTAACACTAAGAGTTAAATAGTTTTAGTCATTTCAATCATGTTTTCAATCAAAAGATTCAAACTTTATACATGTTTCCTATAATTTTTGAGTCTTGAATAATGTAATACCAAGACTTATGTAGTTATACTTGTTTTGAGAATGTTTATAATCAAAATATTCAAACTTTAAGCATGTTTCCTATAATTTTTGAGTTTTGAATAATGCAACACCAGAATATAGGTGGTTTTACTCATTTTGAGCATGTTTACAATCAAAAGATTCAAACTTTATTTGTGGTCACTATAATTTTTGAGTTTTGAATAATGTAACACCAAAACTTAAGTGGTTTTACTCATTTCATGCATGTTTACAATCAAAAGATTTAAACTTTGTTTGCATTTCCTCTAATTTTTGAGTTTTGAATAATGTAACACCAAAACTTAAGAGGTTTTCCTCATTTCAAGAATGTTTCCAATTAAAAGATTCAAAATTTATGTGTATTTACTATAATTTTTTGAGTTTTGTATAATGTAACTCCAAAATTTAAGCAGTTTTACTTGTTCCAAGTTTGTTTACAATCAAAAGATTCAAAATTTATGCATGTTTCCTATAATTTTTTAGTTTTGAAGAAATCAATGCTGAAAATTAAGCAGTGTTACTTGTTTTGAGCATGTTTACAATTAAAATTTCAAACTTTGTGTGTTTCCTATAATATTTGAGTTTTGAATAATGCAACACCTAAACAAAGGTGGTTTTACTCATTTCAATCATGATTAAAATTTAAAGATTCAAACCTTATGTGCATTTCCTTTAATTTTTGAGTTTTGAATAATACAACACCAAAACTAAAGTGGTTTTTCTCATATCAAGCATGTTAACTATCAAAAGATTCAAATTTATGCACATTTGTGATAATTTTTGTGCTTTGAATAATGTAACACTAGAACTTATATGGTTTTACTCATTTTGAGCATGTTTAAAATGAAAAAATTCAAACTTTATGCATGTTTCCTATCATATATTATTTTTTAATAATGTAACACTAAAACTTAGGTGACTTTATGCATGTTTTCTATCAAACGATTCAAGTTTTATTCATGTTTCCTTTAATTTTTGAGTTTTAAAAAATACATCACCTAATATTAGGTAATTTTACTCATTTCAAACATGTTTAAAATCAAAAGATTTAGATTTTATGTGTGTTTCCTATAATTTTTGAGTTTTGAATAATGCAAAACAAAAATTTAAGTGGTTTTACTCATTTTGAGCATGTTTAGAATCAAATGATTCAAACTTTATGCACATTTCCTATAATATTTAGGTTTGGAATAATGTGATGCCAAAACTTACGTATTTTTACTCATTTTGATCATGTTTAAAATCAAAATATTAAAACTTTATGCCTATTTCCTATAATTTTTGAGTTTTGAATAATGCAACACCATAAACTTAAGTAGTTTTACTCATTTTGAGCATGTTTATAAACAAAAGTTTCAAACTTTATGTGCATTTCCTATAATTTTTTAGTATCTAATAATGCAACACCAAAACTTAAGTGGTTTTTATCATTTTGAGCATTTTTACAAATAAAAAATTCAAGCTTTATGCACATTTCTTATAATTTTTGAGTTTTGAATAATACAATGCCAAAACATAAGCAATTTTTACTTGTTTCAAGCATGTTTACAATCAAAGGATTCAAACTTTATGCATGTTTTCTACAATTTTTGAGTTTTGAATAATTCAATACCAAAACTTACGTAGTTTTACTCATTTTAAGCATGTTTACAATCAAAAGATTCAAAATATATGCATGTTTCCTATAATTTTTGAGTTTTGAATAACGCAACACCAAAAATTAAGTAGTTTTTCTCATTTCAATCATGTTTAGAATCAAAAGATTAAAAATTTACGTGCATTTCCTTTAACTTTTGAGTTTTGAATAATAAAACATGAAAACATAAGTAGTTTTGCTTGTTTTGAGCATGTTCAAATTCAAAAGCTAAAATTCTATGCACATTTCATAAACTTTTTTAGTTTTGAATAATGCAACACCAAAACATAAGAGGTTTTACTTGTTTTGAGCATGTTTATAATCAAAATATTTAAACTTTATGTATTTCCAATATTTTTTGAGTTTTAAATAATGCAACAATAAAACTTAAGCAATTTTACTCATTTTGAGCATGTTTACAATCAAAAGATTCAAACTTTATGCTCATTTCCTATGAGTTTTAAGCATGTTTAAAATTAAAAGATTCAATTTTTATGCGTGTTTCTTATAATTTTTGAGTTTTGAATAATGTAACACAAAACCTTAAGTGGTTTTCCTCATTTTGAGCATATTTACAATCAAAAGATTAAAATTTTATGTGCATTTCCTATAATGTTTGGTTTTTTCTTAATGAAACACCAAACTTAAGTGCTTTTACTCATTTTGAGCATGTTTACAGTCAAAAGTTTCAAACTTTATGCATGTTTCCTATAATGTTTGAGTTTTTGTTAATGCAACACATAAAATTAGGCATTTTTACTCATTTTAGGTATGTTTACAATAGAAATATTCAAACTTTAAGCATGTTTGCTATATTTTTTGAGTTTTGAATAATGCAACAACATAACCTAAGCAATTTTACTAATTTCAAACATGTTTAAAATCAAAAGATTCAAAATTTATGTGTATTTATTATAATTTTTGAGTTTTGGATAATACAACACCAAAACTTAAGTGGTTTACCTCATTTCAAGCATGTTTAAAAATAAAATATTTAAATTTTATTTGCGTTTTATATAATTTTTGAGTTTTAATAATTAAACATGAAAACTTAAGTTGTTTTACTCATTTCAAGCATGTTTAAAATCAAAAGATTCAAACTTTATGCGTGTTTCTTATAATTTTATATTTTGAGTAATGCAACACCAAAACTTACAAGGTTTTACTTGTTTTAGGTATGTTTACAATCAAAATATTCAAACTTTATTCACATTTCCAATAACTTTTTAGTTTTAAATAATGAAACACCAAAATTTAAGAAGTTTTACTTGTTTTGATCATGTTTACAACAAAAAGTATTCAAATTTTATGCACATTTCTTATAATGTTTTAGTTTTAAATAATGTAACACTAAAACTTAGGAGGTTTTACTCATTTCGAGCATGTCTAAAATCAAAAGATTCAAACTTTATGCATGTTTGTTATAATTTTTAATTTTTATATAATGCAACACCAAAACTTGGGTATTTTTACTCATTTTGAGCATGTTTATAATCAAAAGTCATAAAATTCATGTGTGTTTCCTAAAATTATCGAGTTTTGAATAATGCAACACCAAAACTTAAGTGGTCTTACTCCTTTTAAGCATGTTTACAATCAAAAGATTCAAACTTTATGCACATTTCCTAACATTTTTGAGTTTTGAATAATGTGACACTAAAACTTAAGTGATTTTACTTGTTTCGAGCATGTTTACAATCAAAAGATTCAATCTTTATGCATGTTTCTTATAATTTTGGTGTTTTAATTAAGCAACACTAAAAATTAGGTGGTTTTACTTGTTTTGAGCTTGTTTATAATCAAAAGATTCAAAATTTATATGTGTTTCCTAATTTTTGAGTTTTGTATAATACAACACTAAAACTTAGGTAGTTTTGCTTCTTTTGAGAATGTTTACAATAAAAAGATTCAAACTTTATATGCATTTCATATAATTTTTGAGTTTTGTATAATGTAACATTAAAACATAGGTAGTTTTACCTATTTTGAGTAGGTTTACAATTAAAAAATTCAAAATTTATGTGTGTTCCTTTAATTTTTAAGATTTGAATAATTCAACACCAAAACATAAGTTTTTAACTCATTTTGAGCATGTTTAAAACCAAAAGATTCAAACTTTATGAATATTTCCTATAATTTTTGGGTTTCAAATAATTCAACACAGACATAGGTGGTTTTACTCATTTCAAGCATATTTACGAATAAAATACTTAAAATTTATCTGTGTTTCCTATAATTTTTGAGATTTGAATAATGTAATACCCAAACTGAAGTGGTTTTACTCATTTTAATCATGTTTATAATTTTAAAAAAAAAATGTTATGCATATTTCCAATAATTTTTGAGTTTTGAATAATGAAACGTGAAGACTTAGTTGGTTTTGGTCATATCGATCATTTTTACAAATTGGGGTTGAAAATTTATGTGTATTTCATAATTTTTTTGAGATTTGAACAATGCAACACCAAAACATAAGTGTTTTTTCTTGTTTTGAGCATGTTTAGAATCAAAAGATTTAAAAATTATGTGCATTTCCTATAATTTATGAGTTTTGAAAAATGCAACACTAAAAATTAAGTGGTTTTACTCATTACAAGCATCTTTAGAATCAAAAGATTCAAAATTTATGCACATTTCTTATAATTTTTGAGTTTTGAATAATACAACACCAAATCTTAAGCAGTTTTACTTGTTTTGACCATGTTTAGAATCAAAAGATTAAAATTTTAAATGCTTTTCCTATAATTTTTGAGTTTTGAATAATACAACACCAAAATTTAACTGATTTTACTCATTTCAACCATGTTTTAAATCAAAAGATTTAAACTTTATGCATGTTTCATATATTTTTTGAGTTTTAAATAATGTAACACCAAAATTTAAGTGGTTTTACTCATTTTGACCATGTTTACAATCAAAATATTCAAACTTTATACATGTCTCCTATAAGTTTTAAGTTTTGAATAATGTAACACCAAAATATAAGTAGTTTTACTCATTTTAAGCATGTTTTCAATTAAAAGATTTGAACTTTATACATGTTTCCTATAAATTTTGAGTTTTGAATAATGCAACACTAAAACTTAAGTCATTTCCCTCATTTTGAGTATGTTTACAATTAAAATATTCAAACTTTATGTGTGTTGCCTATAATTATTGAGTTTTTATTAATGTAACACCAAAACATAAGTGCTTTTACTCATTTTAAGCATGTTTACAATCAAAAAATTCAAACTTTATTTGTATTTCCTATAATGTTTGAGTTTTTATTAATGCAACACATAAGCTTAGGTAGTTTTACTTATTTCAAATATGTTTACATTAAAAATATTTAAAATTTATGCACATTTCCTTTAAGTTTTGAGTTTTGAGTAATGAACAACAAAAATTTAATAATTTTACTCATTTTGAGCATGTTTAAAATCAAAAGATTCAAAATTTGTGTATTCCCTATAATTTTTGAGTTTTGAATAATACTACACCAAAACTTAAGTGGTTTTACTCGTTTCAAGCATGTTTACAATCAAAATATTTAAACTTTATGTATGTTTCATATAATTTTGAGTTTTGAATAATGCAACATGAAAAATTAAGCAATTTTACTTGTTTTGAGCATGTTTAGAATCAAAAGCTTCAAATTTTATGCACATTTCCTATAATGTTTTAGTTTTGAATAATGTGACACCAAAAATTAAGTGGTTTTACTTGTTTCAAGCAAATTTTAAAATAAAAGATTCAAAATTTATGTGCATTCCCTATAATTCTTTAGTTTTGAATAATGGAACTCCAAAACTTAAGTGGTTTTACTCATTTTGAGCATGTTTATAATCAAAAGATTCAAATATTTTGTGCATTTCTTATCATTTTTTATTTTTGACTAATATAACACCAAAACTTAGGTAGTTTTACTCATTTTGATCATGTTCACAATGAAAATATTAAAAAATTATATGTTTTTCCTATAATTTTTTAGTTCTGAATAATGAAACTTATGTGTTTTTACTCATTTTGAGCATGTTTACAATTAAAAGATTCAAACTTTATGCACATTTCCTATAATTTTTGAGTTTTGAATATTGAAACACATAAACATAAGTCATTTTACTCATTTGGAGCATGTTTACAATCACAATATTTAAATTTCATGCACATTTCTTAAATTTTTTTATTTTTGAATAATACAACACCAAAAATTACGTGGTTTTACTCATTTTGAGCATGTTTAAAAATAAAAGATTCAAACTTTACGCGTATTTCATATAATTATTAAGTTTTAAATAATGAAACACCAAAACTTAGATGGTTTAACTCATTTTGAGCAGGTTTACAATCACAAGATTCAAACTTTTTAAGCATTTCCTATAGTTTTTGAGCTTTGGGCAATGTAACACCAAAACTTAGGTGGTTTTACTCATTTTGAGCATGTTTACAATCAAAAAATTCAATATTTATGTGTATTTCCTATAATTTTTTAGTTTTGAATAATTTAACACCAAAACTTATGATTTTTTACTCATTTTGAGCATGTTAACAATTAAAAAATTCAAAATTTATGTACATTTCCTATAGTTTTTGAGTTTTGAATAATGCAACACTAAAAGTTAAGTGATTTTACTTGTTTCAAGCATGTTTACAATCAAAAGGTTAAAACTTTATTTACGTTTTTTAGAATTTTTGAGTTTTGAATAATGTAACACCAAAACATAGGTAGGTTTATTCATTTAGAGCATGTTTACAATCAAAATATTTAAAATATATGCACATATCCTATATTTTTTATTTTTGAATAATGCAACACCTAAATTTAGGCATATATATTTATTTCAAGCATGTTTACAATTAAAAGATTCAAACTTTATGTGTGTTTCCTTTTATTTTTGAGCTTTTAATAATGAAATACCAAAACTTAAGTGCTTTTACTAATTTTGAGCATGTTTACAATCAAAAGATTCAAACTTTATGTGTGTTTCATATAGTTTTTGAGTTTTGAATAATGTACCACCAAAACTTAGGTGATTCTATACATTTTGAGCATGTTTACCATATAAAGATTTATATGTTATGAATGATTCCTATAATTTTTGAGTTTTGAATAATGCAACACCAAAATTTTAGTAGTTTTAGTCATTTTGAGCATGTTTACAATCAAAAGATTCAAATTTCATGCATATTTCCAAAAATTTATGCATTTTGAATCATGTAACATCAAAATTTAGGCAGTTTCTTTATTTCAAACTTCTTTACAATCAAAAGATTCAAACTTTATGCATGTTTCATATAATTTTTTAGTTTTGAATAATACAACACCAAAACTTAGGGAGTTTTACTCATTTTAAGTATATTTATAGTCAAAATATTCAAACTTTATGCATGTTTCCTTTAATTTTAGAGTTTTGAATAATGTAACACCAAAACTTTGGGCTTTTACTTGTTTGATGATGTTTACAATCAAAATATTCAAACTTTATGTGCATTTCCTATAAATTTTGAGTTTTCAATAATGTAATACCAAAACTTAGATGGTTTTACTTGTTTTGAGAATGTTTACAATCAGAAAATTCAAACTTTGTGTGCATTTCCTATAATTTTTGAGTTTGAATAATGCAACAAAAAAGCTTAGGCAATTTTACTCCTTTTGAGCAAGTTTACAATCAAAAGATTCAAAATTTATGCATGTTTATGATAATTTTTGTGTTTTGAATGATGCAACACCAAAACTTAGGTAGTTTTACTCATTTTAAGCATGTTTACTATCAAAAAAATTGATCTTTATGCAATTTCCTATAATTATTTAGTTTTTAATAATACAACACTAAAACTTAACGAGTTTTACTCATTTTAAGTATATTTATAGTCAAAATATTCAAACTTTATGCATGTTTCCTTTAATTTAGGAGTTTAGGAGTTTTATTCATTTTGAGGGTTCTAAATTTATCTCATTTCCTATAATTTGAATTATGAAACACCAAAACTTTGGTGGTTTTACTCATTTTGAACATGTTTAAAATCAAAAGATTCAAACTTTATGTGTATTTCCTATAATTTTTGTGTTTTCAATAATGCAACACTTAAATTTAGGTGGTTCTACTCATTTTGAGTAGGTTTAAAATCAAAAAATTCAAGCCTTATGCAAGTTTACTATAAATGTTTAGTTTTTAATAATGTAATACCAAAACATAGCTGATTTTACTCATTTTGGGTATGTTTACAATCAAAAGATTGAAACTTTATGCATGTTTCCTTTAATTTTTTAGGTTTGAAGAATGAAACATGAAAATATAAGTAGGTTTACTTGTTTTGAGCATGTTTACAATCAAAAAATTCAAATTTTATGTGCATTTCTTATAATTCTTGAGTTTCTTATAATGGAACACCAAACTTATGTGGTTTTACTCAATTCAAGCATGTTTACAATCAAAAGATATTAACTTTATGTGTGTTTTTTATATTTTTTTAGTTTATAATAATGTAACACCATAACTTAAGCAATTTTATGCATTTTGATAATGTTTACAGTGAAAATATTTAAACTTTATGTGCATTTCCTATAATTTTTGAGTTATGAATAATGCAACACCAAAACATAAGTGATTTTACTAATTTCAAGCATGTTTACAATCAAAAGATTTAAACTTTATGCATGTTTCCTATAATTCTTGAGTTTTGAATAATGTATCAACAAAATTTAAGCGATTTTTCTCATTTTAATCATGTTTACAATCAAAAGATTCAAAATTTATTTATATTTCTTATAATTTTTGAGTTTTGAAAAAAGCAACACCAAAACTTAAGTGGTTTTACTTATTTTGACCATGTTTATAATCAAAAGATTCAAACTTTATGCAGATTTCCTATAATTTTAGAGTTTTGAGTAATGCATCACCAAATCTTTAGTAGTTTTACTTGTTTCAAACATGTTCAGAATCAAAACATTCAAAATTTATGTTGGTTTCCTATAATTTTTGAGTTTTAGATAATGCAACACCAAAACTTAGATAATTTTACTCATTTCAAGCATGTTTAGAAATAAAAGATTCAATGTTTATGTGGGTTTCCTATAAGATTGAGATTTGAATAATGAAATACCAAAACTTATGTGGTTTTACTCATTTCAAGCATGTTCTCAATTAAAATATTCAAACTTTATGTGGGTTTCCTATATCTTTTTAGTTTTGAATAGTGAAACACTAAAACTTAAGTGGGTTCACTCATTTTGAACATACTGACAATCAAAGGATTCAAACTTCATGTGTGTTTCTTATAATTTTTTAGTTTTGTATAATGCAACAAAAAAACATAAGTTGTTTTGCTCATTATGAGCATGTTTATAATCAAAATATTGGAACTTTTTGTGTGTTTCCTATAACTTTTGGGTTTTGAATAATGCAACACCAAAACATGGATGGTTTTTATTCATTTTTAGTATTTTTACAATCAAAAGATTCAAATTTATGGATATTTCCTATAATTTTTTGTTTTTGAATAATGCAACACCTAAACATAAGTGATTTGACTCATTTTGAGCATGTTTACATACAAAATATTCAAACTTTATGTGCATTTCATAATTTTTTTGAGTTATGAATAATACAACAAAAAAAATTACTCTCTTTTACTAATTTCAAACATCTTTATAATTAAAAAATTCAAACATTGTGTGTGTTTCCTATAATTTTTATATTTTGAATAATGCAACACCAAAACTTAGGCAGTTTTACTCCTTTTGAGCATGTTTACAATCAAAAGATTAAAACTCTATGCATGTTTCCAATAATTTTTAAGTTTTAAATAATGTAATACCAAAACATAGGTGGCTTTACTTGCTTCAAGCATGTTTACAATCAAAAGATTCAAACTTTATGTGTATTTTATATGATTTTTGAGTTTTGAATAATGTAACACCAAAATTTAGGTGGTTTTACTCATTTCGAGCATGTTTACAATCAAAAGATTCAAACTTTATTTGTGTTTCCTATAATTTTTGAGTTTTGCATAATGAAACACCAAAACTTAGGTAGGTTTTTTCATTTCAAGCAAAATCAAAATATTTAAATTTTATGTGTGTTTCATATAATTTTGCATTTTGAGTAATGAAACACAAAAAATTAAGCAGTTTTACTCTTTTCAAGCATGTTTACCATCAAAATATTCAAACTTTATGCACATTTACTATAATTTTTGAGTTTTGAATAATGCAACACCAAAACTCTAGTGGTTTTACTCATTTTCAGCATGTTTATAATGAAAATATTCAAACTTTGTGTGTTTCCTATAATTTTTGAGTTTTGAATAATTCAACATGAATATTTACTATTTTTATTTTTATTTTGAGTATGTTCACAATTAAAATATTGAAACTTTATGCATGATTAGTATAATTTTTGAATTTTGAATAGTAAAACACCAAAACCTAGGTGCTTTTACTTATTTCGAGCATGTTTACAATCAAATGATTAAAACTTTATGCACATTTCCTATAATTTTTGAGTTTTGAATAATTCAACATGAATATTTACTATTTTTTTTTAATTTTGAGTATGTTCACATTTAAAATATTCAAACTTTATGCATGATTAGTATAAGTTTTGAATTTTTAATAGTGAAACACCAAAACTTAGGTGCTTTTACTTATTTCGAGCATGTTTACAATCAAATGATTAAAAATTTATGCACATTTCCTATAATTTTGGACTTTTAAATAATGTCACACCAAACTATGGTGGTTTTACTCATTTTGAACAAATTTACAATCAAAAGATTCAAACTTTATGTGTGTTCCCTATAATTTTAGAGTTTTAAATAATGTAACAAAAAAACTTAGGAAGTTTTACTCATTTCGAGTATGTTTATAATCAAAAGATTCAAATTTATGCATGTTTCCTATAATTTTTGAGTTTTGAATAATGCAACACCAAAAATTAGGTAGTTTTACTCATTTCAAGCATGTTTACAATCAAAAAATTCATACTTTATGTCATTTCCTATAATGTTTTAGTTTTGAATAATGTAACACCAAAACTTTGGCAGTTTTACTTGTTTTGGGCCTGTTTGCCTTCAAAAGATTCAAACTTTATGCATGTTTCCTATAATTTCTGAGTTTTGAATAATGCAACTCCAAAAATTAATTAGTTTTACTCATTTCAAACATGTTTACAATCAAAAGATTCAATCTTTATGTGTTTTTCTTATAATTTTTTAGTTTTGAATAATGCAACATAAAAAGTTAAGTGGTTTGACTGGTTTTGAGCACGTTTACAATCAAAAGATTGAAAATTTATGTGTGTTTCCAATAATTTATGAGTTTTGAATAATGCAACCCCAAAACATAAGTATTTTTATGCATTTCAAGCTTTCTAATAGTCAAAATATTCAAAGTTTATACTCATTTCTTATAATTTTTGAGTTTTGAATAATGCAACACCAAAACTTAAGCAAGTTTAGTCATTTCAATCATGTTTACAATAAAAAAAATTCAAAATTTTTGCATATTTCGTACAATTTTTGTCTTTTGAAATGTGCGACACCAAAACTTAGTAGGTTTTACTCATTTTAAGCATGTTTATAATCAAAAAATTCAAAATTTATGTGCATTTCCTACAATTTTTTAGTTTTGAATAATGCAACTCTAAAACTTAAGTGGTTTTACTCATTTCATGAATGTTATTCAAAAGATTCAAACTTTATGCACATTTATTATAATTCTTGAGTTTTGAATAATGTAACACCAAAAATTAGGAGGTTTTAATTGTTTTGAGTGTGTTTATAATTAAAATATTCAAATTTTATGCACATTTCCTATAAGTTTTGAGTTTTGAATAATTCAACACCAAAACTTAGGTGGTTTTACTTGTTTTAAACATGTTTACAATCAAAAGTTTCAAACTTTATGCATGTCTCCTAAAATTCTTGAGTTTAGAATAATGTAACACCAAAACTTAGGTAGTTTTACTCATTTAGAGCATGTTTACAATTAAAATATTCAAGCTTTATGCACATTTCCTTTAATTTTTCAATTTTGAATAATGCAACATCAAAACAGAGGTGGTTTTACTCATTTCAAGCATGTTTACAATCAAAAGATTCAAAATTTATACATGTTTCCTATAATTCTTGTGTTGAATAATGCAACACCAAAACATAGGTAGTTTTACTCATTTTAAGCATGTTTACAACCAAATGATTCACACTTTATATCCATTTCCTATAATTTTTTATTTTATAATAACTTAACACCAAAAATTTTGTAGTTTTACTCATTTGGAGTATGTTTACAATAAAAAGATTCAAATTCTATGTGTGTTTCATATAATTTTTTAGTTTTGAATATTTAATCACAAAACTTGGGTGATTTTACTTGTTTTGAGCATATTTACCATTAAAATATTCAACATTTATGTATGTTTCTTTTAATTTTTGAGTTTTGAATAATGCAAAACCAAAATTTAGGCATTTTTACTTGTTTTAAACATGTTTACAATCAAAATATTCATAATTTATGAACATTTCCTATAATTTTAGAGTTTTGAATAATGCAACACCAAAACATCGGTAGTTTTACTCATTTATAGCATGCTTACAATCAAAATATTCAAATTTATGTGCATTTCCTATAATTTTTAGGGTTTAAATAATGCAACACCAAAACTTAGGCAATCTTACTCATTGCGAGCATGTTTACAACCAAATTGTTAAAACTTTATGTGCATTTCCTATAATTTTTGAGTTTTGAGTAATGCAACAATAAAACATAGGTGGTTCTACTTATTTTGAGCATGTTAACAATCAAAAGATTTGAACTTTATGTGCCTTTCCTATAGTTTTTGATTTTTGAATAATGCAACACTAAAACATAGGTAGTTTTACTTGTTTCGAGCATGTTCAAATTTTATGTGCATTACTTATAATTTTTGAGTTTTGATTAATATAAAAATAAAACTTAATGGTTTTACTCATTTTGAGCATGTTTAAAATCAAAAGATAAAATTTTATGGGTATTGCCTATAATTTTTGAGTTTTGAATAATACAACACTGAAACTTATGTCTTTTTACTCATTTTGAGCATGTTTAAAATCAAAAGATTCAAAATTTATGCACATTTCCAATAATTTTTTAGTTTTAAATAATGTAACACAAAATTGTATGTAGTTTTAGTCATTTTGAGCATGTTTAAAATCAAAAGATTCAATCTTTATACACATTTTCTACAATTTTTGAGTTTTGAGTAATGCAACACCAAAACTTAAGTGGTTTTACTTATTTCAAGCATGTTTAAAATCAAAATAGTTAAACTTTATGTATATTTCATATAATTTTTAAGTTTTGAATAATGCAACACAAATAATTAGGTAATTTTACTCATTTAGAGCATGTTTAAAATAAAAAAATTTAAACTTTATGTACATTTCCTATAATTTTTTAGTTTTGGAATAATGTAACACCATAACTTAGGTGGTTTTACTCATTTTGAGCATGTTTAAAATCAATATATTCAAATTTTGTGTGTTTTTCTATAATTTTTGAGTTTTAAATAATGCAACACTAATAATTAGGCAAATTTACTCATATTGAGCATGGTTACAACTAAAAGATTCAAAGTTTATGAAATTTTCTTATAATTTTTTAATTTTGAATAAAGCAACACAATAACTTAAGTGGTTTTACTCATTTTGAGCATGTTTACAATAAAAATATTCAAACTTTATGCATGATTCCTATAATTTTTGAGTTTTGAATAATGCAACAAGAAAACTTAGGTAGTTTATCTTGTTTCATGTATGTTTATAATCAAAAGATTCAAACTTTATCCATGTTTCCTACATTATTTCTATTTTGAATAATGTAACACTAAAACTTAGGTGATTTTACTCATTTTGAGAATGTTTACAATCAAAACATTCAATTTTTTTTCAAGTTTCCTAATTTTTTTGTGTTTTGAATACTAAAACAACAAGACCTAGGTGGTTTTACTCATTTTGAGGATGTTTACAATCAAAAAATTCAAACTTTATTTGTGTTTCCTATAAGTTTTGTGTTTTGAATAATTCAACACCATAAACTAGGTAGTTTTATTCATTTCGAGCATGTTTATAACCAAAAGATTCAAACTTTATACATGTTTCCTATAATTTTTGAATTTTGAATAATGTAACACCAAAACTTAGGTAGTTTTACTCATTTCAATCATGTTTACAATCAAAATATTCAAACTTTATGTGTGTTTCCTATAATTTTTGAGTTTTGAATAATGCAACACCAAAACATAAGCAATTTTACTCATTTTAAGTATGTTTACAATCAAAAAATTGAAACTTTATTCATGTTTCATATAATTTTTTAATTTTGAATAATGCAACAACAAAACTTAGGTAGTTCTACTCATTTTAAAAATGTTTACAAATTAAAGATTCAAAATTTATGCATGTTTACCATAATTTTTTAGTTGTGAATAATGTAACACCAAAACATAGGTGGTTTTACTCATTTCGAGTATGTTTACAATCAAAAGATTTGAACTTCATATGAGTTCCTAAATTTTTTGAGTTTTTAAAAATGCAACACCAAAACTTAAGTGGTTTTACTTATTTAAAGCATGTTTATATTCAAAAGATTCAAACTTTATGTGCATTTAATATAATTTTACATGTTTTGATCATGTTTATAGTCAAAATATTCAGACTTTAGGCACATTTCCTATAATTTATGATTTTTGAATAATGCAACACCAAAACTTAAATGGTTTTAATCATTTCATCCATGTTTACAATCAATATATTCAAATTTTATATATGTTTCCTATAATTTTTGAGTTTTGAAAAATACAACTTCAATGCTTAAGCGGTTTACACCAAAACTTACATGGTTTTACACATTTGGAGTATGTTTACAATCAAAATATTCAACTTTATGTAGGTTTCATATTTTTTTTAGTTTTAGATAATGCAACACCGGAACATAAGTAAGTAGTTTTATGCATTTTATATTCAAAATATTTAAAACTTTTATGTGTTTCTTATAATATTTGAGTTTTGAATAATGCAACACCAAAACTTAGTCTGAAAACTCTAGATTACTCTTCGTGGATCAACTCAGACATTCGAAGGGTGTTTACTACTCAGGTTTCTGGGGTAGCATTACTTCAATTTTTTGGTCATTTTTATCTTCTTTTTTTTTTTTTTTTTTTTAATTCTATTTTTGGAAAGGGTCTAGGAATATGTGAGAGTGAGAACTTATAAGTGCCATAAATTTCAATCCATTACTCTATTTTGGGTGTTATTTTTTTTGAAAATGCATATTTTTTCAAGCTATATGTATTCGTGATATTATTTTAATTTTTTTGTAACATCAATGTTTTCCATGGTGTAGCGGCTCACCTTAAGAGGTAAAGGACTCTATCAGATCATTATGGGAGAGGAAATTGAGCCATCTATAGATACAAAAAAAGTTAAGTGGTACAACATATTTGATGAGGCCTCTAGGTTCTTTGCCTATCATTGTCTTATGACCTCATATTTCATGTTGAATCTACAAAAACTTCCAACAAAGTCTAGACCATCCTAGATAAGCTTTTTGGAGTGTATAACATCATGAGGGGTCATGAACTAGAAAATAAGCTCATCACATTAAGCCCATGTGACTATGACACCCTATAAGACTTCTTTACAAATTTTAAATCAATGAGACTACAATTAAAACAATGTGGTATTAATAAAATAGATGACCAGTTGATTTTATCTATGTTTGCAAAACTAGGTCATGACTATTCAATTTTCCTTTCTACATTTCATGCTACCAAACATGTACTTGGATCCACTTGGAAAATGCCATCATTTGATGAGTTTGTTGTCGATCTAACTCAAGAGTAAGACAGTTAGTTTAAATGGGTGCACTAAAGTCTTCAAAATCACATGCCTTAATTGTCAATTAGGGCAAGAAGAAACCTTCTAACAGTGGAAAATAGGAGAATAAATAGTCTAAACTAGAGCATAAGCATAAAAAGAATCAGAAATTAGATGTCAAGCTTAAGGCATCATCAAATGAGTCCTCCTTAAGTGATAAACCTAAGAAGGAGAAACTCAAATGCAACTTTTGTAAAAAACTTGGGCATGATGAATCTAAATGCATGAAAAAGAAGATTGACACCTTAACTAAGATGCTTGAGAAGAATAACATCAATGTTTCTAGTCCTCAACTCATAACATGTCTGCAAAAGATTCTACAATGTCTAGGGATTAAAAAAGGGTAAAAATAAGGGAAAGGCACTTATTGTAGTAGCTTCTCAGCCTTTGACTTGGGTTATTGATTTAGATACTTCCTATCACATGGCTTCCTCATAGGATCTATTTTTAGAAATAAAACCATGTTTTGTGCCTTCAATTCTTATGGGTGATGACACTTCGATAGAAGTTAGTGGTAAAGGATCAATTTAAATAAGTGATGGGACCCTCAATGATATTATGTGTGTTCCTTCACTATCCACCAATCTTCTGTTAGTATACCAAATCACTCACATAAGTGCAAAAAAGAGAGTTCAATTCACACCTAATTCAGTGGTTATCAAAGAGTTACATGGTGATACTATAGTGGCTTATGGTAAGGCCAATCATCAGTTTAGGCTATATACCTTCTCACAATTTTCCCTAGATTAACCCTCAACTACACTACTTACTCATGTAGATGGAGTGAGTAAACTATGACATGAATGGTTTGGCTATTTAAACTACCATTACATAGAGAAACTTAGTCATCAAGACATGGTTTTAGGGTTGTCTAAATTTAAAATCTCAAATGGCCTATGCAATGGCTGCATTCTTGGAAAGCATCTAAAAGAGAAATATGATAAGGGTAAAGCAAGGAGAGTAAAAAAAAAGCTGAAAATTGTCCACAGTGACATAGCAGGTCCATTTCCAAAACCTTCATTCGATAGGACAAGATACATGCTCAGATGTACACCTTGGTGTTTTTTATTAAAAAAAACTCTACGGTCTTTGATCACTTCAAAGACTTCAAGGCACTTGTAGAGAGGCATTCAGACTGTTCCATCAAAATATTAAGGACTTATAATGGTGGGGAGTATGTTAACAATAGGTTTGAGTAGTTTTGCATATCAGAGGGGATTTAGATGTAACACATAGTTCCATACAATCCTCAGTAAAATGGTGTGGCTAAACATAAGAACTATAACTTGAAGGAAATGATTAATTACATGCTTCAATCAAAGTCTCTTTCTCCTTAGTTTTGGGATGAAGCAATCAACTATTTGTGCTATATTCAAAACCATATTCCACATAAATCCTTAAAAATAATCACTCTTTTTGAAGATTCTAGATTGCTAGTGATGAGAGCAATGATGAGGATTCTCCTCCATCTCACACTCACATTTTAGATGATGATGACTCACCTCTTGATTCTCTAATCTCATACAATTCTTGTCTTCGTTGGGCTAGACAAACACTTTAAAGTGATATGAAATGGGTTGGAAATCCATTGGATACAAGACACATTCATAGTTTTATGGGACTTCACATGCCTACATCGCCATTGCCTTAGATCCTCAAACCTTTCATGAGGCATTTGACATTCCAGAATGGGATTCTACTATGTAAGAGGAGTATAGTTCCCTAATCAAGAATAAAGCATGGGACTTGGTCCCTCTTCCTAAAGGAAGAAAATTGGTCTATTGCATATGGGTCTATTGATAAGTACAAAGTTCATCTAGTTATAAATGGGTTTTATTAGGTTCCTAGCATAGACTACACTGATAAATTTGCTCGTGCAGCCAAGATGATGTCTATCCAACTCACTCTAGCCATCATAACTGCACATTGGTGGGATGTTCACCAAAAGGATGTCAAGAGTGTTTTTCTACATGGTGACCTCAAATAAGAGATCTACATAAATTAACCACAAGGCTTTATGTAATATTCCTCCTTGGTCTGTAAACTCAATAAATCTATCTATAGACTCAAACAAGCCTCTCAAGCATGGTATGCCAAGATGGACTCCTTTCTCCTCATAGTCAAATTCAATAGATGCCACTAATATTTGAATGTATACATATTATGGTAGGATGATTCTCTATTGATTCTTATTCTCTATGTGGATGAATTTTTTATTGCAAAGAACTCACAATCATCCATATCAATCTTGAAAATTGCATTTTCAGATAGATTTTCAATAATAGACATGGGATTATTGCATTACTTTTTTGGGATTGAAATCATTTAGTCAGATTTTGGGATAACTTTATCACAATCCAAGTATTATATTGATTTTCTTGTAAGGTTTAACATGGTTTATTGTAAGCCCACTCCTACTCCCTTCTTATCTAGTGTGAATCTTGAGGTTGATTATCCTATACCATTGGTTGATGCAACTCCATATCGATAACTTGTAGGTAGTCTTATCTATCTTACTCATAGTAAAACCTGACATATCCTATGTAGTTGGCATGGTCTCCTAGTTTATGCAAGAGTGACATGAATTACATTGGAAAGTAGCTAAGTGGATTATGCACTACATTTAGGGTTTGTACAACTATGGGATACACTATGGAGCAGGAATAGAAGTTGATTTGATAAGATATATAGATTTAGATTGGGATAGAGATATTCAAAGTTAAAAGTCCAATTTAGGCTATAGTTTCTCACTTGGTTTAGGTCTAATAAGTCATTCAAGTAAGAAGTAACATATAATTGATTTATCATCTACAGAAGTAGAATACAAAGAGATATCAATGCCACCATTGAGGCAATCTAGTTTTAGGGGGTTCTCACTAAGTTTGGCATCTAGTTTCATAGGCAAAAATCATCTACTATGACAACCAAAGCACTATCCATATTTACAAGAATATTTTTCTCCATCAAAAGATCAAGAAAATAGAGATTCACATGCATTTCATTAAGGGGCTTATCAATGAGCAAGTCATTGATCTTTGATACTATCCAACATCAGATTAGATTGTAGATATTATAACCAAGCCCTTCACAAAGAGTGAATTTATTCGTCTATGAGCTCTCATTGGGGTTAGGGTTACTCCACCTTCTTCTTCCTCCTATGAAGGTTCTTCACTATGTACTTGGGTACCTCATCAGGGTTTCAATGTTGGGACCCAATTCTCATCTCACCTAAGCTATGCTTAAGGGGGGGGGGGTGTTAGTGTAGTGCTTTTTCCCATTAAGTTTTGTCTATATGGTCATATGGCCATTCTATGTCAATTAAGCTTCCTTAGATTAGCTATAAAAAGGTCACATAGGTTAATTATATTTTAATGTAATTATCTAATTAGAGAAATTAGAGGCTTCTATATGTTGCCCTAATTTTTCTATATGTACCCCATTTTTATTTTTTTGGAAGGTTACACGGGTTAATGCAAATATATGCAAGCAGGTCATTCTTTTATTATTTCCATGTGAAGACAAGCTTCTTCCTCCTTTTGTAATTTATCTATTATTTCATTATTAGATAAATAGATTTTTTCAATCTTTTGTGCAAGGATACAAGATTATGGCCAATCAGATAATTTCCTATGTTTTTTTGAGTTTTGAATAATACAACACCAAAACTTAAGAGGTTTTATATGTTTTGAGCATGTTTAGAATCAAAATATTCAAACTTTATGTTTGTTTCCTATAATTTTTAAGTTTTGAATAATGCAACACTAAAAATTAAATGATTTTACTCATTAGAATCAAAATTTTCAACCCTTATGTGTGTTTCATATAATTCTTTAGTTTTGAATAATGCAACACCAAAACATAAGTAGTTTTACTCATTTCAAGCATGTTTAGAGTTAAAATATTCAAAATTTATGCATGTTTCCTATAATTTTTGATTTTTGAATAATGTAACATTGAAAATTAAGCAATTTTACTCATTTAGAGCATGTTTATTATCAAAATATTCAAAGTTTATGTGTATTTCCTATATTTTTTGAGTTTCGAATAATGCAACATCAAAACTTAGGTGATTTGACTCATTTTGAGCATGTTTATAATCAAAACATTCAAAATTTATGTACATTTCCTATAATATTTTAGTTTTTAATAATGAAACACAAAAACATAGTCAATTTTACATGTTCAAGCATGTTTATAATCAAAATATTCAAACTTTATCCAATTTTTTTTTTTTGACTTTTGAATAATGCAACACAAAAACATAGGTGGTTTTACTCTTTTCGAGCATGTTTACAATCAATAGATTCAAAATTCATTCAAATTTCTTATAAATTTTATGTTTTGAATAATGTAACACCAAAAAAGAAGAAGTTTTACTCGTTTTGAGCATGTTTACAATCAAAATATTCAAACTTTATGAGTGTTTCCTATAATTTTTTATTTTTGAAAAATGCAACACCAAAACTTAAGTAGTTTTACTCATTTTAAGCATGTTTACAATCAAAATATTCAAACTTTTTGTGTTTCCTATAATTTTTTAATTTTAAATAATGGAACACCAAAATTTAGGTAGTTTTAATTGTTTTAAGCATGTTTACAATCAGAAGATTCAAAAAATTTATCTGTTTCCTATATTTTTGAGTTTTGAATAATGCAACACCAAAACTTAGGTGGTTTTTAAAGTTTTGAGCATGTTTACAATCAAAATATTCAAGCTTTATGTGTTTTTCTTATAATTTTTTAGTTTTGAATAATGTAACACCAAAAAATAGATGGGTTTAAAATTTTTGAGCATGTTTGCAATCAAAAGATTCAAACTTTATGCATGTTTCCTATCATTTTTGAGTTTTGAATAATGAAACACCAAAAATTATGTGGGTTTACTCATTTCAAGCATGTTTAAAATAAAAAAAATTAAACTTTATGCATGTTTCTTATACATATTGAGTTTTGAATAATGAGACACCAAAACATTGGAATTTATACTCATTTTTAACATGTTTACAACCAAAATATTCAAACTCTATGCACACTTCATATATTTTAACTTTTGAATAATGTAACACCAAAACTTATGTGGTTTTTCTCATTTTGAGCATGTTTACAATCAAAAGATTCAAATTTTATACATGTTTCCTATAATTTGTGAGTTTTGAATAATGCAACACCAAAACTTAGGTGGTTTTACTCATTTTGAACATGTGTACAAAAAAAATACCCAATTTTTATGCATGTTAACTATAATTTTTTATTTTTAACTAATGCAACCCCAAAACTTAAATGGTTTTGTTCATTTAGAGCATGTTTACAATTAACGAATTCAAACTTTATGCATTTTTCCTATAATTTTTGTGTTTTGAGTAATACAACACCAAAAATTAGGTGGTTTTACTCATTTCGAGCAAGTTTAAAAATAAAAGATTCAAACTTTACGTGCATTTACTATAATTCTTGAGTTTTGAATAATGTAGCACCAAAACTTAGTGGTTTTACTCATTTCAAGCATGTTTACAATCAAAAGATTCAAACATTTTGTGTGTTTCTTCTAATTTTTGAGTTTTCAATAATGGAATACCAAAACTTATACAATTTTACTCATTTTGAGCATGTACACAATTAACATATTCAAACTTTATGTGAATTTCCTATAATTTTTAAGTTTTGAATAATAAAACCCTAAAACTTATGTGGTTTTACTCATTTTGAGCATGTTTGTAATTAAAAGATTCTAACTTCATGCTTTTTTTTCTATAATTTTTGAGTTTTGAATATTGTAACACCAAAACCTAAGTGGTTTTACTCATTTTGAGCATGTTTACAATCAAAAGATTCAATCTTTATGTGCATTTCCTATAATTTTTGAGTTTTAATAATGAAAAACCAAAAATTAAATGATTTGACTCATTTTGAGTAAGTTTAAAAATAAAAGATTCAAACTTTAAGCACATTTACTTTAATTAAAAGATTCAAACTTTATGCATGTTTTCTATAATTTTTGAGTTTGAAATAATACAACACCAAAACTTAATTGATTTTACTCATTTCGAGCATGTTTACAATTGAAAGATTCAAACTTTATGTATTTTTCCTATAGTTTTTGAGTTTTAAATAATGGAACAATAAAACATAAGTAGTTTTACACATTTTCAACATGTTTACAATCAAAAGATTCAAACTTTATGCATGTTTGCTATGTTTTTTGAGTTTTCAATAATGCAAAATTAAAACATAAGTAGTTTTAATCATTTTGAGCATGTTTACATTCAAAAGATTCAAGCTTTAAACATGTTTCCTAGAATTTTCATGTTTTGAATAATGCAACACCAAAACCTAAGTGGGTTTACTTGTTTTGAGCATGTTTACAGTCAAAGGATTCATACTTTATGTGTGTTTCTTATATTTTTTAGTTTTCAATAAAGAAACATCAATACTTAAGCAATTTTAATCATTTTGAGCATGTTTACAATTAAAAGATTCTAGCTTTATGCATGTTTTCTATATTTTTTGAGTTTTGAATAGTGCAATACTAAAACTTGGGTAGTGTTACTCATTTTTAGCATTTACAATCAATTGATTCAAACTTTATGCATGTTTCCTATAATTTTTGAGTTTTGAATAATGCAACCCCAAAACTTAAGTAGCTTAACTCATTGAAGACATGTGTTAGTGCATGATCAACGAACAATAATGAATAGTAGTTACATAGGCATAGATTTTTATTTTTATTTTTATTTTTATTTTTATTTTTATTTTTATTTTTAAAATAAAAGGGTAAAATTTTTATTGAAAAACAAAAAAGAGCATTACAAGAAGAATGGGGGACAAAAACCCCCAAAGGAAAGCAACAAAGGCAAAAAAAACTAGGCACATTCCCAACTAAGCATTATTATAATAAACCTCCCTATCTTCCTCCATAATTATTTCCAAATCAAAGTGAAGCACCAGGGAGAGAGACTCCCAATCCTCAATATTTCCTCCATCTAAATGATTAGACACCCATTTTGCCAAACAATCCGCTGCCCTATTCCATTCACGTGGAATATGAACAAATGTAACTATATCCATGAGCGAGTTAATCTACAAAATTTGCTACACAATCAAATCCAATTACCAATTGACATCCAACACTTTCCTCTTAACGAGCAGGTTGATCAAGACTTGGGAATCTGATTCACAAATGATCCTACGCGAACCCAAAGCCTAAGCCTTCTCAAGGGCATAAAGAATAGCCTAGCCTTCCATCACGTTGGTGGTTTATGTCCCCTCAGGGACTGCAAAGAGAAAATCACTATACCTTTGGAGTCCCTACCAATCCCTCCAGTACCAACAGGCCCAAGATTGCCCTTGGAGGAACCATCTATATTGATCTTGAGAATCCCATTGGGAGGGTGCTGCCACTGACTGACTCTATGAATCTTCTCCTTGACCTATCGACCTCCCCTGACACAAGCTAAATTACATGAGAGTCATTGGAATCCAAGTCGTGCCACCACCTCAATGTCCTATTTAGTTAAAGGAAGGCAAACCTCAATCTTGGCTTGCACAGTCTCCTAAATCATCCCCATGACTTTCTGCCAGACTTGTTGCACCAAGATCCTCACACCCTAGAAAATCTGCATATTTCTCTCAAGTCAGAGCTACCACAGCAGAAAGATGGGCCCCCCCTAACCATACATCCTATAAGAAAGGCATCCTTGAGGGGGGTTCTCCCATGCCATTCCAAAAGTTGACCAATGATAAAGCATGAAAATAGGGGCTCTACCAGACATCCCACCAATGTGCCAAAGTTGCAAAGCAAAGGAGCAACAAAAAAATAGGTGAGTAGAATCCTCCTCATCTACCCTGCACATAACACAAACTGAAGGGCCTTGGAAGCCTCTCTTATAGAGATTATCCCAGGTCAAGCACCTATTCCAAGCCAACATCCAAACAAAGTAGTTGCATTTTGGCCATGAGAATTTATTCTAGACCTATCTCCACCATTGCACTTTCCCCCTGCCTAATCTCTAAAATATTAAGGCCTGATATCCAGAGGCAACTATGTAAACTCCCTTAGGATTAAGAGACCAAGCAAGCTTGTCTTCCTCCTAGAGGGAGCTATAGTGACACCTAGAAAGGAGGCTCAGTAGTGCATCATGCTCCTCCTACATCCCAACAACTGGCCAAGCCTCGGGAGCTTTCCATTGTGCCACCTCCAACTATCTGCATGAAATATATGATTTAAAGTCACTCACCTGAGACCAACTAGCGTCAAGGAATCCCTAACCAAGGTTTGAAAAATTAAGGAACTAAGAAATAATGGGAGGATAACCGTCCCAAGAGTTAGTCCAAAAATGAGCCTTAGATCCCTGCTTACAAATCTAGAATAAGCCTTCTTTAATAAGAGCAGCCCCTTTTTTGAGAGTACCCCATATCACTGAGCCTTTCCCAATGAGGGGATAGTGAGGAATATCACTTTGAGTGGTCCCCGAGTAGTACTTTTGGGAGAGAATTTTGGCCCAAGCCTTGTCTTGTTCAGTGTACCAATGCCAATAAAGCTTGGCTACCAAAGCAACTCCATTTAAGTTTATCTGCCTCAAACTGAGCTCCCCATGTTGTTTGGGGCTGCAGACAATCTCCCATCTAACTAAGCTCTATTTAGAGGATGTCAGACTACCAGCCCATAAAAATTGCCTAGCAATCGAGTCAAACTCCTTAACAATTCCCATTGGGGCAACCTGAAGCATACATCTTTAAATTGGCAAAGCCTGCACCACATATTGGACTAGTTGAACATGGCCAACAAAAGATAACCATTTGTGAGTCCAATGATTCAATTTCACACAAAATTTATCCAAAATATTCTGTCAGGACTCTTTGGGTATATGATCAGCTGAAATAGGAATACCCAAGTAAATCAAGGGGGGAGTCCTAATTTGAAAATGCATAGTCTGAGTAATTCACTGCTGGATGGGACCTAGTGTATTGAAGAAGATGGATGACTTGTCTTCATTGATCTTTTATCTCGAGGCTGTTAAGTAAACATCCAACACCATGCACAAATTAGCTGCTTCACTCATTGTGGCCATGCCCATCAGAGCAGTGTCATCGGCAAATTGCAGGTGAGACTGCGTCACCAGTTCACCACCCCATCACTAGAATTAAATATGCCCATCCTCTCTATTCCTTCTGATCATCCTCCCTAAACCTTTAGTAAGGAGAAGAAAGAGATATGAAGACAAGGGATCTCCTTGTCGCAGCCCCCTAGAGGCACCAAATAACTTTGTATGTTCCCCATTGATAAGCACCAAAAAAAATTGAAGAAATGTAGCTCATGACCCATTGAGTCCATTCATCTGCAAAACCAAAAGCACTAAGAACTTTCTGCAAGAATGACCATTTGACCCTATCAAAGGCCTTGGCCATATCCAACTTAATAAACATCGCCTTATCTTTGGAGCTAGGCCATGGAGTGAATGGACTCAACAGCTATAATAATACCATCTAAAATTTTCTTGCCCTCCACAAAACCACTCTGCTCTTCAGAAATCATAGCACTTAGCCCTCTTTTAAACCTATCTGCAATGAATTTAGATATAATTTTATAAAAAATAGTACAAAGAAATATAGGGTAGAATTAACTTAATCTATCAGCTCCTTCGCATTTGGGTATGAGGGCAAGATAGGTCACATTTGTAGCCTTATGCATTTGCTTATTCCACTGAGATTCTTGGACAACAGCTAAAAGGTCTAGTTTGATGATGTCCCAAAATTCTTGGTAGAACTCAGTTGAGAAGCCATCAGGTCTAGCCACTTTCCCTTTTTTCATTTGGGTAATAGTCTCCTCAAGCTCCCCAAGTGTGATATCCTTCATTAAATTCTCATTCATTTCACGTGTCACCAGAGGTGAAATGTAGAAGAGAACTTGAGCTTCTTTCGATAATTCTTCATTCACATCTTCCCTAAAAAGAGTAGAGAAGTATTACACCACCTCCTCTGACATTATAGGAAACGAATTAAGCCACTCACCCCTTTCATTGACCAGGGCTGAAATAGAGTTGCCATGCCTCCTGGCTTTGGATGAATGAAAGAAAAAAGGTGTATTTCTATTCCCTTCCTAGAGCCATTCATATCTGAGCTTTCTGCTTCTAGAACATTTCCTCCCATAGCTCACATTCCTTCAGGTCTTTCACAGCCTGAGCTTCATCTTAAAGTAAGTCTTCAGTCAATCCTTCCTCCCTTATTATTCTCATGATACCATCAAGCTTAGTCTGTACAACAACCTTAGCATGAAAAATATTCCCAGAGCATTAATGATTCCATTGTTTGAGCTTATACTTCACATACTACAATGATTTAACAAAGATATACATCACTGTATCATGGGTAGGCCTACCCCACCTCCACCAGTTGGCCACACACTTGAACAATGACTGATCCCACAGCCACATGAGTTGGAATCTAAAGGAAGGAGAGTGAGGCTAATACTTTGAAACACTATTAAGCTTAATAGGCCAATGATTCAATCCTCTCTAGTCCAAAATTTTAGACCCTTTAGACCACATACCACTGACCCAATAATTAGAAACCAGAAAATGATCCAGTCTCTCAGTAATGTAGTGTTTCCCAGTCCTACAATTATTCCATGTAAACTGTCCATTATTGGGCCTAATGTCGACTAAATTCAAAACTTTAATATAATTGTACATAAGCAAAGTAAAGGGGTCCAGCCTTGACATACCACCACACTTTTTAGTAAATTCTAGAATACCATTAAAATCTCCAGCCATAATCCAAGGTTGGAAGGGAGCCAAGGTATGGACAAAATTGATATGGCCCCATAAGGAGTGTTTACCCCGCTAGTCGATAGGGGCATAGATATTGGAGAGGAGAATGACTTTCCCTGTCTCAAAACTAGAATCAATCATAGTCATGGAAAACTTAGAAGACATCCATCTTATGAGACTGATATACTATGGGTTCCAAAGACAAGTTAGTCCCCCTAAAGATCTGAGAGCCCCAATGCATTGATAGTCCCCTTGCCTCCACAACTTAGGCGCTAATCTGAACATAGCTTCAACTGAAAGCTTACTCTCTTGTAGAAAAAGGACATTAAGTTTTTGACTTCTAATCAAGTTGTGAACATCATTTTGTCTAGGGTTGTTGTTCAAGCCCCTTACATTCCAAGATAACACAATCATTTTAGAGGATTTAGAAAGTGAGCATCTAGAGTCTTTACAGACCCTGACTCCACCAAAGTCTCTCCCATTAGTTTGATCTTTTCTAGGTCCTTTTTTCTGCCAGGCTTGATAGATTTCTTCCCCCTCCCCTCTTAAGGTCCTTTTGCAAAAGTCCCAAATGAGGAAAAGATTTACTACTCCATGCTACCCCTAAACCCTTGGATTTCCCCGTGAGAGGTAGATTTCCATCTTCTTTAGAGGGAACAACTGAGGAAATCAATACTTTTGAAATCATCATCTACTAGTCCATATCCATGTGCCAATCCCTAGCATCCTATGGTTCAGTTAAAGCACCTGAAACATTGGTCTCCTAGGTTGGGCCCTCAATCCCCTGATCTAAAATCATCAACCCTGGATTCAACTCTTGCTAATTAAGGTCATCCAGTATTTCAAATCTATTAAGCGAGTCATCTACTTGTCTTTCCTTCAAGGACCATTTTTGGCCCCTATTTCTATAGCAGCCTTTAATAGGCATAAAACCATCAGCTTTAGGTGCCTCACCTGGAATCAGGTCCTTCCCTTTGTCTATTCTAGGAGGATTGCGAGCAAGTTGAGTAGGCTGAGATTCAAAGGCTTTTGATTTGGGACACCATCACTGTAAGTGACCATAACCATGGCAAAGATGATAGCAGAAAGGAAGAGTTTCATAATCCAATTATTGCACCCAAGAAAAGGGTTCCACACTCATTTCAATAGCATCAGGTATTGGCTTGCTAAGATCAATTTCAACACAAATGCGGGCATAAGTCATTACCTTTTTCCCAAGGATTGACATTGAAGAACCGACTGGCCTTCCCAATAGAGACACAAGCATTTGCAGAGTGTCTTCACAACAACATTCCACCAGAAAGCAAGGCAGACACACCCACATTGGGACACGGTTTGGCAATTCCTCTAATGGTATAAAATTGGCATGCTACAGCTTGATAAACAACCTGACCTAGTTATGAAAGTAAGGGCCTCCAAAAAAAACTCTATTACAGTAATCAGACAGGTAAAAGTGACCATAAAATAGCTATTAGCTAACATCGTAATATCCATTTCTCCTTTTTGTACCAATGTCCTTTGAGCCCACACTTCTAGGAACTAGAGCAAAGTCCTAAGCCCCAAAAACTTGCAATACAGGGAGTGATTTGAATAGTATTCTATGTCTTCAGCAATCATGTCCATTTGTATAACTAGCTTGGGCCTCTCCTTGCATCTTTCTAGGCAACCGTTGACCTTGGGTAGTCTCATGCCAATGGGCTCTTCTACAGCAAAAGGGCCTAAAACTTAAGAGAAGGGAGCCTTTCTAGTGTTATGCATACCTTAAACTGCCTACTGCAATCCAAGCGCTGCCTTGTAGTTCAGACCTGAACCCTCCCCTTTCGCACCTTCCTTCTCCCTTTCGTTCATCGCCATCCCCCAATTTTATTTTTATTTTTAATAAGTATGGATTAAACTTATTTTTAAACTATTATTCAAATGCATGATAGGTTAGTTTAAATTACTTATTTATAGCTCTATGCATTTAGATACACTAGCTACTACAGGTTGTTTTCTTTGTAAATTATTTGATAACCACTTTGTTAAAGTCTTAAAATTCAGCACTCAAGAGATGTTGAACAACTTTTGATCATGGAATAAAAATAGTCGTTTATAGTCAAAATATTCTAAGTTTATGGGAATTTCCCATAATTTTTGAGTTTTGAATAATGCAACACAAACTTAAGCAATTTTACTCATTTTGAGCATGTTTATAATCAAAAGATTTCAAAATTTATGTTTCCTATAATTTTTGAGTTTTGAATAATGCAACACAAAAAATTAAGTGGTTTTACTTGTTTCAAGCATGTGTACAGTCAAAATATTATAGTTTTATGTGCATTTCCTATAATTTTTGAGTTTTGAATAATGCAATATAAAAACATAGGCAATTTTATTCATTTTGAGCATGTTTACAATTGAAAGATTCAAAATTTATTCACATTTCTTATAAGTTTTGAGTTTTGAATAATCCAATACAAAATCATAAGTGGTTTTACTCATTTTTAGCATGTTTACAATTAAAAAATTTAAACTTTATGTGCATTTCCTATAATTTTTGAGTTTTGAATAATGCAACATAAAAATTTAAGGGGTTTTAGTCATTTCAAGCATGTTTACAATCAAAAGATTCAAACTTTATGTGCATTTTCTATAATTTTTGAGTTTTGAATAATGTAACACCAAAACTTAGGTTGTTTTACTTGTTTCAAGCATGTTTAAATTCAAATGTTTCAAAGTTATGTGCATTTCCTATATTTTTCAAGTTTTGAATAATGCAACATGAAAACATAGGTATTTTACTCATTTCAATCATGTTTACAATCAAAAGATTAAGACTTTATTTACATTTCCTATAATTTTTTAGTTTTAAATAATGAAACATTAAAACATAAGTGGTTTTACTCATTTAGAGTATGTTTACAATCAAAAGATTCAATCTTTATGCACGTTTCTATTAATTTTTGAGTTTTGAATGATGCAACACCAAAAATTAAGTGGTTTTACTCATTTTGAGTATGTTTACAATCAAAAGATTCTAACTTTATGTCCATTTCCCATCATTTTTGAAGTTTGAATAATGCAGCACCAAAACTTAGGTGATTTTACTCATTCTAAGCATGTTTATAATGAAAATATTCAAACTTTATTCACATTTCCTATATTTTTTGAGTTTTGAGTAATGTGACACTAAAACTTAAGTGGTTTTAATCTTTCAAGCATGTTTACAATCAAAATATTCAAAATTTATATGCATTTATTATAATTTTTAAGTTTTGAATAATGCAACACCAAAACCTAGGTGGTTTTACTCATTTTAAGCATGTTTACAATCAAAAGATTCAAACTTTATGCACGTTTCTTATAATTTTTGAGTTTTGAATAAAGTAAAGATAAAATTTAAGTAGTTTTAATCATTTTGAGCATGTTTACTACCAAAATATTCTAACTTTATTTGGATTTTCTATAATTTTTAAGTTTTGAATAATGCAACATAAAAAGTTAGGCAGTTTTAGTTGTTTTGAGCATGTTTACAATCAAAAAATTCAAAATTTATGCGTGTTTCTTATAATTTTTGAGTTTTAAATAATACAACAACAAAATATAAGTGGTTTTACTTGTTTCAAGCATATTCACAATCCAATGATTCAAACTTTATTCACATTTCTTATAATTTTTGAGTTTTTAATAATGCAACACCAAAACTTAGGCAGCTTCACTCATTTCAATCATGTTTACAATTAAAAGATTCAAACTTTATGTGTGTTTTCTATAATTTTTGAGTTTTGAATAATGTAACATCAAAACTTAGGTTGTTTAACCTTTTTTGAGCATGTTTACAATGAAAATATTCAAACTTTATTCTAGGTGGTTTTACTCATTTCAAGAATGTTTATAATTAAAAGATTCAAACTTTATGTGTGTTTTTGATAATTTTTGAGTTTAGAATAATGAAAGATCAGAAATTATGTTGTTTTACTCATTTCAATCATGTTTACAATCAAAATATTCAAAATTTATGTGTGTTTCTAATAAATTTTGAGTTTTTAATAATGCAAAACCAAAACATAGGCAGTTTTACTCATTTAGATGATGCTTACAATAAAAAGATTCAAAATTTATGCTTATTTCCTATACTTTGTGTTTTGAATAATGTGACACCAAAACTTAGGCATTTTTACTCATTTTGAGCACGTTTACAATTAAAAGTATTCAAACTTTATGCATGTTTCATATAATTTTTGAGTTTTAAATAATGCAACACCAAAACTTAGATGGTTTTACTCATTTCAAGCATGTTTATAAATAAAAGATTCAAACTTTATGTACATTTCCTATAATTTTTAAGTTTTGAATAATGCAAGACTAAAACATAGGTGGTTTTACTTGTTTCAAACATGTTTACAATCAAAAGATTCAAACATTATGTGCATTTCCTATAATTTTTGAGTTTTGAATAATGCAACAATAAAATATAGATGGTTATACACATTTTGAGCATATTTTCAATCAAATGATTAAAAATTATCCACCTTTCCTATAGGTTTTGAGTTTTGAATAATGCAACACAAAACTTACATAGTTTTACTCATTTTGAGCATTTTTTAAATCATATGATTCAAACTTTGTATGTGTTTACTATAATTTTTGAGTTTTGAATAATGTAACAACAAAACTTAAGTGGTTTTACTCATTTTGAGCATGTTTAAAATCAAAAGATATAAATTTAGGCATGTTTCCTATAATTTTTTAGTTTTCAATAATGCAACACCATAACTTAAGTGTTTTTACACATTTTGAGCATGTTTAAAATCAAAAGATTCAAACTTTATGTGCATTTCCTATAATTTTTTATTTTCAAATAATGCAACACATAAAATTAAATGATTTTACTCATTTCAAGCATGTTTACAATCAAAAGATTTAAACTTTATGCGTGTTTCATATAATTTTTGAGTTTTGAATAATGTAACCCCAAAACATAGGCAGTTTTACTCATTTCAAGTATGTTTGCAATCAAAAGATTTAAACTTTATGCATGTTTCATATAATTTTTAAGTTTTGAATAATGTAACATAAAAAATTAAGTGGTTTTACTCATTTTGAGCATGCTTACAATTAAAAGATTCAAACTTTATGTGTGCTTCCTATAATTTCTGAGTTTTAAATGATGCAACACCAAAACGTAGGAGGTTTTATGTGTTTTGAGCATGTTTAAAAATAAAAATATTCAAAATTTAAGCATGTTTCCTATAATTTTTAAATTTTTAATCATTAATGCAACACCAAAACTTAAGTGGTTTTAGTCATTTTGAGCATGTATACAATCAAAAGATTCTGACTTTATGTGTATTTCCTATAACTTTTGAGTTTAAAATAATGCAACACAAAAAACTAAGATGTTTTTCTCTCATTTTGAGCATGTTTAAAATTATAAGATTAAAATTTTATGTGTGTTTCTTATAATTCTTGAGTTTTGAATAATGCAACACCAAAACATTAGCAATTTTACTCACTTCAAGCATGTTTACACTAAAAAGATTATAAATTTATGGTGTTTCCTATAATTTTTGAATTTTGAATAATGTAACATAAAAACTTAGGTGGTTTTACTCATTTTGAGCATGTTTAAAATAAAAAGATTCAAATTTTATGTGCAATTCCTATACTTTTTGAGTTTTAAATAATGGAACAATAAAACTTAGGTACTTTTACTCATTTTGAACATGTTTAAAATCAAAATATTCAAATTTTATGCACATTTCTTAGAATTTTTATGTATTGAATAATGCAACACCAAAAATTAAGCAATTTTACTCATTTCAAGCATTTTTACAATCAAAATATTAAAGCTTTATATGCCTTTCATATAATTTTTTAGTTTTGAATATTGAAACACCAAAACTTAAGTGGTTTTACTCATTTTGAGCATGTTTACAATCAAAAGATTAAAAAATTATGCACATTTCCTATAATTTTTAAGATTTGAATAATGCAACACCAAAAATTAGGTGATTTCACTCATTTTGAGCAAGTTTAAAAATAAAAGATTCAAATTTTATGTTCATTTCCTATAATTCTTTAGTTTTGAATGATGTACCACTAAAAATTAGGTGGTTCTACTCATTTTGAGTATGTTTACAATCAAAAGATTCAAACATTTTATGTATTTTCTTATAATTTTTGAGTTTTAAATAATGCAACACCAAAACATAGGTAGTTTTACTCATTTTGAGTATGTTCACATCAAAATATTTAAGATTTATGTGTGTTTCCTATAATGTTTTAGTTTTGAATAATGCAACATCAAAACTTATGTGTTTTTGCTCGTTTTGAGCATGTTTCCAATTAAAATATTAAAACTTTATGTGAATTTCCTATAATTTTTGGGTTTTGAATATTGTAACACCAAAACATAAGTGGTTTTACTCGTTTCAAGCATGTTTACAACTAAAAGATTCAAACTTTATGCACATTTGCTATAGTTTTTGAGTTTAAAATAATGCAACACCAAAAATTAGGTAGTTTTACTCAAATTAAACAAGATTAAAAATTAAATATTTAAACTTTGTGCATATTTCCTATGATTAAAAGATTTAAACTTTATAGGTGTTTCCTATTATTTTTGAGATTTAAATAATGTAACACCAAAACATAATCTATTTTACTCATTTTGAGCATGTTTACAATCAAAACATTCAAACTTTGTGTGTTTCCTAAACTTTTTGAGTTTTAAATAATGCAACAACAAAACATAAGCTATTTACTCATTTTCAGCATGTTTACAATGAAAAAATTAAAACTTTATGCATGTTTGCTATGTTTTTTGAGTTTGTAATAATGCAACACTAAGTGTTTTTAATCATTTTGAGCATGTTTACAATCAAAATATTCAAACTTTATGTATGTTTCTTAGAATTTTCATGTTTTCAATAATGCAACTCCAAAACCTAGGCAGTTTAACTCATTTTGATCATGTTTATAGTCAAAAGATTCAAACTTTATTCATGTTTCTTATAATTTTTTTAGTTTTGAATAATGTAACACAGAAACTTAAGTAGTTTTAATCATTTTAAGCATGTTTACAATCAAAATATTCCAATTTTATGAGCATTTTCTATAATTTTTAGTTTTGAAAAATGCAACACCAAAACTTAGGCAGTTTTACTCATTTTGAGCATGTTTACAATCAAAATATTCAAACTTTATCCTTGCATCCTATAATTTTTGAGTTTTGAATAATACAAAACCAAAACTTAAGCAAATTTACTCATTTTGAGCATGTTTACAATCAAAAAATTCAAATTTTATGGGAATTTCTCATAATTTTTGAGTTTTGAATAATGCAACACACAAAATTAATGAGTTTTAATCATTTCAAGCATGTTTACAATCAAAAGATTCAAAATTTATGCGTGTTTCCTATAATTTTTATGTTTTGAATAATGTAACAAAAAAACATAAGTGGTTTTACTCATTTTGAGCATGTGTACAATCGAAAGATAATAACATTATGCACATTTCCTCTATTTTTTGAGTTTTAAATAATGCAATACTAAAACATAGGCTATTTTACTTGTTTTGAGCATGTTTACATTTGAAAGATTCAAAATTTATTCACATTTCTTATAATTTTTGAGTTTTGAATAATCCAACACCAAAACATAAGTGGTTTTACTCATTTTGAGCATGTTTACAATCAGAAAGATTCAATATTTATGGGCATTTCCTATATAATTTTTGAGATTTGAATAATGCAACACCAAAAATTAAGTGGTTCTACTCATTTCAAGCATGTTTACAATTAAAATATTTAAACTTTATGTGTGTTTCCTATAATTTTTGTGTTTTGAATAATGCAACACCAAAACTTAGGTAATTTTACTCATTTCAAGAATGTTTACAATCAAAATATTCAAACTTTATGTGTGATTCCTATAATTTTTGAGTTTTGAATAATGCAACACAAAAAATTAGGTAGTTTTACTCATTTCAAGCATGTTTACAATCAAAAGATTCAAACTTTATGTGCATTACCAATAATTTTTGAGTTTTGAATAATGTAACACCAAAACATAAGTGGGTTTACTCATTTTGAGCATGTTTACAATCATAAGATTTAAACTTTATGTGTGTTTTGTATAATTTTTGAGTTTTGAATAATGCAACACCAAAACATAAGTAGTTTTAATAATTTTGAGTATGTTTACAATCAAAAGATTCAAATTTTATGTGCATTTCCTATAATTTTTGAGTTTTGAATAATGTAACACCAATACATAGACTGTTTTACTTGTTTCAAGAATGTTTAAATTCAAATGATTCAAAGTTATACATATTTCCTATAATTCTTGAGTTTTAAATAATGCAACACCAAAACAGAGGTAGTTTTACTTATTTTGATAATGTTTACAATGAAAAGATTAAAATTTTATCAGCATTTCCTATAATTTTTGAGTTTTCAATAATGTGACACTAAAACATAAGAGGTTTTACTCATTTAGACATGCTTACAATCAAAAGATTCAATCTTTATGCACATTTCCAATATTTTTTTATTTTTTTATGATGCAACACAAAAACTTAAGTGGTTTTACTCATTTCAAGTATGTTTACAATCAAAAGATACTAAATTTATGTGCATTTGCTATAATTCTTGAGTTTTTAATAATGCAACAACAAAACTTAGATGGTTTTACTCATTTTGAGCATGTTTACAATCAAAAGATTCAAACTTTATCTACATTTTCTATATTTTTTGAGTTTTGAATAATGCAACACCAAAACTCAAGAGGTTTTAATCATTTCAAGCATGTTTATAATCAGAAGATTCAAACTTTATGTGCATTTCTTATAATTTTTAAGTTTTAAATAATGCAACACCAAAATTGGTGTTTTTCTCATTTTGAGCATGTTTACAATCAAAAGATTCAAACTTTATGTGTGTTTCTTATAATTTTTGAGTTTTGAATAATACAACACCAAAACTTAAATAGTTTTAATTATTTTGAGCATGTTTACAATCAAAAGATTCAAACTATTTATGTATTTTCCATAATTTTTTAGTTTTGAATAAGGCAACACGAAAACTTAGGCAATTTTACTCATTTTGAGCATGTTTACAATCTAAAGAGTCAAACCTTTTATGGGTTTCCTATAATTTTTGAGTTTTGAACAATACAACATAAAAACTTTGGTAGTTTTACTCATTTCAAGCATGTTTACAATTAAAAGATTCAAAATTTATGTGTGTTTCCTATAATTTATAAGTTTTGAATAAAGCAACATCAAAACTTAGGATGTTTTATGAATTTTGAGTATGTTTACAATGAAAATATTCAAACTTTAATCTAGGTTGTTTTACTCAATTCAAGAATGTTTACAATTAAAAGATTCCAACATTATGCATGTTTTTGAAATTTTTTGAGATTTGAATAATGCAACACCAAAACTTATGTGGTTTTACTCTTTACGAGCATGTTTAGAATCAAAATATTCAAACTTTATGCATGTTTCCTATATTATTTGAGTTTTGAATAATGCAACAACATAACTTAGGTGGTTTTACTCATTTAGATCATGTTTCAAATCAGAATATTCAAATTTAATGCAATATCAAAACATTATGCATGTCGTTTTACATTTTGAATTATTCAATATCAAAATATGGGTGGTTTTACTTATTTTGAGCATGTTTACATTAAAAAGATTCAATATTTATGCATGTTTCCTATAAGTTTTAAGTTTTTAATAATGTAACATCAAAAATTAAGTGGTTTTATTTGTTTTGATCATGTTTACAATTAAAAGATTCAAATTTTATGTATGTTTCCAATAATTTTTTAGTTTTGAAAAATATAACACCAAAACTTAGGTGGTTTTATGCATTTCAAGCATGTTTAAAATAAAAAGATTCAAAATTTAAGCATGTTTCCTATAATTTTTAAAGTTTGAATAATAAAACACCAAAAAATAGGTGGTTTTACTCATTTTGAGCATTTATACAATCAAAATATCCAAACCTTATGTGTATTTCCTATAATTTTTGAGTTTGAAATAATGCAACAAAAAAAATTAAGCCTTTTTTCTCATTTCGAGCATGTTTAAAATTGGAAGATTCAAAATTTATGTGTGTTTCTTATAATTTTTGAGTTTTGAATAATCTAACACCAAAATTTAGGTGATTTTACTCATTTAGAGCATGTTTATAATCAAGAGATTCAACATTTATGCACATTTCTTATAATTTTAGAGTTTTGATTAATGCAACACCAAAACTTATGCAGTTTTACTCTTTTCGAGCAAGTTTTCAATTAAAAGATTCAAACTTTATGAGTGCTTCCTATAATTTTTGAGTTTTGAATAATGTAAAATCAAAACATAGGTGGTTTTACTCATTTTGAGCATGTTTACAATCAAAAGATTTGAACTCTATGCATGTTTCCTATAATTTTTGAGTTTTGAATAATGCAACACCAAAACTTAGGTGGTTTTACTCATTTCAAGTATGTTTGCTATCAAATGATTCGATCTTTATGAACATTTGCTATAATTTTAATGTTTTGAATAATGCAACACCAAAAATTAGGTAGTTTTACTCATTTCAACCATGTTTACAATCAAAAGATTCAAAATTTATGCATATTTTCTAAAAAAATTTAGTTTTGAATAATGTAACACCAAAACTTAGGTGGTTTTACTCATTTCAAACATGTTTACAATCAAAAGATTCAAACTTTATGCACATTTCCTATAATTTTTGAGTTTTGAATAATACAACACCAAAACTTAAGAGGTTTTACGTGTTTTAGGCATGTTTAGAATCAAAATATTAAAACTTTATGCATGTTTCTTATAATTTTTAAGTTTTGAATAATGCAACACTAAAACTTAAGTGATTTTACTCATTTCAATCATGTTTAGAATCAAAAAAATAAAACCTTGTGTATTTTCTATAATTCTTTAGTTTTGAATACTGCAACACCAAAACTTAAGTGGTTTTAATCATTTTAATCATGTTTAGAATTAAAATATTCAAACATTATGCATGTTTTCTATAATTTTTGAGTTTTGAATAATGCAACACTGAAACATAGGTGGTTTTACTCATTTTGAGAATGTTTATTGTCAAAATATTCAAATTTTATGTACATTCCCTATATTTTTTGAGTTTTGAATAATGAAACACCAAAACATTTTGAGCATGTTTATAATCAAAAGATTCAAACTTTAATCACATTTCCTATAATATTTTAGTTTTTAATAATTCAACACAAAAACATAACTAGTTTTACATGTTTTGAGCATGTTTACAATCAAAATATACAATCTTTATGCACATTTCTTAATTTTTTTGAGTTTTGAATAATGCAACACCAAAACTTCGATGATTTTACTCATTTTGAGAATGTTTACATTCAAAAGATTCAAACTTCATGAACATTTCCTATGGCTTTTATGTTTTGAATAATGTAACACTAAAACCTAAGAAGTTTTACTCATTTTGAGCATGTTTACAATCAAATATTCAAACTGTATGTGTTTCCTATAATTTTTTATTTTTGAAAAATGTAACACTAAAACTTAGGTGGTTTTACTCATTTTGAGCATGTTTACAATCAAAAGATTTAAACTTTATGTGAATTTCCAATAAGTTTTGAGTTTTGTATAATGCAAAACAAAAACATTGGCTATTTCACTCATTTCAAACATGTTTACTATCAAAAGAATTCAAACTTTATGTACTTTTCCTATAATTTTTAAGTTTTGAAAATGTATCACTTAAACTTAGGTAGTATTACTCATTTTGAGCATGTTGACAATCAAAAGATTCAAACTTTAATGTGTTTCCTATATAGTTTTTGAATTTTGAATAATGCAACACCAAAATTTAGGCAATTTTACTCATTTTGAGCATGTTTATAATAAAAAGATTTAAAATTTAGGCATGTTTCCTATAATTTCTGAGTTTTAAATAATGTAACACCAAAACTTAGGTGGTTTTTTAATTTTTGAGCATGTTTACAATCAAAAGATTTAAAATTTATATGTTTTTCTTAATAATTTTGAGTTTTAAATAATGCAACATCAAAACTTAGGTGGGTTTACTCATTTCAATCATGTTTACAATCAAAAGATTCAAAATTTATGCACATTTCCTATCATTTTTGAGTTTTGAATAAAGAAACAACAAAAATTTGGTGGGTTTACTCATTTTAAGCTTGTTCAAAATCAAAAGATTCAAACTTTATGCATATTTCCTACACTTTTTGAGTTTTGAATAATGCAACACCAAAACTTTGGCATTTTTACTCATTTTGAACATGTTTATCATCAAAACATTCAAACTCCATGCACATTTGCTATATTTTATGTTTTGAATAATTCAACTCCTAAACTTAGGTGGTTTTACTCATTTGGAGCATGTTTATAATCAAAAGATTCAATTTTTTTGCATGTTTCTTATAATTTGTGAGTTTTGAATAATACAACACCAAAACTTAGGTGGTTTTACTTGTTTTGAGCATGTTTATAATAAAACTACCCAACCTTTATGTGTGTTTCCTATATTTTTTAAGTTTTAAATAACACAACCCTAAAACATAGATGGTTTTACTCATTTCGAGCATGTTTACAATCAAAAGATTCAAAATTTATACATGTTTCCTATAATTTTTCAATTTTGAATAATGCAACACCAAAACATAAGTATTAAAACTTATTTCAAGCATGTTTACAATCAAAAGATTCAATCTTTATATGCATTTCCTATCATTTTTGAGTTTTAAATAATGCAACAAAAAAACCCAGGTGGTTTTACTTGTTTTGAGCATGTTTATAATCAAAACATTGAAACCTTATGCACATTTCCTATAATTTTTGAGATTTGAATAATTCAACACAAAAACATAGGTAGTTTTACTCATTTTGAACATGTTTACAATCAATTGATTGAAACTTTATGTGTATTTCTTATAATTTTTGAGTTTTGAATAATGCAACACCAAAAGTTAGGTGGGTTTACTCATTTTGAGCATGTTTACAATCAAAAGATTCAAAGTTTATGGTATTTCCTATATTTTTTGAGTTTTGAATAATGCAACACCAAAACATAAGCAGTTTTACTTGCTTCAAGCATGTTTACAATTAAAAGATTATAAATTTATGGTGTTTCTTATAATTTATGAATTTTGAATAATGCAACATAAAAACTTAGGAGGTTTTATTTATTTTGAGCATGTTTAAAATAAAAATATTCAAATTTTATGTGCATTTCCTATAATTTTTGTGTTTTAAATAATGCAACAACAAAATTTAGGTACTTTTACTCATTTTGAACATGTTTACAATCAAAAGATTCAAACCTTATGCACATTTCCTATAATTTTTGTGTTTTGAATAATGCAACATCAAAACTTAAGCAATTTTAATCATTTTGAGCATGTTTACAATAAAAAAAAATTTAAGCTTTATATGCAATTCCTATAATTTTTGAGTTTTGAATATTACAACACCAAAATTTAAGTGGTTTTACTTATTTTAAGCATGTTTACAATCAAAAGCTTCAAACTTTATGCACATTTCTTATCATTTTTGAGTTTTGACTAATATAACACCAAAACTTAGGTAGTTTTACTCATTTTGAGCATGTTCACAATGAAAATATTCAAAATTTATATGCTTTTCCTATAATTTTTTAGTTCTGAATAATACAACACCAAAAATTACATGGTTTTACTCATTTTGAGCAAGTTTAAAAATAAAAGATTCAAACTTTACGCGTATTTCATATAATTATTGAGTTTTAAATAATGAAACACCAAAAATTAGATGGTTTAACTCATTTTGAGCATGTTTACAATCAAAAGATTCAAAATGTTTGAGCATTTCCTATAATTTTTGAGCTTTGGGTAATGAAACACCAAAACTTAGGTGGTTTTACTCATTTTGAGCATGTTTACAATCAAAAAATTCAAAATTTATGTGCATTTCCTATAATTTTTTAGTTTTGAATAATGCAACACCAAAACTTATGTTTTTTTTTCTCATTTTGATCATGTTTACAATTAAAAAATTCAAACTTTATGTACATTTCCTATAATTTTTGAGTTTTGAATAATGCAACACTAAAAGTTAAGTGATTTTACTCGTTTTGAGCATGTTTACAATTAAAAGGTTAAAACTTTATTTACGTTTTTCATAATTTTTTAGTTTTGAATAATGTAACACCAAAAGATAGGTAGGTTTACTCATTTAGAGCATGTTTACAATCAAAATATTTAAAATTTATGCACGTTTCTTATATTTTTTTATTTTTGAATAATGCAACACCTAAATTTAGGTAGATTTATTTATTTCAAGCATGTTTACAATTAAAAGATTCAAACTTTGTGTGTGTTTCCTATTATTTTTGAGTTTTAAATAATGAAATACCAAAACCTAAGTGCTTTTACTAATTTTTGAGCATGTTTACAATCAAAAGATTCAAACTTTATGTGTGTTTCATATAGTTTTTGAGTTTTGAATAATGTAACACCAAAAATTAGGTGATTCTATTCATTTTGAGCATCTTTACCATCAAAATATTTATATGTTACGAATGATTCCTATAATTTTTGAGTTTTGAATAATGCAACACCAAAATTTTAGTAGTTTTAGTCATTTTGAGCATGTTTACAATCAAAAGATTCAAAGTTTATGCATATTTCCTAAAATTTATGAGTTTTGAATAATGCAACATCAAAAATTAGGTAGTTTATTTATTTCAAGCTTTTTTACAATCAAAAGATTCAAACTTTATGCATGTTTCATATAATTTTTTAGTTTTGAATAATGCAAAACCAAAACTTAGGGAGTTTTACTCATTTTAAGTATATTTATAGTCAAAATATTCAAACTTTATGCATGTTTCCTTTAATTTTAGAGTTTTGAATAATGTAACACTAGAACTTTGGGGATTTTACTTGTTTTGGTCATGTTTACAATCAAAAGATTCAAACTTTATGTGCATTTCCTATAATTTTTGAGTTTTCAATAATGTAATATCAAAACTCAGATGGTTTTACTTGTTTTGAGAATGTTTACAATCAAAAAATTCAAACTTTATGTGCATTTCTTATAATTTTTGAGTTTTGAATAATGTAACACCAAAACTTTGGCATTTTTACTCATTTTGAGCATGTTTGCAATTAAAATATTCCAACTTTGTGCACGTTTATGATAATTTTTGTGTTTTGAATGATGCAACACCAAAATTTAAGTAGTTTTACTCATTTTAAGCATGTTTACAATCAAAAATTTGAGCTTTATGTAATTTCCTATAATTATTTAGTTTTTAATAATATAACACCAAAACTTTAGGAGTTTTATTCATTTTGAGGATTCAAAATTGATCTCATTTCCTATAATTTTTGAATTTTGAATGATGAAACACCAAAACTTTGGTGGTTTTACTCATTTTGAGCATGTTTCAAATCAAAAGATTTAAACTTTATGTGCATTTCCTATAATTTTTGTGTTTTCAATAATGCAACACAAAAATTTAGGTGGTTGTACTCATTTTGAGCAGGTTTAAAATCAAAAAATTCAAATCTTATGCAAGTTTACTATAAATTTTTAGTTTTGAATAATGTAATACCAAAACATAGCTGATTTTACTCATTTTGGGTATGTTTACAATCAAAATATTGAAACTTTATGCATGTTTCCTATAATTTTTTAGTTTTGAAGAATGAAACATGAAAATATAAGTAGGTTTACTTGTTTTGAGCATGTTTACAATCAAAAAATTCAAATTTTATGTGTATTTCTTATAATTCTTGAGTTTTGTATAATGGAACACCAAACTTATGTGGTTTTACTCAATTCAAGCATGTTTACACTCAAAAGATTCTAACTTTATGTGTGTTTTTTATAATTTTTTAGTTTATAATAATGTAACACCATAACTTAAGCAATTTTATGCATTTTGAGCATGTTTACAGTGCAAATATTTAAACTTTATGTGCATTTCCTATAATTTTTGAGTTATGAATAATGCAACACCAAAACATAAGTGATTTTACTAATTTCAAGCATGTTTACAATCAAAAGATTTAAACTTTATGCATGTTTCCTATAATTCTTGAGTTTTGAATAATGCATCAACAAAATTTAAGCAGTTTTACTTATTTTAATCATGTTTTCAATCAAAAGATTCAAACTTTATTTAGATTTCCTATAATTTTTTAGTTTTGAAAAAAGCAACACCAAAACTTATGTGGTTTTACTTGTTTTGACCATGTTTACAATCAAAAGATTCAAACTTTATGCAGAATTCCTATAATTTTAGAGTTTTGAGTAATGCATCACCAAATCTTTAGTAGTTTTACTTGTTTCAAACATGTTTGGAATCAAAAGATTCAAAATTTATGTTGGTTTCATATAATTTTTTAGTTTTGGATAATGCAACACCAAAACTTAGACAATTTTACTCATTTCAAGCATGTTTAGAAATAAAAGATTCAATGTTTATGTGGGTTTCCTATAAGATTGAGATTTGAATAATGAAATACTAAAACTTATGTGGTTTTACTCATTTCAAGCATGTTCTCAATCAAAATATTCAAACTTTATGTGGGTTTCCTATATTTTTTTAGTTTTGAATAGTGAAAAACCAAAACTTAAGTGGTTTCACTCATTTTGAACATGTTTACAATCAAAGGATTCAAAATTTATGTGTGTTTCTTATAATTTTTTAGTTTTGTATAATGCAACACAAAAACATAAGTTGTTTTGCTCATTATGAGCATGTTTATAATCAAAATATTGGAAATTTATGTGTGTTTCCTATAATTTTTGGGTTTTGAATAATGCAACACCAAAACATAGATGGTTTTATTCATTTTTAGCATTTTTATAATCAAAAGATTCAAATTTATGGATATTTCCTATAATTTTTTGTTTTTGAATAATGCAACACCTAAACATAAGTGATTTGACTCATTTTGAGCATGTTTACATACAAAAGATTCAAACTTTATGTGCATTTCCTAAAAAAAATTAGTTTTGAATAATATAAAAAAAAAATTAGGCTCTTTTACTAATTTCAAACATCTTTAGAATTAAAAGATTCAAACATTGTGTGTGTTTCCTATAATTTTTATATTTTGAATAATGCAACACCAAAACTTAGGTGGTTTTGCTCCTTTTGAGCATGTTTACAATCAAAAGATTAAAACTCTATGCATGTTTCCAATAATTTTTAAGTTTTAAATAATGTAATACTAAAACATAGGTGGTTTGACTTGCTTCAAGCATGTTTACAATCAAAAGATTCAAACTTTATGTGCATTTCCTATGATTTTTGAGTTTTGAATAATGTAACACCAAAACTTAGGTTGTTTTACTCATTTCGAGCATGTTTAAAATCAAAAGATTCAAACTTTATTTGTGTTTCCTATAATTTTTGAGTTTTGCATAATGCAACACCAAAACTTAAGTAGGTTTTCTCATTTCAATCAAAATTAAAATATTTAAATGTTATCTGTGTTTCATATAATTTTTGCGTTTTGAATAATGCAACACAAAAACTTAAGCAGTTTACTCTTTTCAAGCATGTTTACCATCAAAAGATTCAAACTTTATGCACATTTGCTATAATTTTTGAGTTTTTAATAATGGAACACCAAAACTCTAACTCATTTTTAGCAATAATCAATTCAAACTTTATGTGTTTATAATCATAAACATTATGTGAGTTTTTAATAAGTTTGTAATAATTCAACATGAATATTTACTAATTTTTTTTCATTTTGAGTATGTTTACAATTAAAATATTCAAAATTTATGCGTGTTTCCTATAATTTTTGAATTTTGAATACTGCAACACCAAAACTTAGGTGCTTTTACTTATTTTGAGCATGTTTACAATCAAATGATTAAAAATTTATGCACATTTCCTATAATTTTGGACTTTTGAATAATGCCACACTAAAACTATGGTGGTTTTACTCATTTTGAACAAGTTTACAGTCAAAAGATTCAAAATTTATGTGTGTTCCCTATAATTTTGGAGTTTTGAATAATGTAACAAAAAAACTTAGGAAATTTTATTCATTTCAAGTATGTTTATAATCAAAAGATTGAAATTTATGCATGTTTCCTATAATTTTTGAGTTTTGAATAATGCAATACCAAAACTTAGGTAGTTTTACTCATTTCAAGCATGTTTACAATAAAAAAATTCATACTTTATGTCATTTCCTTTAATGTTTTAGTTTTGAATAATGTAACACCAAAACTTTGGCAGTTTTACTTGTTTTGGGCCTGTTTACCTTCAAAAGATTCAAACTTTATGCATGTTTCCTATAATTTTTGAGTTTTGAATAATGCAACACAAAAACTTAAGTAGTTTTACTCATTTCAAGCATGTTTACAATCAAAAGATTCAATATTTATGTGTTTTTCCTATAATTTTTGAGTTTTGAATAATGCAACACCAAAAATTAAGTGGTTTTACTCATTTCAAGCATGTTTATAAATAAAATATTCAAACTTTATGTGTGTTTCCTATAATTTTTGTGTTTTGAATAATGCAACCCCAAAAGCATAAGTATTTTTATGCATTTCAAGCTTTTTTATAGTCAAAATATTCAAAGTTTATACTCATTTCTTATAATTTTTGAGTTTTGAAAAATACAACACCAAAACTTAAGCAATTTTAGTCATTTCAAGCATGTTTACAATAAAAATATTCAAACTTTATGCATATTTCCTATAATTTATATGTTTTGAAATGTGCAACACCAAAACTTAGTAGGTTTTACTCATTTTAAGCATGTTTATAATAAAAAATTCAAAATTTATGTGCATTTCCTATAATTTTTTAGTTTTGAATAATGCAACTCTAAAACTTAAGTGGTTTTACTCATTTCACGAATGTTATTCAAAAAATTCAAACTTTATGCACATTTTTTATAATTCTTGAGTTTTGAATAATGTAACACCAAAAATTAGGAGGTTTTACTTGTTTTGAGCATGTTTATAATCAAAATATTCAAATTTTATGCACATTTCCTATAAGTTTTGAGTTTTGAATAATTCAACACCAAAACTTAGGTGGTTTTACTTGTTTTAAACATGTTTACAATCAAAAGATTCAAACTTTATGCATGTTTCCTATAATTTTTGAGTTTAGAATAATGCAACACCAAAACTTAGGTAGCTTTACTCATTTTTGGCATGTTTACAATCAATAGATTCAAACTTTATGCATGTTTCTAATTTTATTTGGGTTTTGAATAATGTAACACCAAAACTTAAGCAGTTTTACGTGTTTTGAGCATGTTTACAGTCAAAAGGTTCAAATTTTATGTATGTTTCTTATAATTTATGAGTTTTGAATAATAAAACACCAAAACTTAAGTAGTTTTACTCATTTTATGCATGTTTACAATCAAAATATTCAAACATTATGCGTGTTTCCTATGATTTTTGTGTTTTGAATAATGTAACTTCAAAACTTAAGTGGTTTTACTCATTTTGAGCATGTTTACAATCAAAAAATTAAAAATTTATGTGCATTTCCTATAATTTTTGAGTTTTGAATATTGTAATGCTAAAAATTAGGTGGTTTTACTTGTTTTGAGCATGTTTATAGTCAAAAGATTCAAACTTTATTTTTTTATTTTTTTTATTTTGAATTGTATTTTTTAGTTTTGAATGATGTATCACTAAATCTTCAATAGTTTTACTTGTTTCAAGCATGTTTAGAATAAAAAGATTCAAACTTTCAAGCTTGTTTCATAATCTCACTAAGTAGTCTTTATGTTTTGAGTTGTTTAGAAAATAAACTTTATGTGTGTTTCCTATAATGTTTGAGTTTTGAATAATGTAACACCAAAACTTAGGTAGTTTAACTCATTAAGAGCATGTTTACAATTAAAATATTCAAACTTTATGCACATTTCCTATAATTTTTCAATTTTGAATAATGCAACACCAAAATATAGGTGGTTTTACTAATTTCAAGCATGTTTACAATCAAAAGATTCAAAATTTATGCATGTTTCTTATAATTCTTATCTTTTGAATAATGCAACACCAAAACCTAGGTAGTTTTACTAATTTTAAGCATGTTTACAACCAAATGATTCTCACTTTATGTCCATTTTCTATAATTTTTAATTTTAGAATAATGTAATACCAAAACTTCTATAGTTCTACTCATTTGGAGCATGTTTACAATAAAAAGATTCAAATTTTATGTATTTTTCCTATAATTTTTGAGCTTCAAATATTTAATCACAAAACTTAGGTGATTTTACTTGTTTTGAGCATATTTACCATCAAAAGATTCAACAATTATGCATGTTTCCTATAATTTTTGAGTTTTGAATAATGCAACACCAAAATTTAGGCAGTTTTACTTGTTTTGAACATGTTTACAATCAAAAGATTTATAATTTATGAACATTTCCTATAATTTTAGATTTTTGAATAATGTAACACCAAAACATAGGTAGTTTTACTCATTTATAGAATGCTTACAATCAAAATATTCAAATTTATGTGCATTTCCTATAATTTTTGGGTTTTGAATAATGCAACACCAAAACTTAGGCAATTTTACTCATTTCGAGCATGTTTACAACCAAAATATTAAAAATTTATGTGCATTTCCTATAATTTTTGAGTTTTGAATAATGCAACAATAAAACATAGGTGGTTATACTTATTTTGAGCATGTTAACAATCAAAAGATTTGAACTTTATGTGCCTTTCCTATAGTTTTTTAGTTTTGAATAATGCAACACCAAAACATAGGTAGTTTTACTTGTTTCAAGCATGTTCAAATTTTATGTGCATTTCTTATAATTTTTGAGTTTTGATTAATATAAAAATAAAACTTAATGGTTTTACTCATTTTGAGCATGTTTAAAATCAAAAGATAAAAAATTTATGGGTATTGCCTATAATTTTTGAGTTTTGAATAATACAACACCGAAACTTATGTATTTTTACTCATTTTGAGCATGTTTAAAATCAAAAGATTCAAACTTTATACACATTTCCAATAATTTTTTAGTTTTAAATAATGCAGCACAAAATTGTAAGTAGTTTTAGTCATTTTGAGCATGTTTAAAATTAAAAGATTCAAACTTTATACACATTTTCTACAATTTTTGAGTTTTGAATAATGCAACACCAAAACTTAAGTGGTTTTACTTATTTCAAGCATGTTTGAAATCAAAAGAATTAAAATTTATGTACATTTCATATAATTTTTAAGTTTTGAATAATGCAGCACAAATAATTAGGTAGTTTTACTCATTTAGAGCATGTTTAAAATCAAAATATTTAAACTTTATGTGCATTTCCTATAATTTTTTAGTTTTGGAATAATGTAACACCATAACTTAGGTGGTTTTACTCATTTTGAGCATGTTTAAAATCAATATATTCAAATTTTGTGTGTGTTTCCTATAATTTTTGAGTTTTAAATAATAAAACACTAATACTTAGGCAGATTTACTCATATTGAGCATGGTTACAACTAAAAGATTCAAACTTTATGAAATTTTCTTATAATTTTTAAATTTTAAATAAAGCAACACAATAACTTAAGTGGTTTACTCATTTTAATCATGTTTCCTATAATTTTTGAGTTTTGAATAATGCAACAAGAAAACTTAGGTAGTTTATCTTGTTTCATGCATGTTTATAATCAAAAGATTCAAACTTTATGCATGTTTCCTACATTATTTCTATTTTGAATAATGAAACACTAAAACTTAGGTGTTTTTACTCATTTCAAGCATTTTTAAAATCAAAATATTCAAAATGTATGTGTATTTCTAATAATTTTTAAGTTTTGAATAATGTAACACCAAAACTTATGCAGTTTTACTCATTTTGAGAATGTTTACAATCAAAAGATTCAAACTTTATGCACTTTTCCTATAAATTTTTAGTTTTTCAAAATGTAACACCAAAACTTAGATGGTTTTACTCATTTTGAGCATGTTTACAATCAAAAGATTAAAAATTTATGCCTCTTTCTTATAATTTTTGAGTTTTGAATAATACAACACTAAAACTTAGGTGATTTTACTCATTTTGAGAATGTTTATAATTAAAACATTCAAAATTTTTGCAAGTTTCCTAAATTTTTTGTGTTTTGAATAATAAAACAACAAAACCTAGGTGGTTTTACTCATTTTGAGTATGTTTACAATCAAAAAATTCAAACTTTATGTGTGTTTCCTATAATTTTTATGTTTTGAATAATGCAACACCATAACATAGGTAGTTTTATTCATTTCAAGCATGTTTATAATCAAAAGATTCAAACTTTATACATGTTTCCTATAATTTTTGAATTTTGGATGATGCAACACCAAAACTTAGGTAGTTTTACTCATTTCAATCATGTTTACAATTAAAATATTCAAACTTTAAGTGTGTTTCCTATAATTTTTGAGATTTGAATAATGCAAGACCAAAACATAAGCAATTTTACTCATTTTAAACATGTTTACAATAATTTTTTTGAAACTTAATGCATGTTTCATATAATTTTTTAATTTTTGAATAATGCAACACCAAAACTTAGGGAGTTCTACTCATTTCAAACATGTTTGCAAATTAAATATTCAAGTTTTATGCATGTTTCCCATAATTTTTTAGTTGTGAATAATGTAACACCAAAACTTAGGTGGTTTTAGTCATTTTGAGTATGTTTACAATCAAAAGATTTGAACTTCATATGAGTTCCTAGAATTTTTGAGTTTTTAATAATGCAACACCAAAACTTAAGTGGTTTTACTCATTTCAAGCATGTTTATATTCAAATTATTCAAACTTTATGTGCATTTCATATAATTTTACATGTTTTGATCATGTTTATAATCAAAATATTCAAACTTTAGGCACATTTCCTAGAATTTATGATTTTTGAATAATGCAACACCAAAACTTAAATGGTTTTACTCATTTCATCCATGTTTACAATCAATAGATTCAAACTTTATGTATGTTTCCTATAATTTTTGAGTTTTTAAAAATACAACTTCAAAGCTTAAGTGGTTTACACCAAAACTTACATGGTTTTACTCATTTGGAGCATGTTTACAATCAAAAGATTCAACTTTATGCAGGTTTCATATATTTTTTTAGTTTTAGATAATGTAACACCAAAACATAAGTAGTTTTATGCATTTTATAGTCAAAATATTTAAAACTTTTATGTATTTCCTATAATATTTGAGTTTTGAATAATGTAACACCAAAACTTAGTCTCAAAACTCTAGACTACTCTTCATGGATCAACTCAGACATTCAAAGGGTCCTTACTGCTCAGGTTTGTGGGGTAGCATTACTTGAGTTTTTTGGTCATTTCTATCTATATATATTTTTTTTTAATTATTTTAATTCTATTTTTGGAAAGGGCCTAGGAATATGTGAGAGTGAGAACTTGTAAGTGCCATAAATTTCAATCCATTACTCCATTTTGGGTACTAATTTTTTTGAAAGTGCATATTTTTTCAAGCTTTATGTATTAGTGATATTATTTTAATTTTTTTATAACATCAATGTTTTCCATGGTGTAGTGGCTTAAAACTCAGTTTAAACCTTTTGTACCTTTCTTCTTGGATGCATTATTAGATGTTCCTAACATCCCTCTCATACTCTCTCATAATAATTACTCATAGACACATTCTCAATGGTGCTTGACTCCAATATTGAGCATGTGTTGCATTGTAACTTAAGGGGGGTCTTATCGATAGTTTAAGGGGGTACTTATGCTATATGTAATATGTTCTTTGATTTCATATTAATTTTTTAAATTAACTCAATCTAATCTGCACTAATGGATATAAATATTGAACCACTCACACCATTTAACTATCTCAAATAGAAGTCTAAAATACAACTCACCTTAAGAGGTAAAGGACTCTATCAAATCACTATGGGTGAGGAAATTGAGCCATATATAGATACAAAAAAAGTTAAGTGGTACAACATATGTGATGAGGCCTATGGGTTCTTTGCCTGTCATTGTCTTATGACCTCCTATTTCATGTTGAATCTACAAAAACTCCCAACAAAGTCTAGACCATCCTAGATAAGATTTTTGGAGTGTATAACATCATGAGGGGTCATGAGCTAGAAAATAAGCTCATCACATTGAGCCCATGTGACTATGACACCCTATAAGACTTATTTACAAATTTTAAATCAATGAGACTACAATTAAAACAATGTGGTATTAATAAAATAGATGACCAGTTGATTCTATCTATGTTTGCAAAACTAGGTCATGACTATTCAATTTTCATCTCTACATTTCATGCTACCAAACATGTACTTGGATCCACTTGGAAAATGCCATCATTTGATGAGTTTGTTATCGATCTAACTCAGGAGTAAGATAAGTTAGTTTAAATGGGTGCACTAAAGTCTTCAAAATCACATGCCTTAATTGTCAATCAGGGCAAGAAGAAACCTTCTAATAGTGGAAAATAGGAGAATAAATAGTCTAAACCAGAGCATAAGCATAAAAAGAATAAAAAATTAGATGTCAAGATTAAGGCATCATCAAATGAGTCTTCCTCAATTGAGAAACCTAAGAAAGAGAAACTCAAATGCAACTTTTGTAAAAAACTTGGGCATGATGAATCTCAATGCATGAAAAAGAAGATTGACACCTTGACTAAGATGCTTGAGAAGAATAACATCAATCTTTCTGAGTCCTCAACTCATAACATGTTTGCAGAAGATTCTACAAAGTCTAAAGATAAAAAAAGGGTAAAAATAAGGGCAAGGCACTTATTGCAGTAGCTTCTCACCTTTGACTTGGGTTATTGATTTGGATGCTTTCTATCACATGGCTTCCTTAGAGGATCTATTTTTAGAAATAGAGCCATGTTTTGTGCCTTCAATTCTTATGGGTGATGACACTTTGATAGAAGTTAGTGGTAAAGGATCAATTAAAGTAAGTGATGGGACCTTCAATGATGTTATGTGTGTTCCTTCACTATCCACCAATCTTCTATTAGTATACCAAATCACTCACATAAGTGTAAAGAAGAGAGTTTAGTTCACACCTAATTTAGTGGTTATCAAAGAGTTACACGGTGATACTATAGTGGCTTATGGTAAGGCCAATCATCAGTTTAGGCTATATACCTTTTCACAATTTTCCCTAGATCAACCCTCAACTACACTGCTTACTCATGTAGATGGAGTGAGTAAACTATGACATGAATGGTTTCACTATTTAAACTACCATTACCTAGAGCAACTTAGTCATCAAGACATGGTTTTAGGGTTGTTTAAATTCAAAATCTCAAATGGCCTATGCAATGGCTGCATTCTTGGAAAGCATCCAAAAGAGAAATATGATAAGGGCAAAGCAAGGAGAGTCAAACAAAAGCTGAAAATTGTCCACAATGACATAGTAGGTCCATTTCCAAAACCTTCATTCAATAGGACAAGATACATGCTCACATTCATTGATGATTTTTTGAGGTATACCTTGGTGTTTTTTCTTAAAAAAAGTCTGAGGTCTTTGATCACTTCAAAGACTTCAAGGCACTTGTGGAGAAGCATTTAGACTGTTCCATCAAAATATTAAGGATTGATAATGGTGGGGAGTATGTTAACAATAGGTTTGAGTAGTTTTGCATATCAGAGGGGATTCAGATGCAACACATAGTTCCATACAATCCTTAGTAAAATGGTGTGGCTGAACATAAGAACTGTACCTTGAAGGAAATGACTAATTACATGCTTCAATCAAAGTCTCTTTCTCCTTAGTTTTGGGATGAAGCAATCAACTATTTGTGCTATATTCAAAACCATATTCCACATAAATCCTTAAAAATAATCACTCCTTTTGAAGCTTGGGATGGTCACAAGCCTGCAGTGGATCACTTTTGAGTGTTTGGATCACCAATAATGGCCTATATTCCCAAGAAGAAATGCAAGGCAATGGACCCTCAGAGTTAGTCTTGTATCTTTATGGGGTATGCAAAGCATACTAAGGGATACATGCTCCTACATCCTAAAATTCATGAGTTGTTCATAGAAAGGAGTGTCAAGTTTTGTGAGGTCTTACTTGAACTCACTACTGGCACTCTAGACTCTTCAAAAGTCTCACTAGACATTGATTCCACCTCAGATAGTGACTTGATCCACCTCAAAATCCTTTTGATGATCAAGATGACTTCTTCTTCTTTAAGTTAAAGTGATGAGAGCAATGATGAGGATTCTCCTCCATCTCTCACTCACATTTTAGATGATGATGACTCACCTCTCAATTCTCTAATCTCATACAATTCTAGTCTTAGTTGGGCTAGACAAACACTTTAAAGTGCTATGAAATGGGTTGGAAATCCATTGGATACAAGGAAGACACATTCATAGTTTTAGGGGACTTCACATGCCTACTTGGCCATTGCCTTAGATCCTCAAACCTTTCATGAGGCATCTGGCATTCCAGAATGGGATTCTACTATGTAAGAGGAGTATAGTTACCTAATCAAGAATAAAGCATGGGACTTGGTCCCTCTTCCTAAAGAAAGAAAATTGGTCTGTTGTAAATGGGTTTATCAAAATAAGTATGGTGCAAATGGGTCTATTGATAAGTACAAAGTTCATCTAGTTGTAAATGGGTTTTATTAGGTTCCTAGCATAGACTACACTAAGAAATTTGCTCTTGTAGCCAAGATGATGTCTATCATACTCACTCTAGCCATCATAACTGCACATTGGTGGGATGTTCACCAAATGGATGTCAACATGGTGACCTCAAATAAGAGATCTACATAGAGCAACCACAAAGGCTTTATGTAATATTCTTCCTTGGTTTGCAAACTCAAGAAATCTATCTATAGACTCAAACAAGCCTCTCAAGCATGGTAAGCCAAGATGGACTCCTTTCTCCTCATAGTCAGGTTCACTAGATGCCACTAATATTCAAATGTATACATCTTATGTTAGGATGATTCTTTGTTGATCCTTATTCTCTATGTGGATGACTTTTTGATTACAAGGAACTCACAATCATCCATATCAATAGTGAAAACTACACTTTCAGATAGATTTTCAATGATAGACATGGAATTGTTGCATTACATTTTTGGGATTGAAATCATTTAGTCAGATTTTGGGATAACTTTATCACAATCCAAGTATTCTATTGATTTTCTTGTAAGGTTTAACATGGTTGATTGTAAGCCCACTCTTACTCCCTTCTTATCTAGTGTGAAGCTTGAGGTTGATTGTCCTACACCATTGGTTGATGCAACTCCATATCAATAACTTGTAGGTAGTCTTATCTATCTTACACACACTAGACTTGACATATCCTATGTAGTTGGCCATGAATTACATTGGAAAGTAGCTAAGTGGATTATGCACTACATTCAGGGTTCGTACAACTATGGGATACACTATGGAACATGAATAGAAGTTGATTTGATAAGATATATAGATTTAGATTGGGATAGAGATATTCAAAGTTAAAAGTCCACTTTAGGCTATAGTTTCTCACTTGATTCAGGTCTAATAAGTCATTCAAGTAAGAAGTAACATGTAATTAATTTATCATCTATAGAAGTAGAATACAAAGGGCTATCAATGCCACCATTGAGGCAATCTAGCTTTAGGGGGTTCTCACTAAGTTTGGCATCTAGTTTCATAAGCCAAAAATCATCTAATATGACAACCAAAGCACTATCTAGATTTACAAGAATCTTGTTCTCCATCAAAGGATCAAGCAAATAGAGATTCACATGCATTTCATTAAGGAGCTTATCAATGAGCAAGTCATTGATCTTTGATACTATCCAACATCAGAGTATATTGTAGATATTCTAACCAAGCCCTTCATAAAGAGTAAATTTATTCATCTATGAGCTCTCATTGGGGTTAGGGTTGCTCCACCTTCTTCTTCCTCCTATGGAGGTTCTTCACTATGTACTTGGGTACCTCATCAGGGTTTCAATGTTGGGACCCAATTCTCATCTCACCTAAGCTATGCTTAAGGGGGGGTGTTAGTGTAGTGCTTTTTCCCATTAACTTTTGCCTATATGGTCTTATGGCCATTCTATGTCAATTAAGCTTCCTTAGATTAGCTATAAAAGGGTCACATAGGTTAATTATATATTAATGTAATTATCTAATTAGAGAAATTAGAGGCTTCTTCATGTTGCCCTAATTTTTTCTATATGTACCCCACTTTTATTTTTTGAAAGGTTACATAGGTTAATGCGAATATATTCAAGTAGGTCATTTTTGTAATATTTCCATGTGAAGACAAGCTTCTTCCTCCTTTGTAATTTATCTATTATTTCATTACTACATACATAGATTTTCTCAATCTTCTGTGCAAGGATCCAAGATCATGGCCAATCAGATAATTTCCTATATTTTTTGAGTTTTGAATAATATAACACCAAAACATAAGAGGTTTTACATGTTTTGAGCATGTTTAGAATCAAAATATTCAAACTTTATGTATGTTTCCTATAATTTTTAAGTTTTGAATAATGCAACACTAAAAATTAAATGATTTTACTCATTTCAAGCATGTTTAGAATCAAAAGTTTCAACCCTTATGTGTGTTTCATATAATTCTTTAGTTTTAAATAATGCAACACCAAAACATAAGTGGTTTTACTCATTTCAAGCATGTTTAGAATTAGAATATTCAAAATTTATGCATGTTTCCTATAATTTTTGAGTTTTGAATAATGTAACATCGAAATTTAGGCAATTTTACTCATTTCAAGCATGTTTATTATCAAAATATTCAAAGTTTATGTGTATTTCCTATATTTTTTGAGTTTTGAATAATGCAACATCAAAACTTAGGTGATTTGACTCATTTTGAGCATGCTTATAATCAAAACATTCAAAATTTATGTGCATTTCCTATAATCTTTTAGTTTTTAATAATGCAACACAAAAACATAGTCAATTTTACATGTTTCAAGCATGTTTATAATCAAAAGATTCAAACTTTATCCACATTTCTTTATTTTTTTGAGTTTTGAATAATGCAACACAAAAACTTAGGTGGTTTTACTCATTTTGAGCATGTTTACAATCAAAAGATTCAAAATTCATTCAAATTTCTTATAAATTTTATGTTTTGAATAATGCAACACCAAAAAAGAAGAAGTTTTACTCATTTCGAGCATGTTTACAATCAAAATATTCAAACTTTATGAGTGTTTCCTATAATTTTTTATTTTTGAAAAATGCAACACCAAAACATAGGTGGTTTTACTCATTTTAAGCATGTTTACAATCAAAATATTCAAACTTTTTGTGCATTTCCAATAATTTTAGAGTTTTGTATAATGTAACACCAAAACACATGCTATTTTACTCATTTCAAACATGTTTACAATCACAAGATTCAAACTTTATACACGTTTCCTATAATTTTTGTGTTTTGAATAATGCAACACCAAAACTTAAGTAGTTTTACTCATTTTGAGCTTGTTTACAATCAAAAGATTCAAAATTTATATGTGTTTCCTATAATTTTTTAGTATTGAATAATGGAACACCAAAATTTAGGTAGTTTTACTTGTTTTGAGCATGTTTACAATCAGAAGATTCAAAAAATTTTGTGTGTTTCCTATATTTTTTGAGTTTTGAATAATGCAACACCAAAACTTAGGTGGTTTTTGAAGTTTTGAGCATGTTTACAATCAAAAGATTCAAGATTTATGTGTGTTTCTTATAATTTTTGAGTTTTGAATAATGTAACACCAAAAAATAGATGGGTTTATAAATTTTGAGCATGTTTGCAATCAAAAGATTCAAACTTTATGCACATTTCCTATCATTTTTGAGTTTTGAATAATGAAACACCAAAACTTATGTGGGTTTACTCATTTCAAGCATGTTTAAAATCAAAAAATTTAAACTTTATGCATGTTTCCTATACTTATTGAGTTTTGAATAATGAGACACCAAAACATTGGCATTTTTACTCATTTTGAACATGTTTACAATGAAAATATTCAAACTCTATGCACACTTCATATATTTTAAGTTTTGAATAATGTAAAAAACAAAACTTATGTTGTTTTTCTCATTTTGAGCATGTTTACAATCAAAAGATTCAAATTTTATACATGTTTCCTATAATTTGTGAGTTTTGAATAATGCAACACCAAAACTTAGGTGGTTTTACTCATTTTGAGCTTGTGTGCAATAAAAAGACCCAATTTTTATGCATGTTACCTATAATTTTTTAGTTTTGAATAATGTAACCCCAAAACTTAGATGGTTTTACTCATTTGGAGCATATTTACAATCAAAATATTCAAACTTTATGCATTTTTCCTATAATTTTTCAATTTTGAATAATGCAACACCAAAATTTAAGTGGATTTACTCATTTTGAATATGTTTACAATCAAAAGATTCAATATTTATACACATTTCATTTAATTTTTGAGTTTTGAATAATACAACACCAAAACTTAGGTATTTTTACTTGTTTTGAGCATGTTTATAATCAAAACATTCAGACTTTATGCTCATTTTCTTTAATTTTTGAGTTTTGAATAATGCAACACAAAAAACTTATGTAGTTTAACTCATTTTGAGTATGTTTACAATCAATTGATTCAAATTTTATACGTGTTTCCTATAATTTTTGAGTTTTGAATAATGCAACACCAAAACTTATGTGTTTTTGCTCATTTTGAGCATGTTTGCAATTAAAAGATTAAAACTTTATGTGAATTTCCTATAATTTTTGAGTTTTGAATATTATAACACCAAAACATAAGTGGTTTTACTCATTTCAAGCATGTTTACAACCAAAAGATTCAAACTGTATGCATTTTTCCTATAGTTTTTGAGTTTTGAATAATGGAACAATAAAACATAAGTAGTTTTACTCATTTTCAACATGTTTACAATCAAAAGATTCAAACTTTATGCATGTTTGCTATGTTTTTGAGTTTTTAATAATGCAACATCAAAACATAAGTAGTTTTAATCATTTTGAGCATGTTTACATTCAAAAGATTCAAGCTTTATGCATGTTTCCTAGAATTTTCATGTTTTGAATAATGCAATACCAAAACCTAGGTGGGTTTACTTGTTTTGAGCAAGTTTACAGTCAAAAGATTCATACTTTATGTGTGTTTCTTATATTTTTTTAGTTTTCAATAATGCAACATCAAAACTTAAGTAGTTTTAATCATTTTGAGCATGTTTACAATCAAAAGATTCTAGCTTATGTATGTTTTCTATATTTTTTGAGTTTTGAATAGTGCAATACTAAAACTTAGGCAGTGTTACTCATTTTGAGCATGTTTACAATCAAAAGATTCAAACTTTAGGCATGTTTCCTATAATTTTTGAGTTTTGAATAATGCAACACTAAAACTTAAGTAGTTTAACTCATTGAAGACATGCATTGGTGCATGATCAACGAACAACAATGAATAGTAGTTACATAGGCATAGATTTTATTTTTATTTTTAATAAGTATGGATTAAACTTATTTTTAAACTATTGTTCAAATTCACGATAGGTTAGTTTAAATTAATTATTTATAGCTCTATGCATTTAGATATGCTAGCTACTATAGGTTGTTTTCTTTGTAAATTATTTGATAACCACTTTGTTAAAGTCTTAAAATTCAGCACTCAAGAGATGTTGAACAACCCTTGATCATGGAATAAAAATAGTCTTTCTTTGAATCTTGATTTTTTCTGAGTGTATTATTTTGAGTAGCTATTTTTAATTTATTTATTGTATTATTTTCTTATAGAAGTATAGTGTTAGATTATATCTATTTCATTTCAATCATGTTTATAGTCAAAAGATTCTAAGTTTATGGGAATTTCCCATAATTTTTGAGTTTTGAATAATGCAGCACAAACTTCAGCAATTTTACTCATTTTTTAGCATGTTTATAATTAAAAGATTTCAAAATTTATGTGTGTTTCCTATAATTTTTAAGTTTTGAATAATGCAACACAAAAAATTAAGTGGTTTTACTTGTTTCAAGCATGTGTACAATCAAAATATTATAGCTTTATGTGCATTTCCTATAATTTTTGAGTTTTGAATAATGCAACACAAAAAGTTAAGTGGTTTTAGTCATTTCAAGCATGTTTACAATCAAAAGATTGAAACTTTATGTGCATTTCCTATAATTTTTGAGTTTTGAATAATGTAACACCAAAACTTAGGTTGTTTTACTTGTTTCAAGCATGCTTTAAATTCAAATGTTTCAAAGTTAAATGCATTTCCTATAATTTTCAAGTTTTGAATAATGCAACATGAAAACATAGGTATTTTACTCATTTCGATCATGTTTACAATCAAAAGATTAAAACTTTATTTAAATTTCCTATAATTTTTGAGTTTTAAATAATGCAACATTATAACATAAGTGGTTTTACTCATTTAGAGCATGTTTACAATGAAAATATTCAATCTTTATGCACATTTGTATTAATTTTTGAGTTTTGAATGATGCAACACCAAAAATTAAGTGGTTTTACTCATTTTGAGTATGTTTACAATCAAAATATTCTAACTTTATGTCCATTTCCCATCATTTTTGAGGTTTGAACAATGCAGCACTAAAACTTAGGTGATTTTACTCATTCTAAGCATGTTTATATTGAAAAGATTCAAACTTTATTCACATTTCCTATATTTTTTGAGTTTTTAATAATGAGACACTAAAACATAAGTGGTTTTAATCATTTCAAGCATGTTTACAATCAAAAGATTCAAAATTTATATGCATTTCTTATAATTTTTAAGTTTTGAATAATGCAACACCAAACCCTGGGTGGTTTTACTCATTTTGAGCATGTTTACAATCAAAAGATTCAAACTTTATGCACGTTTCTTATAATTTTTGAGTTTTGAATAATGTAAAGCTAAAACTTAAGTAGTTTTAATCATTTTGAGCATGTTTACTACCAAAAGATTCTAACTTTATTTGGATTTTCTATAATTTTTGAGTTTTGAATAATGCAACATAAAAAGTTAGGCAATTTTAATTGTTTTGAGCATGTTTACAATCAAAAAATTCAAAATTTATGCGTGTTTCTTATAATTTTATAGTTTTAAATAATACAACACCAAAACATAAGTGGTTTTACTTGTTTCAAGCATGTTTACAATCCAATGATTCAAAATTTATGCACATTTCTTATAATTTTTGAGTTTTGAAGAATGCAACACCAAAACTTAGGTAGTTTCACTCATTTCAATCATGTTTACAACTAAAAGATTCAAAATTTATGTGTGTTTTCTATAATTTTTGAGTTTTTAATAATGTAACATCAAAACTTAAGTTTTTTAACCTTTTTTTTAGCATGTTTACAATGAAAATATTCAAACTTTATTCTAGGTGGTTTTACTCATTTCAAGAATGTTTATAATTAAAAGATTAAACTTTATGTGTGTTTCTGATAATTTTTGAGTTTAGAATAATGCAAGATAATAAATTATGTGTTTTTACTCATTTCAAGCATGTTTACAATCAAAAGATTCAAACTTTATGTGTGTTTCTAATGATTTTTGAGTTTTTAATAATGCAAAACCAAAACATAGGCAGTTTTACTCGTTTAGATGATGCTTACAATAAAAAGATTCAAAATTTATGCTTATTTCCTATACTTTGTGTTTTGAATAATGTGACACCAAAACTTAGGCATTTTTACTCATTTTGAGCATGTTTATAATTAAAAGATTCAAACTTTATGCATGTTTCATATAATTTTTGAGTTTTAAATAATGCAACACCAAAACTTAGATGGTTTTACTCATTTCAAGCATGTTTATAAATAAAAGATTCAAAATTTATGTACATTTCCTATAATTTTTGAGTTTTGAATAATGCAAGACCAAAACATAGGTGGTTTTACTTGTTTCAAACATGTTTACAATGAAAAGATTCAAACATTATGTGCATTTCATATAATTTTTGAGTATTGAATAATGCAACAATAAAATATAGATGGTTATACACATTTTGAGCATATTTTCAATCAAATTATTAAAACTTTATACACCTTTCCTATAGGTTTTGAGTTTTGAATAATGCAACACAAAACTTACATAGTTTTACTCATTTCGAGCATTATTTAAATCATAAGATTCAAACTTTATATGTGTTTCCTATAATTTTTGAGTTTTGAATAATGCAACAATAAAACTTAAGTGTTTTTACTCATTTTGAGCATGTTTAAAATCAAAAGATATAAACTTTAGGCATGTTTCCTATACTTTTTAGTTTTGAATAATGCAACACCATAACTTAAGTGTTTTTACTCATTTTGAACATGTTTAAAATCAAAAGATTCAAATTTTATGTGCATTTTCTATAATTTTTTATTTTTAAATAATGAAACACATAAAATTAAATGATTTTACTCATTTCAAGCATGTTTAAAGCAATATATGTGTTTCCTATAATTTTTGAGTTTTCAATAATCAAACACTAAAACTTTGTGGTTTTACTCCTTTCAAGCATGTTTACAATCAAAATATTCAAATTTTATGCATGTTTCATATAATTTTTGAGTTTTGATGTAACCCCAAAACTTAGGCAGGTTTACTCATTTCAAGTATGTTTTCAATCAAAAGATTTAAACTTTATGCATGTTTCATATAATTTTTAAGTTTTGAATAATGTAACATCAAAAATTAAGTGGTTTTACTCATTTTGATCATGATTATATTTAGAAGATTCAAACTTTATGTGTGCTTCCTATAATTTTTGAGTTTTAAATGATACAACACCAAAACTTAGGAGGTTTTATGTGTTTCGAGCATGTTTAAAAATAAAAATATTCAAAATTTAAGCATGTTTCCTATAATTTTTAAATTTTGAGTCATTAATGCAACACCAAAACTTAGGTGGTTTTAGTCATTTTGAGCATGTATACAATCAAAAGATTCTGACTTTATGTGTATTTCCTATAATTTTTGAGTTTAAAATAATGCAACACAAAACTAAGATGTTGTTTTCTCATTTTGAGCATGTTTAAAATTATAAGATTCAAATTTTATGTGTTTCTTATAATTCTTGAGTTTTGAATAATGCAACACCAAAACATTGGCAATTTTACTCACTTCAAGAATGTTTACACTAAAAAGATTATAACTTTATGGTGTTTCCTATACTTTTTGAATTTTTAATAATGTAACATAAAAACCTAGGTGGTTTTACTCATTTTGAGTAAGTTTGAAATCAAAAGATTCAAATTTTATGTGCATTTCCTATACTTTTTGAGTTTTAAATAATGGAACACTAAAACTTAGGTACTTTTCCTCATTTTGAACATGTTTAAAATCAAAAGATTCAAACTTTATGCACATTTCCTATAATTTTTATGTTTTGAATAATGCAACACCAAAACTTAAGCAATTTTACTCATTTCAAGCATTTTTACAATCAAAATATTAAAGCTTTATATGCCTTTCATATAATTTTTAAGTTTTGAATATTGAAACACCAAAACTTAAGTGGTTTTACTCATTTTGAGCATGTTTACAATCAAAAGATTCAAAATTTATGCACATTTCTTATAATTTTTAAGATTTGAATAATGTAACACCAAAAATTAGTTGATTTCACTCATTTTGAGCAAGTTTAAAAATAAAAGATTCAAACTTTATGTGCATTTCTTATAATTCTTTAGTTTTGAATGATGTACCACTAAAAATTAGGTGGTTCTACTCATTTTGAGTATGTTTACAATCAAAATATTCAAACATTTTATGTATTTTCTTGTAATTTTTGAGTTTTGAATAATGCAACACCAAAACTTAGGTAGTTTTACTCATTTTGAGTATGTTCACAATCAAAATATTCAAGATTTATGTGTGTTTCCTATAATGTTTTAGTTTTGAATAATGCAACACCAAAACTTATGTGTTTTTGCTCATTTTGAGCATATTTGCAATTAAAAGATTAAATTATGTGAATTTCCTATAATTTTTGAGTTTTGAATATTATAACACCAAAACATAAGTGGTTTTACTCGTTTCAAGCATGTTTACAACCAAAAGATTCAAACTTTATGCGTGTTTCCTATATTTTTTGAGTTTAAAATAATGCAACACCAAAAATTAGGTAGTTTTACTGAATTTGAACAAGATTAAAAATTAAAGATTTAAACTTTATGCATATTTCCTATGATTAAAAGATTCAAACTTTATAGGTGTTTCCTATTATTTTTGAGATTTGAATAATGTAACACCAAAACATAATCTATTTTACTCATTTTGAGCATGTTTACAATCAAAATATTCAAACTTTGTGTGTTCCCTAAACTTTTTGAGTTTTAAATAATGCAACAACAAAACATAAGCTATTTTACTCATTTTCAACATGTTTACAATCAAAAGATTAAAACTTTATGCACATTTGCTATGTTTTTTGAGTTTATAATAATGGAACAATAAGTGTTTTTAATCATTTTGAGCATGTTTACAATCAAAAGATTCAAAATTTATGCATGTTTCTTAGAATTTTCATGTTTTCAATAATGCAACTCCAAAACCTGAGTGGTTTAACTCGTTTTGATCATGTTTATAGTCAAAATATTCAAAATTTATTCATGTTTCTTATAATTTTTTAGTTTTGAATAGTGTAACATAGAAACTTAAGTAGTTTTAATCATTTTAAGTATGGTTACAATCAAAATATTCCAACTTTATGATCATTTTCTATATTTTTTAGTTTTGAATAACGTAACACCAAAACTTAGGTAGTTTTACTCATTTTGAGCATGTTTACAATCAAAATATTCAAACTTTATCCTTGCATCCTATAATTTTTGAGTTTTGAATAATACAATACTAAAACTTAAGTAATTTTACTCATTTTGAGCATGTTTATAATCAAAAAATTCAAATTTTATGGGAATTTACAATAATTTTTGAGTTTTGAATAATGCAACACACAAAATTAATGGGTTTTACTCATTTCAAGCATGTTTACAATCAAAAGATTCAAAATTTATGTGTGTTTCCTATAATATTTATGTTTTGAATAATGTAACATAAAAACATAAGTGGTTTTACTCATTTTGAGCATGTGTACAATTGAAAGATAATAATTTTATGCACATTTCCTCTAATTTTTTAGTTTTGAATAATGCAATACCAAAACATAGGCTGTTTTACTTGTCTTTGAGCATGTTTACAATTGAAAGATTCAAAATTTATTCACATTTCTTATAATTTTTGAGTTTTGAATAATCCAACACCAAAACATAAGTGGTTTTACTCATTTAGAGCATGTTTACAATCAGAAGATTCAATCTTAATGGGCATTTCCTATATAATTTTTGAGATTTGAATAATGCAACACCAAAAATTAAGTGGTTTTACTCATTTCAAGCATGTTTATAATTAAAATATTCAAACTTTATGTGTGTTTCCTATAATTTTTGTGTTTTGAATAATGCAACACCAAAACATAGGTAAGTTTACTCATTTCAAGAATGTTTACAATCAAAATATTCAAACTTTATGTACGATTCCTATAATTTTTGAGTTTTGAATACTGCAACACAAAAACTTAGGTAGTTTTACTTGTTTCAAGCATATTTACAATCAAAAGATTCAAACTTTATGTGCATTACTAATAATTTTTGAGTTTTGAATAATGTAACACCAAAACATAAGTGGGTTTACTCATTTTGAGCATGTTTACAATCATAAGATTTAAACTTTATGTGCATTTTGTATAATTTTTGAGTTTTGAATAATGCAATACCAAAATTTAAGTAGTTTTAATAATTTTGAGTATGTTTACAATCAAAATATTCAAACTTTATGTGTATTTCATAAAATTTTTGAGTTTTGAATAATGTAACACCAATACATAGGCTGTTTTACTTGTTTTGAGAATGTTTAAATTCAAATGATTCAAAGTTATGAACATTTCCTATATTATTTGAGTTTTGAATAATGAAACAACATAACTTAGGTGGTTTTACTCATTTAGATCATGTTTGAAATCAAAATATTCAAATTTAATGCAATATGAAAACATTATGCATGTGGTTTTACATTTTGAATTATTCAATATCAAAACATAGGTGGTTTTACTTATTTTGAGCATATTTACATTAAAAAGATTCAATCTTTATGCATGTTTCCTATAAGTTTTAAGTTTTTAATAATGTAACATCAAAAATTAAGTGGTTTTATTTATTTTGAGCATGTTTACAATTAAAAGATTCAAATTTTATGCATGTGTGAGCTTCCCTTGATTTAATGATATTTAAAGAGATATTGGAATGAAACCTACAACCCCATCAAAGCCTTTGAAAAAATCATCACAACAAGGGTTAAATAAACTACACATTTGACACACAAAGATTTAAGAAATTAGAAGGCAAGTATGTTGTGTGAATGAACTTAGGAGTCTTTTTCATGTTTTTGATTTAAGTATTCTTTTATGTACACTTACTAATTGATTTAAGGATTGCTAACTGGAATTCTAGGTTCTTGAATACTCAAGAGTATTCCCCTTATAAGTCACCATTTGTTGTACCTAACATCCCCTCTTTATTTAGGGAAATGGGAACCCAATTTTTTGGATTATAGTCTTGACTTTGAGCCCCTCTTCTATGTGTTTTTGGAAAAATTATGGGAAAAGATTGACTATTGGCTTTTCATAGTTTGGTAAAGATGACATTGGTTTTGTGTTTTCATATCTATATTTGTATTGGGTTTGTTCTATTGGGCTTATGTTTTTGGGCTTATATTTATCGAACTTATGCAATTTGTCTTAGTCAGGTATTTTGTCCATTATCTTATTCGAGGCTATTGATCTATTTTGGATTTATTGTTTTGCACTTATTATCTTAGACTTATTATTATGGGATTTTTTCCATAAACTTATTTGTTTTGGCATACTTATTTCAGCATATTTGTTTTAGACACTTTGTTCAATAGAATTGGTCTTTTTTCATTGACCCTTTGCCTTACCAGATTTAACCTTTGATACTTTTGTTATGGACCCTTTCCCCACTAATATGTACCCTATGACTTAGATATTTTGGGCATTTTTGCCATAAATTAGACCCTTCAACCCTTTTGAACATACCCTTCAAAATTTATGTAACCTACCCTTCAAAAGTTTTGTCACATGAATTTTTTCCTACGAGCCTATCCTTCAAGACTTTTGACCTTGGACTAAATTATTTCAAGGCTTTTGCCCCAAACCAATTCCTTTGAAAGTTATGTAGACATTTTTCCCAATGAAATAGACATACCCTTCAACATATCTGTCATGGCCATTTTGCTTGATAAATTACCCCTTAGATTTATTACCCCAAACATTTTGCTTGATAGAATTGGGTCTTCAGGGAGAATTATTGAAGACATTTTCATTGACCCTTTACATAAAGCCCTGTAGAATTACCAAGTGTCACCAATATGTTGTGAAATTTATTATATATATATATATATATGCTAAATCATTTTTGAATTTATTTTTGTAGGAACCAATCTAGAAATGACAAGTGTCAAAGCTTTCAGGAGTTAAAGAGTTAAATACCAAGATCTATGGTGCACGTTAACTCATATATCAAAAATTTGATGGTACAAAATCAATCAAGCAACAAAGTTTTAAAAAAAATACATTTATGAGAGTGTCAAGTAGAAACATTGTAGATCCTAGTATATAGAGATCTAATAGTGCACAACATGAATATCAATGGTGTGAGATCGATGAAGACTTTTCAAAGGTCCTGGGATAAGTGCAGAGCTACCAAGTGGCACATAAACATTCAAGTTAGGACTATGAAGGTACTCAAAAATATTACAGAGATGCAAGTGGCATGCTCACATTCCATCATGAATAAAATTGATGGTGTGAGTACCAGATGGACTTTTCAAAGATCCAGACTTAGTGAAAATCATGAGCAATATGCAATGCATTGTTTTGTTAGATTAGTCAAAGTTAAACAGTGTTACTAGTTTTAAAATATTGATATAATGATACTTGTCTTTGATGTATGTCTAAGTTCCATTTGAAGGTAACTAATATAAAAATATTTAATAAGTTGTTCTCACAACCTATAAAAGGCTAAGACTTTGTGCATGAATAGTTCTATAAATGATGCATGTATTTGTAATTTTTTAATGCAATTTGATCTATAATTATGAAAATTGCCTTTATCTTCATACACATGCACATGTTGCATAACTTTTACAAAGGCTATTTTAAATTAATAACTACAAAAGGGCTCTTATATAGTTTTTAACCATAGTTAGAACTCATGTTCTGACTATCAAAATCTTTCATGAACTTGGAGGATGAGGTGATTCCTTCCCCAAGTCTATAAAAATAATTATAACCCAACTTGGATTTTGGTCAAATAATTTTGAATATAGGAGCAAAATCCATTTTGATTGTCAATGAATATATTTGTGTATTTTCTTTCTAATTTATGTGTAATTAGTTTTTACTATTTCGGTTGTATGTTTTAGTAATACTTAGTATGTAATAGCTATGAATGGATTATTGATTATTTTGTTTGATATACTGATCTATAGATGTGCAACATTTATTGAAAGATTGGTAAAATTAATTGGTTAATAAAGTCAATTTTAATGATTCATAATTCTAAATGTGCATGAGTGCTTTCTTGATGTAGTTTTCTATGTGTGTGCAAAAGCTACCTCAGATACTTCACTAGCCTAAGCCATAATCTCCTGATTAAGAGTGTGCAATAGTTACCTTAACAGAAGCAACCTTTGTTTGAGGCTTGTGAATTTCCTACATTATTATTTCTTTAGACTTTTTAGCTATGTCTAATTGTGTGTGTGCTATTAATACTAGCAACAGGCATAAGCAACAGGCATAAGTTTTGAGAGCACTTGTCGATTTAGAAACCAACCAGGGAAGTAGTTCCTGAAAACCATAGATCCTTCTTTTTTGCCTTACCCTTCTCTCATTTTTGAGTTTTTTTGAGACCTATCCAATTTATACTAAAATCCAACTCACATAGAGATTCACTACACTTTAGGAACCACACCTCTATCTAAAAACCTTGTTAATAACCTACAAGCCCTACCATCTATTCCATCAATAGGTTGTCAAAGACTGCATACCTAAAACTCATGCACTAAAATAAAGTTTACCTCCATTGAGATCCTAAAACATTAGAGGCTACCTTATTTATGTTATGGTGTAAAACACACATCAATAGGATCATAAAACACACATCAATAGGATCTTAAACATGTTTAAAACCTGCTTAAACTTTTGTATTACATATCTTTCAAATTTTAAAGTTACGATGGATTATGAGAAATGTGCATAAAGTTTTAATCTTTAGATCTCAAACACATTCAAAACCACTTAAGATTAGATATTACATATCATTCAAATTTCAAAGTTGTGATGCATCATGAGAAATGTGAGAAAAGTTTGAATCTTAAGATCTTAAACATGTTCAAAACTGCTTAAGCTTCAATATAACATATCATTCAAATTTCAAAGTTGCAATGCATAATGAGAAACATGAATAAAGTTTAAATCATTGCATCTAAAACACTTTCAAAACCACTTAATCTTTGGTATTACATATCATTAAAATTTGCAATGCATCATGAGAAATGCATATAAAGTTTGAATCTTTGGATCTTAAACAACTTCAAAACTACTTAAGCTTTGGTATTACATATCATTCAAATTTCAAAGTTGTGAGGCATCATGAGAAATATGCACAAAGTTAGAATAATACAACACCAAAATTTAAGTGGTTTTACTCATTTTGAGCATATTTAGAATCAAAAGATTCAAACTTTATGCACATTTCTTATAATTTTTGAGTTTTGAATAATGTAACACCAAAACTTAAGTGGTTTTACTCATTCTGAGCATGTTTACCATTAAAAAATTCAAACTTTATATGTATTTACTATATTTTTTTAGTTTTGAATAATGCAACACTAAAACTTAAGTGATTTTACTCATTTTGACCATGTTTAGAATCAAAAGATTCAAACTTTATGTGTGTTTCCTATATTTTTTGAGTTTTGAATAATACAAAAACAAAACTTAACTGGATTTACTAATTTCAACCATGTTTAAAATCAAAATATTTAAATTTTATGCATGTTTCCTATAAGTTTTGACTTTTGAATAATGTAACACCAAAACTGAAGATATTTTACACATTTTGAGCATGTTTACAATTAAAATATTCAAACTTTATGCATGCTTCCTATAATTTTTGAGTTTTGAATAATGCAACACCAAAACTTAAGTGGTGTTCCTCATTTTGAGCATGTTTACAATCAAAAGATTAAAACTTTATGCACATTTCCTATAGTGGTTTAATTTTTATTAATGTAATACCAAAACTTAAGTGCTTTTACTTGTTTTAAGCATGTTTACAATCAAAAGATTCAAAATTTATGCATGTTTCCTATAATGTTTGAGTTTTTATTAATGTAACACATAAAGTTAGGTAGTTTTACTCATTTGAAGTATGTTTACAATCAAAATATTCAAACTTTATTCACGTTTCATACAATTTTTGAGTTTTGAATAATTCAACAACAAAAGTTAAGAAGTTTTACTCATTTTGAGACTATTTAAAATCAAAAGATTCAAAATTTATGTGCATTTCCTATAATTTTTTAGTTTTAAATGAGTAAGCGGATTTACTCATTTCAAGCATGTTTAATATCAAAAAATTTAAACTTTATATGTGTTTCATATAATTTTTTAATTTTGAATAATGCAACATCAAAACTTAAATAGTTTTACTCATTTCGAGCATGTTTAGAATCAAACGATTCAAACATTATGCATGTTTCTCATAATCTTAGATTTTTGAATAATGCAACACTAAAACTTACATGGTTTTACTTGTTTTGAGCATGTTTACAATCAAAAGATTCAAACTTTATGTGCATTTCTTATACTTTTTGAGTTTTGAATAATGCAACACCAAAAGTTAAGAAGTGTTACTCATTAAATCATATTTACAATAAAAAGATTCAAACTTTATGCGCATTTCCTATCATTTTTGAGTTTCTAATAATGCAACACAAAAACTTACAAGGTTTTACTCATTTTGAGCATGTTTAAAACCAAAAGATTCAAACTTTATATGTGTTTCCTATAATTTTTTAGTTTTATATAATCCTACACCAAAACTTAGGCATTTTTACTTATTTTGAGCATGTTTATAACACAAAGATTCAAACTTCATGGAGGTTTCCTAAAATTATGGAGTTTTGGATATTGTAACACCAAAACTTAAGTAGTTTTACTCGTTTCAAGTATGTTTACAATCAAAAGATCCAAACTTTATGGACATTACCTATAATTTTAGAGCTTTGAATAACACCAAAACTTAAGAGATTTTACTCATTTTGAACATGTTTACAATCAAAAGATTCAATTTTTATGCACATTTCCTATAATTTTTTATTTTTAAATAATTCAACACCAAAACTTAAGTTGTTTTACTTATTTTGACCATGTTTATAATCAAAATATTCCAAATTTATGCATGTTCCCTATAATTTTTGAGTTTTGAATAATAAAACACCAAAACATAGGTGGTTTTACTCATTTCGAGCATGTTTACAATCAAAATATTCAAACTTTATGTGTGTTTCCTATACTTTTTGAGTTTTGTATAATGCAACACCAAAACTTAGGTAGTTTTAATCATTTGAGTTTTTTATAATGTATCACCAAAACTTAGGTGGTTTTTCTCATTTTGAGCAGGTTTACAGTCAAAAAATTCAAACTTTATGTGCATTTCCTATAATTTTTATGTGTTGAATAATGAAACACCAAAACTTAAGCTTTTTTACTCATTTCAAGCATGTTTAAAATCAAAAGATTCAAATTTTATGCATGTTTCCTATAATTTTTGGGTTTTCAATAATGCAACACCAAGACTACATAGTTTTACACATTTTGAGCATGTTTACAATTAAATTATTTAAACTTTGTGTGTTTCATTTAATTTTTGAGATTTAAATAATGCAACACCAAAACATAGGTGGTTCTACTCATTTTGAGCATGTTTACAATGAAAAGATTCAAACTTTATGCAAATTTCTTATAATTTTTGAGTTTTGAATAATGCAAAACCAAGACTTAGGTGGTTTTACTCATATCGAGCATGTTTATAATCAAAAGGTTCAAACATTATGCATGTTTCTTATAATTTTTGAGTTATATATAATGAAACACCAAAAATTAGGTGCTTATACTCATTTTGTGCATGTTTACAATCAAAATATTTGAATTTTATTCATGTTTCCAATAATTTTTGAGTTTTGAATAATGCAACAATAAAATTTAATAAGTTTTACTCATTTTGAGCATATTTAAAAGCAAAATATTTAAACTTTATGCATGTTTCCTATAACTTTTGAATTTTGAATAATGGAACACATAAACTTAAGTGGTTTTACTTATTTTGAACATGTTTAGAATCAAAATATTCAAACATTGTGTGCATTTCCTATAGTTTTTGAGTTTTGAATAATGCAACATCAAAACTTTGGCATTTTTACTCATTTTGAGCATGTTTAAAATCAAAAGATTCAAACTTTATATGAGTTCCTATAATTTTTGAGTTTTGAATAATCCAACACCAAAACTTAAGTGGTTTTACTCATTTTGAGCATGTCTAAAATCAAAAGATTTAAATTTTATGCATGTTTCCTATAATTTTTGAGTTTTGAATAATGCACCACCAAAACTTAAACTATTTTACTCATTTTGAGCATGTTTAAAATCAAAAGATTCAAACTTTATGTGCATTTTCTTATAATTATTGAGTTTTGAATAATGCAACATAAAAACTTAGGTAGTTTTACATATTTTGAGCATGTTTACAATTAAAAGATTCAAAAATTATGTACATTTCCAATATTTATTGAGTTTTGAATAATGTAACATTAAAACGTATGCAATTTTATTTATTTTCAACATGTTTACAATCAAAAGATTCAAACTTTTTGCATGTTTCCTATAATTTTTGAGTTTTAAAGAATGTAACACCTAGACTTAAATAGTTTTACTCTTTTCGAGCATGAATTAAAAGATTCAAACTTTATGTGTGTTTCCTATAATTTTTGAGTTTTGAATTATACAACATAAAAATTTAGGTGGTTTTACTTGTTTTGAGCATCCTTACAAGCAAAAGATTCAAACTTTGTCTGTTTCTTATATTTTTTTTGTTTTGAGTAATGTAACACTAAAACTTAAGTAGTTTTACTTATTTTGAGCATGTTTAGAATCAAAAGATTCAAAATTTATGCATTTTTCTTATAATTTTTGAGTTTTGAATAATGTAACACCAAAACTTAAGAGGTTTTACTCATTTTGAGCATGTTTAAAATCAAAAGATTCAAATTTTATGTCCATTTCCTATAATTTTTTAGTTTTGAATAATTCAACACTAAAACTTATGTGGTTTTACTCATTTTGAGCATGTTTACAATCAATATATTCAAATTGATTCACATTTCATATAATTTCTAAGTTTTGAATAATGTAAGACTAAAATTTAAGTAAATTTATTTATTTCAAGCATGTTTAAAATCAAAAGATTCAAAATTCATGGGCATTTCCTATCATTTTTGAGTTTTGAATAATGTAACACAAAAAATTAATTATTTTTACTCGATTTGAGCATATTTATAATAAAAATATTCAAACTTTATGCATGTTTCCTATAATTTTTTAGTTTTAAATAAGACAACACCAAAACCTTAGCAGTTTTACTCATTTTGAGCATGTTTATAATAAAAAGATTCAAACTTAAGGTGTGTTTCCTATAATTTTTGTGTTTTAAATAATGCAAAATAAAAACCTAGGTATCTTTATTGGTTTCAAGCATGTTTACAATCAAAAGATTCAAACTTTATGAACACAAAAACATAGGTAGTTTTACTCATTTTGAGCATGTTTACAATCAAAATATTCAAACTTTATTCATGTTTCCTATATTTTTTGAGTTTTGAATAATTCAACACCAAAACTTAGGTAGTTTTACTTGTTTTAAGCATGTTTACAATCAAAAGATTTAAACTTTGTGTGTTTCTTATAATTTTTGAGTTTTGAATAATTTAACACCAAAATTTAGGTGGTTTTACTCATTTTAAGCATGTCTATAATTAAAAGAGTCACACTTTATGTATGTTTCCTATAATTTTTGAGTTTTGAATAATGCAACACTAAAACTTAATCAATTTTACTCATTTTGAGCATGTTTAGAATCAAAAGATTCAAATGTTATGCATGTTTCCTATAATTTTTGAGTTTTGAATAATGCAACACCAAAACTTAAGCAATTTTACTTATTTTAAGCATGTTTACAATCAAAAGATTCAAACTTTATGCATGTTTCCTATAATTTTTTAGTTTTAAATAATGCAACACCAAAACTTAAGCAGTGTTACTTGTTTCAAGCATGTTTACAAATAAAAGATTCAAACTTTATGCATGTTTCCTATAATTTTTGAGTTTTGAATAATGTAAATCCAAAACTCAAATAATTTTACTCATTTTCAGCATGTGTTCAATAAAAAAATTCAAACTTTATCTGCATTTCCTATAATTTTTGAGTTTTGTATAATGCAACAAAAAACATAGGCTATTTTACTCATTTCAAGTGTGCTTACAATTAAAAGATTAAAAAATTATTCATATTTATTATAATTTTTGAGTTTTGAATAATTTAATCTTTATGCATGTTTCCTATAATTTTTGAGTTTTGAATAACTGAATAATCCAATACCAAAACTTAAGCAATTTTACTCCTTTTGAGCATGTTTAGAATTAAAAGATTCACACTTTGTACATGTTTTCTATCATTTTTGAGTTTTGAATAATGTAACACCAAAACTTAATTGATTTTACTCATTTTGAGCATGTTTACAATAAAAATATTCAATCTTTATGCATGTTTTCTATAATTTTTTAAGTTTTAAATAATACAACACTAAAACTTAAGCAATGATACTTGTTTAGAGCATTTTCACAAACAAAAGATTCAAAATTTATGCAAGATTCCTATAATTTTGAGTTTTGAGTAATGTAAAACCAAAACTCCAATAGTTTTACTCATTTTGAGCATGTGTACAATCAAAAGATTTAAACTTTATGTGCATTTCTTAAAAAAATTTAGTTTTGAATAATGCAACACAAAAACTTAGGTAGTTTTACTCATTTCAAGCATGCTTACAATTAAAAGATTAAAATTTTATTAATATTTCTTATAATTTTTGAGTTTTGAATAGTGGAATACCAAAACATTAGTGGTTTTACTCATTTCAAGCATATTTACAATTAAAATATTCAAACTTTAGGCATGTTTACATTAATTTTTGAGTTTTAAATGATGCAACACCAAAACATAAAGGGTTTTACTCATTTCAAGCATGTTTACAATCAAAAGATTTAAACTTATGTGTGTTTCCTATAATTTTTGAGTTTTGAATAATGCAACACCAAAACTTAAGTGGTTTTAAACATTTTGAGCATGTTTGCAATCAAAATATTCAAATTTTATGTGCATCTCCTTTAATTTTTGAGTTTTGAATGCTGTAACACTAAAACTTAAGTGATTTTACTCATTTTGAGCATGTTTACAATCAAAATATTTAATATTTATGACCATTTTCTATATTTTTTGAGTTTTAAATAATCTAACACCAAAAATTTAGTCATTTTACTCATTTTGAGCATGCTTACAATAAAAATATTTAAAATTTATTCATGTTTCCAATAATTTTAGAGTTTTGAATAATGCATCACCAAAACTTAAGTGATTTTACACATTTCAAGCATGTTTAGAAGCAAAAGATTCAAAATTTATGTGCATTTCTTATAATTTTAGAGTTTTAAATAATTTGACACCAAAACTTTAGTGGTTTTACTCATTTTGAGCATGTCTACAATCAAAAAATTCAAACTTTATACGTGTTTCCTATAAATTTTTTAGTTTTGAATGATGTAACACCAAAACTTAGGTGGTTGTACTCATTTTGAGCATGTTCACAATCAAACTATTCAAACATTATGTATATTTAATATAAATTTTGAGTTTTAAAAAATTCAACACCAAAACTTAGGTGGTTTTACTCATTTTAGGCATGTTTCAATCAAGAGATTCAAACCTTATGGCATTTCCTAAGTTTCAACACCAAAACTTAGGCCATTTTATTTGTTTCAAACATGTTTACAATCAAAATATTTAAACTTTATGTGCATTTACTATAACTTTTGAGTTTTGAATAATGCAACATAAAAACTTAGGTAGTTTTACTCATTTTGAGCATGTTTAAAATCAAAATATTTAAACTTTTTGCACATTCTTTATAAGTTTTTAGTTCTGAATAATGCAACAACAAAACTTACATTGTTACTCATTTTAAACATGTTTACAATTAAAATATTTAAACTTTATGCATGTTTCTTATAATTTTTTGGTTTTAAATAATGCAACATCAAAACTTAAGTAGTTTTACTCATTTAGAGCATGTTTTCAATCAAAAAATTCAAGATTTATGTGCATTTCCTATAATTTTTACATTTTGAATATTGCAACATCAAAACTTAAGTGGTTTTACTCATTTCAAGCATGTTTACAATAAAAATTTGAGAACTTTATTTGTATTTGCTATGATTTTTGAGTTTTGAAGAATGCGACATGAAAACATAAGCAATTTTGCTCATTTTTTAGAATGTTTACTATAAAAGGATTCAAAATTTATGTGTGTTTCCTATAATTTTTAAGTTTGGAATAATGAAACACCAAAACATTAGTGGATTTAATCATTTAGAGCATGTTAAGAATCAAAAGATTCAAACTTTATGCACATTTACTATAATTTTTGAGTTTTGAATAATACAACACCATAACTTAGGTAGTTTTACTTGTTCCAAGCATGTTTACAATCAAAATATTCAAACTTTATATGTGTTTCCTATGATGTTAGCATTTTTAATAATGTAAAATCAAAACTTAGTTAGTTTTACATCTTTTGAGCATGTTTGTAATCAAAAGATTCAAACTTTATGTGCATTTTTTATACTTTTTAAGTTTTGAATAATGCAAAACCAAAACATAAGCGGTTTTTGCTTATTTCTAGCATGTTTACAATCAAAAGATTGAAAATTTATGTGCATTACCTATAATTTTTTAGTTTTGAATAATGCAACACCAAAACTGAGACGATTTTTGTGCATTTCAAGCATGTCTAATATCAAAAGATTCAAAATTTATACGTGTTGTCCATAATTTTTGAGTTGTAAATAATACAACACTAAATCTTAGGTGGTATTTGTGTTTCAAGCATGTTTAGAGTGAAAATATTTAAATTTTTTGCATGTTTCTTATAACTTTTAAATTTTGAATAATGCAACACCAAAACCGAGGTGGTTTTACTCATTTAAAACATGTTTACAATTAAAAGATTCAAAATTTATGCAAATTCTTACAATTTTTGAGTTTTGAATAATGCAACACCAAAACTTATGCTGTTTACTCATTTAGATCATCTTTACAATCAAAAAATTCAAACTTTATGGGCATTTCCTATAATTTTTAGCTTTTGAATAATGCAATAGAAAAACATAGGCGGTTTTAATCATTTTGAGCATATTTTATAATCACAAGATTTAAAATTTATTTATATTTCCTATACTTTTTGAATTTTGAATAATGCAACACAAAAACTTAGGAAGTTTTATTCATTTCAAGCATGTTTACAAACTAAAGATTCAAGCTTTATAGCATTTCCTATAATTTTTATATTTTGATTAATGTAATTCCAAAGCTTAGGTGGTTTTACTCATTTTGAGCATGTTTACAATCAAAAGATTCAAACTTTATGTGTTTTTCCTATATTTTTTAGTTTTGAATAGTGTAACAATAAAACTTAAGTAGTTTTACTCATTTTGAGCATGTTTACAATCTAAAGATTCAAACTTTATGCACATTTCTCATAATTTTTATGTTTTGAATAATGCAACACATAATATTAAGTGGTTTTTACTCATTTTGAACATGTTTACAATCAAAAGATTCAAAATTTATGTGTGTTTCCTATAATTTTTTAGTTTTGATTAATCGAACACAAAAACTTAAGTGGTCTTACTCATTTTGAGCATGTGTATATTTGAAATATTAAAAATTTGTGCATTTCTTGTAATTTTTGAGTTTTAAATAATGCAATACCAAAACTTAGGCAATTTTACTCATTTCAAGCATGTCTATAATCAAAAGATTCAAAATTTATTCACATTTCTTACAATTTTTGAGTTTTAAAGAACCTAATACCAAAACAAAAGTGGTTTTACTCATTTTCAGCATGTTTACAATCAAAAGACTTAAATTTTATGTGCATTTCTATTAATTTTGTAGTTTTGAGTGATGCAAAACCAAAACTTAAGTGGTTTTACTTATTTCAAGCATGTTTACAAATAAAAGATTCAATCTTTAAGTGTGTTTCCTCAAATTTATGAATTTTTAATAATGCAACACCAAAATGTAAGCAGTTTTACTCATTTTGAGAATGTTTAAAATCAAAAGATTCAATCTTTATATGTGTTTCCTATTATTTTTGAGTTTTGAATAATGTAACACCAAAACTTAGGTTATTTTACTTGTTTTAAGCATGTTTAAATTCAAATGATTCAAATTTTATGCACATTTCTTATAATTTTTTAGTTTTGAATAATGCAAAACCAAAACTTAGGTAGTTTTACTCATTTTGAGCATGTTTACAATCAAAATATTAAAACTTTATGCACATTTCCTATAATTTCTGAGTGTTAAATAATGAAACACTAAAACATAAGTGGTTTTACTCATTTAAAACATGTTTACAATCAAAAGATTCAATCTATATGCATGTTTCCATTAATTTTTTAATTTTTAATGATGCAACACCAAAACTTAAGTGGTTTTATTTACTCTTTTTGAGTATATTCACAATCAAAATATTCTTAATTTATGTGAATTTCCTATTATTTTTGAGTTTTGAATAATGTAACACCAAAACTTAGATGGTTTCACTCTTTTTCACGATGTTTAGAATCAAAAGATTCAAACTTTATCTTCATTTCCTATATTTTTTAAGTTTTGAATAATGCAACACTAAGACTTAATCAATTTTAATCATTTAGAGCATGTTTACAATTTAAAAATTCAAACTTTATGCACTTTTCTTATAATTTTGAAGTTTTGAATAATGAAACACTAAAACCTAGGTTGTTTTGCTCCTTTTGAGCATGTTTACAATTAAAATATTCAAACCTTATGAGCATTTCTTATAATTTTTTATTTTTGAATAATACAACACCAAAACTTAAGTAGTTTTAATCATTTTGAGCATGTTTACAATCAACAAGATTCCAACTTTATGAGCATTTTATATAATATTTTAGATTTGAATAATGCAACATGAAAACTTAGGTACTTTTACTCATTTCAAGCATGTTTAAAATGAAAAGATTAAAAATTTGTGTGTTTCTTATAATTTTTTATTGTTGAATAATGTAACACCAAAACTTAGGTGGTTCTACTTGTTTCAAGCATTTTTACAATCCAATGATTCAAACTTTATGCACATTTCTTATAATTTTTTAGTTTTGAATAATATAACACCAAAACTTATGTAGTTTTACTCATTTCAAACATGTTTACACTTAAAAGATTCAAACTTTATACCTGTTTCCTATAAGTTTTGAGTTTTAAATAATGTAAAATCAAAACATAAGTTGTTTTACTCATTTTATGCATGTTTACAATCAAAATATTCAAACTTTCTAGGCATTTCCTAATTTTTTTGAGATTTGAATAATGCAACACCAAATTTAGGTGGTTTTACTCATTTCAAAAATATTTACAATTAAAAGATTCAAAATTCATGAGTGTTTCCTATAATTTTTGAGTTTTGAATAATGCAACGTCAAAAGATAGGCTGTTTTACTTATTTCAAACATGTTTACAATCAAAAGATTCAATCTTTATGCATGTTTCTAATTATTTTTGAGTTTTTTATAATTAAAAACCAAAATAGAGGTGGTTTTACTTGTGTCAAAGATATTTACAATCAAAAGATTCAAAATTTATGCTTGTTTCCTATAATTTGAGTTTTGAATAATGTGACACCAAAATATAGGCATTTTTACTCATTTTGAGCATGTTTACAATTAAAATATTCAAACTTTATGCATTTTTTATAGTTTTTGAGTTTTGAATAATGTAACACCAAAACAAAGATGGTCTTACTCATTTTAAGCATGTTTATAATCAAAATATTCAAAATTTACATACACTTCCTATAATTTTAGAGTTTTTAATAATGCAAGACAAAAACATAGGTGGTTTTACTTGTTTCAAGCATGTTTACAATACAAAGATGCAAAATCTATGAACATTTCCTAAATTTTTTGAGTTTTGAATAATGCAACACCAAAAATTTATGGTTTTACTCATTTCAAGTATGTTTACAATTAGAAAATTCAAACTTCATCAATTTTTTGTATAATTTTTGAGTTTTGAATAATGCAACACCAAAACTTAGGCAGTTTTACTCATTTAGAGTATGTTTGCAATCAAAAGATTCAAACTTATTGCATGTTTCCTATAATTTTTATGTTTTGAATAATGTAACACCAAAAACTAAGTGGTTTTCCATGTTTTGAGCATGTTTATAATTAAAAGATTTAAATTTTATGCATGTTTCCTATAATATTTGAGTTTTAAATAATGCAACACCAAAACTTAGGTAGTTTTTTGTGTTTTGAGCATGTTTAAAATAAAAAGATTCAAAATTTAAGCATGTTTCTTATAATTTTTAAATTTTTAATAATGTAACACCAAAACTTAGTTGGTTTTACTCATTTAGAGCATGTTTACAATCAAAATATTCAAAATTTATGTGCATTTCCTATAATTTTTATGTTTTGAATAATGTAACACAAAAAATTAAGTTGTTTTTCTCATTTCGAGCATGTTTAAAATTAGAAGATTCAAATTTTATGTGTGTTTCCTATATTTTTTGAGTTATAAATAATCTAACACCAAAATTTAGATGATTTTATTCATTTTGAGCATGTTTACAATTAAATATTCAACTTTTATGTGCATTTCCAATAATTTTTGAGTTTTGAATAATGCAACACCAAAACTAAGGCAATTTTACTCATTTTGAGCATGTTTTCAATCAAAACATTCATACTTTATGAGTGTTTTCTATAATTTTTGAGTTTTGAATATTGAAAAATTAAAACTTAGTTGGTTTTACTTATTTTGAGCATGTTTACATTTAAAAGATTCAAACTTTATGCATGTTTCCTATAATTTTTGAGTTTTTAATGAAGTAACACCAAAACTTAGGTGGTTTTACTTGTTTTGAGCTTATTTGCAATCAAAATATTCATACTTTATGCAGGTTTCCTATAATTTTTATGATTTGAATAATGCAACACCAATAATTATGTGATTTTACTCATTTTAAAGATGTTTACATTTAAAACATTCTAACTTTATGCATGTTTTCTATGATTTATGAGTTTTGAAAAATGTAACATGAAAACTCAGTCCATTTTATGCATTTTGAGTATGTTTAAAATAAAAAGATTTAAACTTTAAGCAAGTTTCATATAATTTTTTACTTTTAAATCATGCAAGACCAAATATTAGGTGGTTTTACATGTTTTGAGTATGTTTAGAATGAAAATGTTAAAAATTTATGTGTGTTTCATATAATTTTTGGATTTTAAATAATGCAACACCAAATCTTAGGTGGTTTTACTTGTTTCAAGTATATTTATAATCAATAGATTCGAGCTTTATATGTCTTTCCTATAATTTTTTAGTTTTGAATAGTGCAACACCAATACTTATGTGGTTTACTCATTTTGATCATGTTTACAATCCAAAAATTTAAACTTTAGGTGCATTTCCTATATTTTTTCAGTTTTAAATAAGGAAACACCAAAACTTAGGCAATTTTACTCATTTCAATCATGTTTACGATCAAATGATTCAAACATTATGGACATTTTCAATAATTTTTTAGTTTTGAATAATACAACACCAAAACTTAAGAGGTTTTACATGTTTTGAGCATTTTTAGAATCAAAATATTCAAACTTTATACATGTTTCCTATAATTTTTAAGTTTTGAATAATGCAACACCAAAACATAAGCAATTTTACTCAGTTTGAGCAGGCTTAGAATCAAAAGATTAAAACCTTATGTTTGTTTCCTATAACTTTTTAGTTTTGAATAACACAACACCAAAACTTAAGTGGTTTTACTCATTTCAAGAATGTTTAGAATTAAAAGCTTTGAAATTTATGTGTGCTTCCTATGATTTTTGAGTTTTTAATAGTGCAACACCAAAACTTAGGTGGTTTTACTCATTTTGAGCATTTTTATTGTCAAAAGATTCAAAATTTATGTGTGCTTCCTATATTTTTGATTTTTGAATAATAGAACACCAAACTTAGATGATTTTACTTGTTTAGAGCATGTTTACAATCAAAAGATTCAAACTTTATGTGCATTTCCTACAATTTTTGAGTTTTTAATAATACAACCCCAAAATTTAGGTTGTTTTATGCATTTTGATCATGTTTGCAATCAAAAGTTTTAAACTTTATCCATATATCCTAAATTTTTTGAGTTTTGAATAATGCAACACCAAAATTTAGGTGGTTTTAATTGTTTTGAGCATGTTTAAAATCAAAATATTCAAACTTGATGCACATTTCATATAACTTTTATGTTTTGAATAATGCAACACCAAAACCTAATAAGTTTTACTCATTTAAATCATATTTACAATCAAAATATTCAAACTTTATGAGTGTTTCCTATAATTTTTTATTTTTGAATAATGCAACTCCAAACTTTAGGTGGTTTTACTTATTTCGAGCATGTTTACAACTAAAAGATTTAAACTTTATAATCATATTTACAATAATTTTTTAGTTTTGTATAATGCAACACTAAAACATAGCCTATTTTACTCATTACAAACATGTTTATAATCAAAATATTAAAACTTTATCCACGTTTCCTATAAATTTTAAAATTTGAATAATAAAACACCAATACTTACGTAGTTTTACTCATTTTGAGCATGTTTACAATCAAAAGATTCAAACTTTATATGTTTCCTATAATTTTCAAGTTTTGAATAATGCAACATCAAAATTTAAGTAGTTTTACTCATTTTGAGCATGTTTACAATTAGAAGTTTCAAAATTTATTCATGTTTCCTCTAATTTTTGAGTTTTGAATAATGCAACAACAAAATTTAGGTGGTTTTTGAATTTTTAAGCCTGCTTACAATCAAAAGATTCAAACTTTATATATGTTTCTTATAATTTTTGAGTCTTGAATAATGTAACACCAAAACATAGGTGGGTTTACTCATTTTGAGCATGTTTACAATTAAAAGATTTAAACTTTATGCACATTTTCTATAAATTTTTGAGTTTTGAATAATGTAACACCAAAACTTAGGTGGGTTTACTCTTTTCCAGTATCTTTACATTCAAAAAATTCAAACTTTATGTGTGTTTCCTATACTTTTTAATTTTTAAATAATGCAACACCAAAATGTTGGCATTTTTACTCATTTTGAGCATGTTTACTTTCAAAATATTCAAACTCAATGTACATTTCCTATATTTTGAGTTTTGAGTAATGCAACACCAAAGCTTAGGTGGTTATACTCATTTCAAGCATGTTTACAATCAAAAGATTCAAATTTTATGTAGGTTTCCTACAACCTATGAGTTTTGAAGAATGCAATATCGAAATATTGGTGGTTTTACTCATTTTGAGCATGTTTACAATAAAAAAACTAAACTTTATGCATGTTTCCATTAATTTTTTAGTTTTGAATAATGCCACCCCAAAAATTAGATGGTTTTACTCATTTCAAGCATGTTTATTATCAAAAGATTCAAACTTTAAGTGTGTTTCCTATAATTTTTCAATTTTGAATAATGCAACACCAAAATTTAAGTGGTTTTACTCATTTTAAGCATATTTACAATCAAAATATTTAATCTTTATACGTATTTCTTATAATTTTTGAGTTTTGAATAATGTAACACCAAAACTTAGGTGGTTTCACTTGTTTTGAACATGTTTATAATCAAAACATTCAAAATTTATGCACATTTCCTATAATTTTTGTGTTTTAAATAATGCAACACAAAAAATTAGGCAGTTTTACTCATTTTGAACATGTTCACAATCAAGTGATTCAAAATTTATGCATGTTTCCTATAATTTTTAAGTTTTGAATAATGTAACACCAAAATTTAGGTGGGTTTACTTATTTTCATCATGTTTACAATCAAAAGATTCAAAGTTTATTTAATTTGCTATTTTTTTTGAGGTTTGAATAAAGGAACACCAAAACATAGGTAGTTTTACTCATTTTAAGTATGTTTACAATCAAAATATTATAGCTTTATGATGTTTCCTATAATTTTTGAATTTTGAATAATGAAACATCAAAATGTAGGTGGTTTTACTCATTTTGAGCATGTTTAAAATTAAAAGATTCAAATTTTATGCACATTTCCTATTATTTTTGAGTTTTAAATAATGAAACAACAAAACTTAGGTAGTTTTACTCATTTTGAACATGTTTATAATCAAAAGATTCAAATTTTATGTGTATTTCTTATAATTTTTGTGTTTTGAATAATGCAACACCAAAACTTAAGCAATTTTACTTATTACAAACATGTTTACAATCAAATGATTCAAGCTTTATATGCATTTCTTATAATTTTTGAGTTTTGATTATTAAAACACCAAAACTTAAGTGGTTTTACTCATTTTGATCATGTTTACAATCAAAAGATTCAAACTTTATGCACATTTCCTATAATTTTTGAGTTTTGAATAATCTAACACCAGAAATTTGGTGGTTTTACTCATTTAGAGCAAGTTAAAAAATAAAAGATTTAAATTTATGTGCATTTTCTATAATTCTTGAGTTTTAAATAATGCAACATCAAAACTTAGGTTGTTTTACTCATTTATAGCATGTTTACAATCAAAAGATTCAAACATTTTGTGTTTTTCCTATAATTTTTGAGTTTTGAATAATGCAATACTAAAACTTAGGTAGTTTACTTATTTTGAGCATATTCAGAATCAAAAGATTCAAAATTTATGCATGTTTCCTATAATTTTTTAGTTTTGAATAATGAAACAACAAAACTTAAGCAATTTTACTCATTTAAAGCATGTTTACAATCAAACAATTCAAGCTTTATATGCATTTCTTATAATTTTTTAGTTTTGATTAATAAAACATTAAAACTTAAGTGGTTTTACTTATTTTAAGCATATTTATATCAAAATATTCAATCTTTATGTGTATTTCCTATAATTTTTTAGTTTTGAATAATGCAACATCAAAAGTTAAGTAATTTTTCTTGTTTTGATTATGTTTATAATCAAAAAAATCAAACTTTATGCATGTTTACTATAATGTTTGAGCTTTGAATAATGCAACACCAAAACTTAGGTAGTTTTACTCATTCTCAACATATTTATAGTCAAAATATTCAATATTTATACATATATTTAGTTTTTTAGTTTTGAATAATGTAACACCAAAAATTAGATGATTTTACTTGTTTCGAGCATGTTTAAAATCAAAAGATTCAAACTTTATGCACATTTCCTATAATTTTTGAGTTTTGAATAATGCAACACCAAAAATTATATGGCTTTACTCATGTTGAGCATGTTTAAAATCAAAAAATTCAAACTTTATGTAAATTTTTGAGTTTTGAATAATGCAAAAAAAAAACATAAGGAATTTTACTCAATTCAAGCATGTTTACAATCAAAAGATTCAAAATTTATGCATGTTTCTAATAATTTTTGTTTTTTGAATATTGCAACATCAAAACTTAGACTATATTTAGACTATTTTACTCATTTAAACATCTTGACAATCAAAACATTGAAACATTATGTGTTTATCCTATTATTTTTAAGTTTTGAATAATGCAACACCAAAACTTAGGTAATTTTACTCATTTTGAACATGTTTACGATAAAAAGATTCAAACTTTATAAATGTTTCCTATGATTTTAGAGTTTTAAATAATACAATACCAAAAATTAGGTGGTTTTACTCATTTCAAGCATGTTTAAAATCAAAATATTCAAACTTTATGTGTTTTTCATATAATTTTTGAGTTTTAAATAATGCAACACCAAAACTTAAGTGGTTTTACTCATTTTAAGCATGTTTACAGTCAAAAGATTCAAACTTTATTTGTGTTTCCTATAATTTTTGAGTTTTGAATAATGCAACACCAAAAGATAGGTAGGTTTACTCATTTCAACCATGTTTACAATCAAAAGATTCAAATTTTATGTGCATTTCAACTAATTTTTGAGTTTTGAATAATGCAACACCAAAACATAAGCAATTTTACTCTTTTTGAACATGTTTACCATCAAAAGATTCAAACTTTATGCACATTTACTATAATTTTTACGTTTTGAATAATGCAACACAAAAACTTTGATGGTTTTACTCATTTCGAGCATGTTTATAACCAAAAGATTCAATCTTTATGTGCATTTCCTATAATTTTTGAATTTTCAATAATGCAACATGAATATTTAGGTAGTTTTTTTAATTTTTAGCATGCTTTCAATTAAAAGATTCAAACTATATGTGTGTTTCTTATATTTTTAAAGTTTTGAATAATGCAACACCAAAACTTAGGTGCACTTACTTGTTTCAAGCAAGTTTACAATTAAATGATCAAACTTTATGCACATTACCTATAATTTTTGAATTTTGAATATTGAAACACCAAAACTTAGGTGGCTTTACTCATTTTAAGCAAGTTTACAATCAAAATATTCAAACTTTATGCACATTTTCTATATTTTTTAAGTTTTGAATAATGTAACAATAAAAATTAGGATATTTTACTCATTGTGAGTACATTTATAATCAAAAGATTTAATCTTTATGCATGTTTCCTATAATTTTTGAGTTTTGAATAATGCAACATAAAAACTTAGGTAGTTTTATTCATCTCAAGCATGTTTACAATCAAAAGATTCAAAAATTATGGCATTTCCTATAATTTTTTAGTTTTGAATAATGCAACACTAAAACTTTGGTAGTTTTACTCATTTTGAGCATGTTTACCATCAAAAGATTCAAACTTTATACATGTTTCCTACAATTTTTGAGTTTTGAATAATACAACACCAAAACATAAGTAGTTTTACTCATTTCAAGCATGTTTACAATCAAAACATTTAATCTTTATGCATGTTTCCTATAATTTTTGAGATTTAAACAAAGCAACATCAAAAATTAAGTGGTTTTACTAGTTTTGAGCATGTTTACAATCAAAAGATTAAAAATTTACATGCATTTCCTATAATTTTTGAGTTTTTAATAATACAACACCAAAACATAAGTAGTTTTATGTGTTTCAATCTTGTTTACAGTCAAAATATTCAATTTTTATGCACATTTTCTATAATTTTTGAATTTTGAATAATGAAACACTAAAACTTAAGCAATTTTACTCATTTTAAGCAAGTTTAAAATCAAAAGATTCAAACGTTATGCACATTTCCTATAACTTTGAGTTTTGAATAATGCAACACAAATAATTAGGTGGTTTTACTTATTTTGAGCATGTTTAAAATCAAAAGATTCAAACTTTATATATATGTTTCCTATAATGTTTACAATAGAAAAATTCCAACTTTATACACATTTTCTATAATTTTTGAGTTTTAAATAATGCAACACCAAAACTTAGTTTTACTTATTTTGAACATGTTTATAATAAAAATATTCTAAATTTATGCATGTTTACTATAATTTTTGAGTTTTGAATAATGCAACACCAAAACTCAAGTGGTTTTACTCATTTTGATCATGTTTACAATCATAGATTCAAACTTTATTTTTATTTCCTATAATTTTTGAGTTTTGAATAATGTAACAATAAAAGATAGGTAGTTTTACTCATTTCGAGCATGTTTACAATCAAAAGATTCAAATTTTATGTGCCTTTCCTATCATTTTTGAGTTTTTAATAATGCAAAACTGAAACATAGGCAATTTTACTCCTTTACAACATGTTTACAATTAAAGATTTAAGTTTTATGCATGTTTCCAATAATTTGAGTTTTGAATAATGTGACACCAAAACAAAGGCATTTTTACTCATTTTGAGCATGTTTAGAATCAATAAATTCAAACTTTATGCACATTTCCTATAATTTTTGAATTTTGAATAATGTAACACAAAAATTTAGGTTGTTTTACTCATTTCAAGCATGTTTACAACCCAAAGTTCAAACTTTAAGCACATTTCCTATAATTTTTTAGTTTTGAATAATGCAACACAAAAACTTATACAATTTTACTCATTTTGAACATGTTTACAATCAAAATATTCAATCTTTATGCATGTTTCCTATAATTTGAGTTTTTGAATAATGTGACACCAAAACATAGGCATTTTTACTCATTTTGAGCAAGTTTACAATGAAAAGATTAAAACTTTATGCGTGTTTTCTATAATTTTTTAGTTTTGAATAATCCAACACTAAAACTTAGGTGGTTTTACTTTTTTCAAGAATGTTTACTATCAAAAGATTCAAATTTTATACACATTTCCTATAATTTTTGAGTTTTCAATAATGCAACACCAAAGCTTAGGCAATTTTACTCATTTTGAGCATGTTTACACTCAAAAGATTCATACTGTATATGTATTTCCTATAATTTTTGAGTTTTGAATAATGCACCCAAAACATGTAGGTAGTTTTACTCATTTGGACATGTTTACAATCAAAATATTCCAAATTTATGTGCCTTTCCTATATTTCTATAGTTTTGATAATGCATTACCAAAGCTTATGCAGTTTTACTAGTTTGGAGTATGTTTAAACTTTATGCATGTTTCCTGTAATTTTTGAGTTTTGGATAATGCAATAATTAAACTTAAGTGGTTTTAATCATTTTAAGTATGTTTAAAATAAAAAATACAAATTTCATGGGTGTTTTCTATAATTTTTGAGTTTTGAATAATGCAACATAAAAAGTTAAATGGTTTTACTTGTTTCAAGCATGTTTAAAATTAAAAGATTCAAAATTTATGCACATTTCTTATAATTTTAGAGTTTCAAATAATGCAACACAAAAACTTAAGAGGTTTTACTCATTTGGAGCATGTTTAAAATCAAAATATTTAAACTTTATGCATGTTTCCTATAATTTTTTAGTTTGAAATAATGCAACACAAAAACTTAAATGGTTTTACTCATTTTAAGTATGTTTAAAATTAAAAGATTCAAATTTTATGTGTATTTCACATAATTTTTGAGCTTTGAATAATGTAACACCAAAAATTAGGTGGTTTTACTCATTTTGAGCATGTTTAAAATCAAAAGATTCAAACTTTATGTGCATTTCCTATAATTTTTTAGTTTTGAGTAATGCAACACCATAACTTAGGTGATTTTACTAATTTCAAACATGTTTAAAATAAAAAGATTCAAATTTTATGCTTGTTTCCTATAATTTTTTAGTTTTGAATAATGCAACACCAATACTTAGGTGGTTTTTCTCATTTTGAGCATATTTACAATCAAAAGATTCAAGATTTATGCACTTTTCCTATATTTTTTGAGTTTAAAAAATGCAATACCAAAACATAGGTGGTTTTACTCATTTTGAGCATGTTTATAATCAAAATTTTCAAACTATATGTGTGTTCCTATAATTTTAACTCTTAAATAATACAACACCAAAACTTAGGCAGTTGTTCTCATTTCATGCATGTTTACAATCAAAAGATTCAAACTTTATGCATGTTTCCTATATTATTTGAATTTTGAATAATGCAACACCCAAACTTAAGTGGTTTTACTCATTTCAAGAAATTTTAAAATCAAAAGATTCAAACTTTTTGTGTATTTCCTATAATTTTTGAGTTTTGAATAATGCAACACCAAAACTTAGGATGTTTTACTTGTTTCAGTTATATTTACAATAAAAAGATTCAAACTTTATGTGCTTTTCCTATAATTTTTTATTTTTGAAAAATGTAACACAAAAACTTAGATGGTTTTACTCATTTATAGCATGTTTACAATTAGAATATTCAAACTTTATGTATGTTTGTTATAATTTTTGATTTTGAATAATGCAACACCAAAACCTAAGTAGTTTTACTCATTTTTAGTATGTTTACAATCAAAATATTCAAACTTTATGTGTGTATCCTATAAATTTTGAGTTTTAAATAATGCAACACCAAAATTTATGTGGTTTAACTAATTTTGGGAATGATTACAATCAAAGATTCAAACTTTGTGTATTTCCTATAATTTTTTGAGTTTTGAATAATGCAACATCAAAACTTAAATGGTTTTACTCATTTTTAAAATGTTTACAATCAAAATATTTTTTTTTTATGCATGTTTCCTATAATTTTTGAGTTTTGAATAATGCAACACATTAACTTAGGTGATTTTACTTGTTTAGAACATGTTTACAATCAAAAGATTCAAAATTTATGCACTTTTCCTATAATTTTTGAGTTTTGAAGAATGCAACACTAGAACATAGACAATTTTACTCATTTAGAGCATTTTTATAATAAAAATATTCAAATTTTATGCACATTTGTTATAATTTTTAACTTTTGAATAATCCAACTCCAAAACATAGGTGGTTTTACTCATTTCAAATATGTTTACAATTTAAAGATTCAAACTTTATATGTGTTTCCTATAATTTTTTAATTTTGAATAATGTAACATCAAAATTTAAGTGGTTTTATTCATTTTGAGCATGTTTACAATCAAAAGATTCAAAATGTATGCATGTTTCTTATAAGTTTTGAGTTTTGAATAATGCAACACCAAAACATAGGTGGTTTTACTTCTCTAAAGCATGTTTACAATCAAAAGATTAAAACTTTATGCACTTTTCCTATAATTTTTGAGTTTTGAATAATGCAAAACCAAAACTTGGGTGGTTTTACTCATTTCAAACAAGTTTACAATCAAAATATTTAAACTTTATGCATATTTCCTATAAGTTTTGACTTTTGAATAATACAACACCAAAGATTAGGTGATTTTAATCATTTTAAGCATGTTTACAATCAAAAGATTCAATCTTTATGTGGATTTCTTATAATTTTAGAGTTTTAAATAATATAACACTAAAAATTTAATGGTTTTACTCATTTTGAGCATGTTTACAATCAAAAAAATTAAATTTTATGCATGTTTCCTATAATTTTTCTAGTTTTAAATGATGCAACACAAAAACATAGGTAGTTGTACTAATTTTGAGCATGTTTACAATCAAAAGATTCAATCTTTATGTACATTTCCTAAAAAAATTGAGTTTTAAATAATTCAACACCAAAACTTTGGTGGTTTTACTCATTTTGGTGGTTTTGAATAATTTAAAACCAAAACTGAAGTGGATTTACTCATTTCAAGCATGTTTACAATCAAAAGATTGAAATTTTATGTGCATTACATATAATTTTTGAGTTTTGAATAATACAACACTAGAAACTAAGATGGTTTTTGTGTATTTCAAACGTGTTTTATATGTGTTTCCTATAATTTTTGAGTTTTGAGTTTTGATGCAAACGTGTTTTATTTTTGTTTCCTATAATCTTAGGTGGTTTTACATGTTCTAAGCATTGTTAAAATGAAAAGATTTAAATTTTATTGATGTTTCCTATAATTTTTGAATTTTAAATGATGCAACACCAAAACCTATGAGATTTTACTCATTTCAAGCATGTTTACAATAAAAAGATTCAAACTTTATGCAAATTTCTTACATTTTTTTAGTTTTGAATAATGCAACACCAAAACTTATATAGTTTACTTATTTTGAGCATGTTTACAATCAAAAAATTCAAACTTTATGTGCATTCCCTATACTTTTTAGGTTTTGATTAATACAACATCAAAACATTGGTGTTTTTACTCATTTTTAGCATGTTTGCAATCAAAAGATTCAAAATTTATACACATTTCTTATAATTTTTTAGTTTTGAATAATGCAACACTAAAAGTTAGGTAGTTTTACTTGTTTCAATCATGTTTACAATCAAAAGATTCAAACTTTATAGTATTTCCTTATAATTTTTTAGTTTTTATTAATGAAACACCAAAACTTAGGTGGTTTTACTCATTTTGAGCATGTTTACAATTGAAAAATTCAAACTTTATGTGTATATCCTAAATTTTTTGAGTTTTAAATAATGCAACACCAAAACATAGGTGATTTTACACATTTTGTACATGTTTATAATCAAAAGATTCAATGTTTATGGACATTTCCTATAACTTTTGAGTTTTGAATAATGCAACATCAAAACTTAAGCTATTTTAATCATTTTGAGAATGTTTACAACAAAATATTTAAACTTTATCAGTGTTTCTTATAATTTTTGAGTTTTGAATAGTACAACATCAAAACATAGGCTATTTTTCTCATTTTGAGCATTTTTACAATCAAAAGATTCAAGATATATGCATGTTTCCTATAATTTTTGAGTCTTCAATAATGCAACACTAAAACTTATGCATTTTTACTCATTTTGAGCATGTTTACAGTTAAAAGATTCAAACTTTATGTGCATTTTGTATAGTTTTTAAGTTTTGAATAATGTAAAACCAAAATGTATGCTTCTTATACTCATTTTAAGCATGTTTACAATCGAAAGATTCAAACTTTATGCATATTTCCTATTATTCTTGAGTTTTGAATAATACAACAACAAAACTTAGGCAGTTTTACTCATTTTGAGCATGTTTATAATCAAAAGATTCAAACTTTATGTGTGTTTTCTATATTTTTTGAGTTTTGAATAATGCAACCCTAAAACTCAGGTGATTTTACTTGTTTCAAGCATATTTACTATCAAAATATTCAAAATTTATGTGTGTTTTCAGTAATTTTTGAGTTTTGAATAATGTAACACCAAAACTTATGTGATTTTATTTGTTTTGAGCATGTTTAAAATCAAAAGATTCAAAATTTATACATGTTTTCTATAATTTTTGAGTTTTGAATAATGTAACACCAAAACTTATGCATGTTTCCTATATTTTAAAAGTTTTGAATAATTCAACACCTAAACTTAGGTGGTTTTACTTGTTTCAAGCATGTTTACAATCAAAAGATTCAAAATTTATGTGTTTATTATAACTTTTGAGTTTTGAATTTAACACCAAAACTTAGGTGGTTTTACTCATTTTAAGCATGTTTACAATCAAAAGATTCAATCTTTATGCATGTTTGCTATAATTTTTTAGTTTTGAATGATCCAACACCAAAACTTAAGTATTTTTACTCTTTTTGAACATGTTTAAAATTAAAATATTCACACTTTATGCATGTTTCCTATAATTTTTTAGTGTTAAATAATGCAACACCAAAACTTAATCAATTTTACTCATTATCAGCATGTTTACAATAAAAAGATTCAAACTTTATGCATGTTTCCTATAATTTTTTATTTTTGAATGATGCAACACCAAAACATAAGCAATTTTACTCATTTTGAGCATGTTTACAATCAAAATATTCAAAATTTATACATGTTTCCTTTAATTTTTTAGTTTTGAATTTTGCAACACCAAAACTTAAGTAGTGTTACTTGATTTGAGCATGTTTACAAACAAAATATTCAAATTTTATGAAAGTTTCCTAAGATTTTTGAGTTTTGAATAATGCAAAACAAAAACTCAAACAATTTTACTCATTTTGAGCATGTATACAATCAAAAGATTCAAACTTTATGCACATTTCCTATAATTTTTTAGTTTTGAATAATGCAACACCAAAAATTAGGTGGTTTTACTCATGTCAAGCATGTTTACAATTAAAAAGTTAAAACTTTATTCATATTTTTATAGTTTGTGAGTTTTGAATAATGCAAGACCAAAACATAAGTGATTTTACTCATTTTGAGCATGTTTACAATCAAAAGATTTAAACTTTATGCATGTTTACATTAATTTTTGAGTTTTAAATGATGTAACACCAAAACTTAAGATATTCTACTCATTTTGAGTATGTTTACAATCAAAAGATTCAAAATTTATGTGTGTTTCCTATAATTTTTGAATTTCAAATAATGCAACACCAAAACTTAAGCTATTTTACTTGTTTTAAGCATGTTTACAATCAAAATATTTAAATTTTATATGTGTTTCCTATAATTTTTGAGTTTTAAATAATGTAACATCAAAACTTAAGTTGTTTCACTGATTTTGAGCATATTTAAATTCAAATGATGTAAAATTTATGCACATTACCTATAAGTTTTGAGATTTGAATAATGTAACACCAAAACTTAGGTAGTTTTACTCATTTCGAGTATGTTTATAATCAAAAGATTCAATCTTTACATGTGTTTCCTATAATTTCAGAGTTTTGAATAATTTTAAATCAAAGGATAGGTGGTTTTACTTGTTTTGAGCATGTTTATGATTAAATAGATTTAAACTATATGTTCATTTCTTATAATTTTTTAGATTTGAATAATGCAACACCAAAACTTAGGCAGTTTTACTTATTTCAAGCATGTTTACAATCATAAGATTTAAACTTTATACATGTTTCCTTTTGTATTTGAGTTTTGAATAAGGAAACACTAAAACTTAGGTAGTTTTACTCATTTTAAGAATGTTTAAAATCAAAATATTCAAACTTTATGTGCATTTCCTATAATTTTTGAGTTTTGAATAATGCAACACCAAAAATTATGTTATTTTACTCATTTCAAGCATGTTTACAATTAAAACATTCAAAATATATGCACTTTCCCTATAAATTTTGAGTTTTGAATAATGTAACACCAAAAATTAGGTGGTTTTACTCATTTCTAGTATGTTTACAATCAGAAGATTCAAACTTTATGTGTGTTTCCTATAATGTTATAGTTTTGAACAATGCAACACTAAAATAGTGGTGTTTTTTCTCATTTTGAGAATGTTTACAATCAAAATATTCAGAATTTATGCATGTTTCCTTATAATTTTTGAGTTTTTAATAATTCAACAAAAAGACCTAGGCATGTTTCATATAATTTTTTAGTTTTGAATAATGTAATGATAAAGCTTATGTAGTTTTACTTGTTTCAAGAATGTTTACAATCAAAAGATTCAAACTTTATGCGTCTTTCCTATAATTTTTGAGTTTTGAATAATGTAACACAAAAACTTAGGTAGTTTTAATCATTTTTAGCATGCTTACAATCAAAATATTCAAACTTTATGCAAATTTCCTATAATTTATGAGTTTTGAATAATACAATACCAAAACTTAGGTGGTTTTACTCATTTCGAGCATGTTTATAATCAAAAGATTCAAACTTTATGATATTTCTTATAATTTTTTACTTTTGAATAATGCAACACCAAAACTTAGGTGGTTTTTCTTGTTTTGATCATGTTTAAAATCAAAAGACTCAAATTTTATGTGTATTTCCTATAATTTTTTGAGTTTTGAATAATACAACACTAAAACTTAGGTGGTTATACTCATTCTGATCATGTTTAGAATAAAACAATTCAAACTTTATGCTCATTTCATATAATTTTAGAGGTTTGTATAATGCAACACTAAAACTTGAGCAATTTTTCTCAATTTGTTCATTTTTACAATTAATACATTCAAACTTTATGTATGTTTCCTATAATTTTTGAGTTTTGAATAATTCAACACAAAAACTTAAGTGGTTTTACTCATTTTAAGCATTCAAAATTTATGCTCATTTATTATAATTTTCATGTTTTGAATAATGCAACACCAGAACCTAGGTGGTTTTACATGTTTTGAGCATGTTTACAGTCAAAAGATTCAAATTTTATGTGTGTTTATTATTTTTTTTAGTTTTGAATAATGCAACACAAAAACATAAGTAGTTTTAATGATTTTGAGTATGTTTACAATCAAAATATTTAAAATTTATGTGTGTTTTCTATAATTTTTGAGTTATGAATAATGCAAACACCAAAACTTAGGTGGTTTTACTTATTTTGAGCATGTTTACAATCAAATTATATAAACTTTATGCATGTTTCCTATAATTATTAAGTTTTGAATAATAAAACACCAAAACTTAAGTAGATTTACTCATTTAGAGCATGTTTATAATCAAAAGATTCAAAATTTATGAGATTTTTCCATAATTTGGAATTTTGAATAATGAAACATGTAAACTTAAGGAGTTTTACTTATTTTGATCATGTTTACAATCAAAATATTCAAAATTTTAGTTTGTTTCCTATAATTTTTGTGTTTTGAATAATGCAACTAAAAACTTAAATGGTTTTACTCATTTTTAACATGTGTACAATCAAAATACAATAACTTTATGTGAATTTCCTACATTTTTTTAGTTTTGAATAATACAATACCAAAACATAGGAAGTTTTACTTGTTTTGAGCATGTTTACAATTAAAAGATTCAAAATTTATTTGCATTTCTTATAATTATTCAGTTTTGAATAATATAATACCAAAACATAAGTGGTTTTACTCATTTTGAGCATGTTTACAATCAAAATATTCAAAATTTATATGTGTTTCCTATAATTTTTGAGTTTTGAATAATGCAACACCAAAACTTAAGCAGTTTTAGTCATTTCAAGCTTGTTTACAATCAAAAGATTGAAAATTTATGTGTGTTTCCTATAATTTTTGAGTTTTGAATAATACAACACCCAAAATTTGGTTATTTTACTTATTTCAAGCATGTTTAAATTCAAATTATTCAAATTTATATGTATTTCCTATGAATTTTTGAGTTTTTAATAATACAACACCAAAACTTAGGTAGTTTTATTGTTTTGAACATGTTTACAATCAAAAGATTAAAACTTTATCGATGTTTTCTATAATTTTTAATTTTTCAATAATGAAACACTAAAACATAAGTGGTTTTGCTAATTTAGAGCATGTAATTAAAATATTTAATATTTTTGGACATTTTTATTAATTTTTGAGTTTTGAATGATCTAATACCTAAACTTAAGTGGTTTTACTCATTTTGAGTATATTTACAATCAAAAGATTCTAAATTTATGTGTATTTCCTATAATTATTGAGTTTTGAATAATGCAACACCAAAACTTAGGTAGTTTTACTCATTTTAAACATGTTCATAATCAAAATATTCAAAATTTATCCACATTTCCTATGTTTTCTGAGTTTTGAATAATGCAACACTAAAACTTAAGTAATTTTAATCATTTAGAGCATGTTTATAATCGAAAGATTCAACTTTATGTCTATTTATTATAACTTTAAGTTTTGAATAATGCAACACCAAAATCTAGGCAATTTTACTCATTTTGAGCACGTTTACAATCAAAAGATTCAAACTTTGTTCATTTTTTTATAATTTTTGAATTTTGAATAATGAAACACCAAAACATTAGTAGTTTTAATCATTTTGATCATGTTTATAATCAAAATATTCCTAATTTATGTGTATTTTCTATAATTTTTGAGTTTTGAATAATGCAACACCAAAACATATCCAATTTTACTCATTATGAGTATGTTTACAATCAAAAGGTTCAAACTTTATGCGTGTTTCATATAATTTTTGAGTATTAAATATTCCAACATCAAAAATTAAACAATTTTAATCATTTTTAGCATGTTTATAATCAAAAGAATCCATCTTTATGTGCATTTCCTACAATTTTTGAGTTTTGAATAATGCAACACAAAAACTAAGGTAGTTTTACTCATTTTGAGCATGTTTTCAATCAAAAGATTCAAACTTTATGCATGTTTCCTATAATTTTTGAGTTCTAAATAATGCAACATCAAAACTTAGGATGTTTTTCTCATTTTGAGCATGTTTACAATGAAAATATTCAAACTTTATTTTAGGTGGTTTTACTCATTTCAAGAATGTTTACAATTAAAATATTCTGACTTTATGCACATTTTCAATAATTTTTGAGTTTTGAAAAATACATCAAAACTTAGATTATTTTACTCATTTTATGTGTGTTTCCAATCATTTTAGAGTTTTTAATAATGCAAAACTAAAACATAGGTGGTTTTATTCATTTTGAGGATGTTTACAATCAAAATATTAAAAATTTATGCTTATTTCCTATAATTTGAGTTTTGAATAATATGACACCAAAAATTAGGCATTTTTACTCATTTTGAGCATATTTACAATCAAAATATTCAAAATTTATGTGTGTTTCATATAATTTTTTATCATGTTTAAAATCAAAAGATTCAAACTTTATGCACATTTCTATTAGTGTATTGATTTTTTCCATTGGATTTTTCCTACATAGTCTTATGGCCATTCTATATCAATTAAGCTTCCTTAAGTTAGTATTAAAAGGGTCACATAGGATTCCTCATGTCACATAGGCTAATTATATTTTAATGTAATTATCTAATTAAATAAATTATATGGTTCCTCATGTTACCCTAATTTTATCTATATGTACCCCATGGGCTTTTACTTTCTAGATGGTTAGATAGGATAATACGAATCTATGCAAGCAAATCATTTTTGCAATATTGTTATGTGAAGACAAGCTTCTTCCTTCTTTGTAGTTTATTTGTGATTTCATTACTACATACATAGATTTACTCAATATTCTATGTAAGGATCCAATATTATCGCCAATTTGACATAGTATCAGATCTATTTTTATCAGTATTATGATAATCTTTGTGGTGAAATCTTGCTACATTCATTACTCTAATAAAAGAAGGGCTTGATGGGATTCTTTAAAGAATTCATATAGAACTTTCTAAAAGAACTTTAGATCTCAAAAATCATTGCACCATTGGTTTTAGAAGGTGCCAAAACCTTAGGATCAAATATAAACATGACATAGTTCTAGAATAGTCAAAATTTTCCTCTTTTTTGGCATTAAAAGCCCTACTTTTATTTTTAGCAAAAAATTGTACTTTCTTTATTGCTGTGTAAAAACACCTTCTAGGTTTTCTTCCTTGGATCAAAATCTCAAATGGGTCTCTTTTAGAATTCTCATCGCTAAAGTATTTTTGATGTTTTTAGCTTTCCTTAGTTTGAGTGCCATCAAACCTCTATGCTACTCAGATTTGTAGGTGGTCATTACTTTAACTTAGTAGTTGAACAACTTTGTGTTGCATACATTGGAGAGTCCATAGATCAATCTAGATTTGTGGTGTTATTTTACATACAAATCTATGAAGTTAAGTAAAGCAGGTCCAAAAACCCAATTTTACACTATTGTAGACCAACTTAGGTTTTGGAAGGATCATTACTGCTTTACTCAAGTTTTTGAAGGGTGACTAATTTTAAAATTAAAGTAGTCTAAGAAATCTAGGTTACACTGGGAAGACCAATTTAAAGTTTTATGGTACCTTTACTTAGGTTTGTGAAGGGTAATTACTTGTCTAATAAAGCAGGTCTAAAAACCTAGTTTACATTGATGTAGACCAACTCAGGTTTGTGAAGAGCAATTAATTATCTAGTAAAGCTATTTGAGAAATGTCGATTACCCTTACAAGATTGACTTGGTTTTTATAAGGGTCATTACTGATCGACATCAAAAGTAAAGTAGTCTAAGAGGTCTGAGTAAAGTTATCTCAAAAACTTAGATTACTCTTTGTAGACCAACTCAGGGTTCTGGAACAACTCTACTTAAGTTATTCAAGGTCAATTACTTACGTCAGTAAAGTAGTCTCAAAACTCTAGATTACTCTTCCTGGATCGAATCAAACATTTGAAGGGTCTTTACTGCTCAGGTTTGTGGGGTAGCATTACTTGAGTTTTTTTGTCATTTATATCTTTTTTTTTTAAATTCTATTTTTAGAAAGGGTCTAGGAATATGTGAGAGTGAAAACTTGTAAGTTCCATAACTTTCAATCCATAGCTCCATTTTGGGTGCTATGTTTTTTGAAAGTGCATATTTTTTCAAGCTATATGCATTAGTGATATTATTTTAATTTTTTTGTAACATCAATGTTTTCCATGATGTAGTGGCTTAAAACTTAGTTTAAACCTTTTGTACCTTTCTTCTTGGATCCATTATTGGATGTTCCTAACATCCCTCTCATACTCTCCCATAATAATTACTCATAGACACATTCTCAATGGTGCTTGACTCCAATATTGAGCATGTGTTTCATTGTAACTTAAGGGGGGGTCTTATTGATAGTTTAAGGGGGTACTTGTACTATGTGTAATATGTTCTTTGCTTTCATCTTAAAGTTTTAAATTATCTCAATCTAATCTACACTAATGGATATAAACATTGAACCACTCACACCATTTAACTATCTCAAATAAAAGTCTAAAATTCAACTCACCTTAAGACATAAAGGACTATATCAGATCACTATGGGTGAGGAAATTGAGCCATCTATAGATACAAAAAAAGTTAAGTGATACAATAGATGTGATGAGGCCTATGGGTTCTTTTCTTTTCAATGTCTTATGACCTCCTATTTCATGTTGAATATACAAAAACTCCCAACAAAGTCTAGACCATCTTAGATAAGCTTTTTAGAGTGTATAACATCATGAGGGGTCATGAGCTAGAAAATGAGCTCATCACATTGAGCCCATGTGAATATGAAACCCTATAAGACTTCTTTAAAAATTTTAAATCAATGAGACTACAATTAAAACAATGTGGTATTAATAAAATAGATGACCAATTGATTTTATCTATGTTTGTAAAACTAGGTCATGACTATTCAGTTTTCATCTCTAAATTTCATGCTACCAAACATGCACTTGGATCCACTTGGAAAATGCCATCATTTGATGAGTTTGTTATCAATCTGACTTGGGAGAAAGATAAGTTAGTTTAAATGGGTGCACTAAAGTCTTGAAAATCACATGCCTTAATTATCAATCAGGACAAGAATAAACCTTCTAACACTAGAAAATAGGAGAAGAAATAGTTTAAACCAGATCATAAGCTCAAAAGAATTAGAAATTAGATGTTAAGCTTAAGGCATCATCAATTGAGTCCTCCTCAAGTGAGAAACCCAAAAATGAGAAACTCAAATGCAACTTTTGTAAAAAACTTGGGCATGATGAATCTCAATGCATGAAAAAGAAGATTGACACCTTGACTAAGATGCTTGAGAAAAATAACATCAATGTTTCTGAGTCCTCAACTCATAACATGTCTGCACAAGATTCTACAAAGTCTAACGACAAAAAAAGGGTAAAAATAAGGGCAAGGCACTTATTACAGTAGATTCTCAGCCTTTGACTTGGGTTATTGATTTGGATGCTTCCTATCACATGGCTTCCTTAGAGGATCTATTTTTAGAATCAGAGCCATGTTTTGTGCCTTCAATTCTCATGGGTGATGACACTTTGATAGAAGTCAGTGGTAAAGGATCAATTGAAGTAAGTGATGGGACATTAAAATGATGTTATGTGTGTTCCTTAACTATCCACCAATCTTCTGTTAGTATACCAAATCACTCACATAAGTGTAAAGAAGAGAGTTCAGTTCACACCTGATTTAGTGGTTATCAAAGAGTTACATGGTAATACTACAGTGGCTTATGGTAAGGCCAATCATTAGTTTAGGCTATATACCTACAACCCTCAACTGCACTGCTTACTCATGTATACCAAATCACTCACATAAGTGTAAAGAAGAGAGTTCAGTTCACAATTTTGCCTAGATCAACACTCAACTACACTACTTACTCATGTAGATGGAGTGAGTAAACTATGACATGAATGATTTGGTTGTTTAAACTACCATTGCCTAGAACAACTTAGTCATCAAGACATGGTTTTAGGATTTCCTAAATTCAAATTCTCAAATGGCCTATGTAATGGCTACATTCTTGGAAAGCATCCAAAAGAGAAATATGACAAGGGCAAAGCAAGAAGAGTCGAATAAAACCTAAAAATTGTCCACAGTGACATAGCAGGTCCATTTCCAAAACTTTAATTCAATAGGACAAGATACATTCTCACATTCATTAATGATTTTTTGAGGTACACCTTGGTGTTTTTTCTTAAAAAGAAGTCCAAGGTCTTTGATCACTTCAAAGACTTCAAGGCACTTGTGGAGAAGCATTCAGACTATTCCATCAAAATATTAAGGACTAATAATGGTGGGGAGTATGTTAACAATAGGTTTGAGTAGTTTTACATATCAGAGGGGATTCAGATGCAACACATAGTTCCATACAATCCTTAGTAAAATGGTGTGGTTGAACATAAGAATTGTACCTTGAAGGAAATGGATAATTACATGCTTCAATCAAAGTCTCTTTCTCCTTATTTTTGGGCTGAAGCAATAAACTATTTGTGCTTTATTCAAAACCATATTCTACATAAAGCCTTAAAAATAATCACTCCTTTTAAATCTTAGGATGGTCACAAGCCTGCAATGGATCACTTTTGAGTGTTTAGATCACCAATAATGGCCTATATTCCCAAGAAGAAATGCAAGGAAATGGACCCTCAGAGTTAGTCTTGTATCTTTATGGGGTATGCAAAGCATACTAAGGGATACAGGCTCCTACATCTTAAAAATCATGTGTTATTCATAGAAAGAAGTGTCAAGTTTTGTGAGGTCTTACTTGAACTCTCTACTAGCACTCTAGACTCTTCAAAAGTCTCACTAGACATTGATTCCACCTCAGATAGTGACTTGGATCCACCTAAAAATCCTTTTGACGATCAAGATGACTTCTTCTTTAAGTTTAAGTGATGAGAGGAATGATGAGGATTCTCCTCCATCTCACACTCACACTTTAGATGATGATGACTCAACTCTTGATTCTCTAATCTCATATAATTCTAATCTTAGATGGGCTAGACAAACACTTTAAAGTACAAAGCTCATCTAGTTATAAATGGGTTTTATTAGGTGACTAGCATAGACTACACTGGGATTACAAGGAGCTCACAATCATCCATATATACATAGTGATTGGGACTACACTTTTAGATAAATTTTCAATGATAGACATGGGATTGTTGCATTACTTTTTTGGGATTGAAATCATTTAGTTAGATTTTGGGATAACTTTATCACAATCCAAGTATTCTATTGATTTTCTTGCAAGGTTTATAATGGTTGATTGTAAGCCCGCTCCTACTCCCTTCTTATCTAGTGTGAAGCTTGAGGTTGATTGTCCTACACCATTGGTTGATGCAACTCCATATCAGTAACTTGTAGGTAGTCTTATCTATCTTACACACACTAGACCTAGCATATCCTATGTAGTTGGCATGGTCTCCCAATATATGCAAGAGTGACATGAATTACATTGGAAAGTAGCTAAGTGGATTATGCACTACATTCAGGGTTCATATAACTATGGGATACACTATGGAGCAGGAATAGAAGTTGATTTGATAAGATATATAGATTTAGATTGGGATAGAGATATTCAAAGTTAAAAGTCCACTTTAGGCTATAGTTTCTCACTTGGTTCAGGTCTAATAAGTCATTCAAGTAAGAAGTAACATGTAATTGATTTATCATCTACAGAAGTAGAACACAAAGGGCTATCAATGCCACCATTGAGGCAATCTAGCTTTAAGGGATTCTCACTAACTTTGACATCTAGTTTCATAAGCCAACAATCATCTACTATGACAACCAAATCACTATCCAGATTTACAATAATCTTGTTCTCCATCAAAAGATCAAGCAAATAAAGATTTAAATGTATTTCATTAAGGAGCTTATCAATGAGTAAGTCATTGATCTTTGATACTATCCAACATCAGAGTAGATTGTAGATATTCTAACCAATCCCTTCACAAAGAGTAAATTTGTTCATCTATGAGCTCTCATTGGGGTTGGGGTTACTCCACCATCTTCTTCCTCCTATGGAGGTTCTTCACTATGTACTTGGGTACCTCATCAGGGTTTCAATGTTGGGACCCAATTCTCATCTCACCTAAGCTATGCTTAAGGGGGGGTGTTAGTGTAGTGCTTTTTCCCATTAAGTTTTGCCTATATGGTCTTATGGCCATTCTATGTCAATTAAGCTTCCTTAGATTAGCTATAAAAAGGTCACATAGGTTAATTGTATTTTAATGTAATTATCTAATTAGAGAAATTAGAGGCTTCTTCATGTTTCCCTAATTTTTTCTATATGTACCCCACTTTTCCTTTTTTGAAGGTTACACAAGTTAATGCAAATATATGCAAGTAGGTCATTTTTGTAATATTTTCATGTGAGGAAAAGCTTCTTCGTCATTTGTAATTTATTTATTATTTCATTACTACATACATAAAATTTATCAAACTTCTGTGCAAGGATCCAAGATCATGGCCAATCAGATAATTTCCTATATTTTTTGAGTTTTGAATAATACAACACCAAAACTTAAGAGGTTTTACATGTTTTGAGCATGTTCAGAATCAAAATATTCAAAATTTATGTATGTTTCTTATAGTTTTTAAGTTTTCAATAATGCAACAATAAAAATTAAATGATTTTACTCATTTCAAGCATGTTTAGAATCAAAAGTTTCAACCCTTATATGTGTTTCATATAATTATTTAGTTTTGAATAATATAACACCAAAACATAAGTGGTTTGATTCGTGTCAAGCATGTTTAGAATTAAAATATTCAAAATTTATGCATGTTTCCTATAATTCTTGAGTTTTGAAAAATGTAACATTGAAACATAGGCAATTTTACTCATTTCAAGCATGTTTATTGTCAAAAGATTCAAAGTTTATCTGTATTTCCTATATTTTTTGAGTTTTGAATAATGCAACATGAAAACTTAGGTGATTTGACTCGTTTTGAGAATGTTTATAATCAAAACATTAAAAATTTATTTGCATTTCCTATAGCCTTTTAGTTTTTAATAATGCAACACAAAAACATAGTTGATTTTACATGTTTCAAGCATGTTTATAATCAAAAGATTCAAACTTTATGCACATTTTTTTTTTTTTTTTGAAAATTTTGAATAATGCAACACAAAAACTTAGGTGGTTTTACTCATTTTGAGCATACTTACAACCAAAAGATTCAAAATTCATTAAAATTTCTTATAAATTTTATGTTTTGAATAATGAAACACCAATAAAAGAAGTTTTACTCATTTTGAGCATGTTTACAATCAAAATATTCAAACTTTATGAGTGTTTCTTATAATTTTTTATTTTTGAAAAAAGCAACATCAAAACATAGGTGGTTTTACTCATTTTAAGCATATTTACAATCAAAAGATTCAAACTTTTTGTGTATTTCCAATAATTTTAGAGTTTTGCATAATGCAACAACAAAACGTATGCTATTTTACTCATTTCAAACATATTTACAATCACAAGATTCAAACTTTATGCATGTTTCCTATAATTTTTGAGTTTTGTATAATGCAACACCAAAATATTCAAGCTTTATGTGTGTTTCTTATAATTTTTGAGTTTTGAATAATGTAACACCAAAAAAATAGGTGGATTTATAATTTTTGAGCATGTTTATAATCAAAAGATTCAAACTTTATTACAGGTTTCCTATCATTTTTGAGTTTTGAATAATGAAACACCAAAACTTATGTGCGTTTACTCATTTCAATCATGTTTAAAATCAAAAAATTTAAACTTTATGCATGTTTCCTATACTTATTGAGTTTCGAATAACGAGACACCAAAACATTGGCATTTTTACTCATTTTGAACATGTTTACAACCAAAATATTCAAACTCTATGCACACTTCATATATTTTAAGTTTTGAATAATGTAACATCTAAACTTATGTGGTTTTTCTCATTTTGAGCATGTTTACAATCAAAAGATTCAAATTTTATACATGTTTCCTATAATTTGTGAGTTTTGACTAATGCAACACCAAAACTTAGGTGGTTTTACACATTTTGAACATGTGTATAATAAAAAGACCCAATTTTTATGTGTGTTACCTATATTTTTTAGTTTTGAATAATGCAACCCCAAAACTTAGATGGTTTTACTCATTTGGAGCATGTTTACAATCAAAAGATTCAAAATTTATGCATTTTCCCTATAATTTTTTAATTTTGAATAATGCAACACCAAAATTTAAATGGATTTACTCATTTTAAACATGTTTACAATCAAAAGATTCAATCTTTATATACATTTATTTTAATTTTTGACTTTTGAATAATATAACACCAAAACTTAGGTATTTTTACTTATTTTGAGCATGTTTATAATCAAAACATTCAGAATTTATGTTCATTTCCTTTAATTTTTGAGTTTTGAATAATGCAACACAAAAATTTATGTAGTTTTACTTATTTTGAGCATATTTACAATCAATTAATTCAAATTTTATACGTGTTTCTTATAATTTTTGAGTTTTGAATAATGCAACACCAAACATTAGGTGGGTTTACTAATTTTGAGCATGTTTACAATTAAAATATTTAAATTTTATGGTATTTCCTATATTTTTTTGAGTTTTGAATAATGCCACAATAAAACTTAGGAAATTTTACTCGCTTCAAGCATGTTTAAAATCAAAAGATTATAACTTTATGGTGTTTCATATAATTTTTGAATTTTGAATAATGCAACATGAAAAATTAGGTGGTTTTATTCATTTTAAGCATGTTTAAATTTAAAAGATCCAAAATTTATGCACATTTCCTATAATTTTTGATATTTAAATAATGCAAGAACAAAACTTAGGTACTTTTACTCATTTTGAACATGTTTACAATCAAAAGATTCAAAATTTATGTGCATTTCCTATAATTTTTATGTTTTGAATAATGTAACACCAAAACTTATGTAGTTTTACTTATTTCAAGTATGTTTACAATTGAAACATTCAAGCTTTACATGCATTTCCAATAATTTTTGAGTTTTGAATATTACAACACCAAAACATAAGTGGGTTTACTTATTTTGAGCATGTTTACAATCAAAAGATTCAAAATTTATGCACATTTCCTATAATTTTTGAGTTTTGAGTAATGCAACACCAAAAATTAGGTGGTTTTACTCATTTTGAGCAAGTTTAAAAATAAAAGATTCAAACTTTATGTGCATTTGCTATAATTCTTGAGTTTTGAATAGTGCAACACCAAAACTTAGTGGTTTTACTCATTTCAAGCATGTTTACAATCAAAAGATTCAAACATTTTGTGTGTTTCTTATAATTTTTGAGTTTTGAATAATGGAACACAAAAACTTATACAATTTTACTCATTTTGAGCATGTTCACAATTAAAATATTCAAACTTTATGTGAATTTCCTATCATTTTTAAGTTTTAAATAATACAACACTAAAACTTATATGTTTTTACTCATTTTGAGCATGTTTGTAATTAAAAGATTCTAACTTCATGCATTTTTCCTATATTTTTTGAGTTTTGAATATTGTAACACCAAAACATAAGTGGTTTTACTCATTTTGAGCATGTTTACAATCAAAAGATTCAAACTTTATGTGCATTTCCTATAATTTTTGAGTTTTAAATAATGAAACACCAAAAATTAAATGATATGACTCATTTTGAGTAAGTTTAAAAATAAAAGATTCAAACTTTAAGGACATTTACTTTAATTAAAAGATTCAAACTTTATGCATGTTTCCTATAATTTTTGAGTTTGAAATAATGCAATACCAAAACTTAATTGATTTTACACATTTCAAGCATGTTTACAATCAAAATATTTAAACTTTATGCATTTTTCCTTTAGTTTTTGAGTTTTGAATAATAGAACAATAAAACATAAGTAGTTTTACTCATTTTCAACATGTTTACAATCAAAAAATTCAAACTTTATGCACATTTGCTATGTTTTTGAGTTTTTAATTATACAACATCAAAACATAAGTAGTTTTAATCATTTTGAGCATGTTTACATACAAAATATTCAAGCTTTATGCATGTTTCCTAGAATTTTCATGTTGTGAATAATGCAACACCAAAATCTAGGTGGGTTTACTTGTTTTGAGCATGTTTACAGTCAAAGGATTCATACTTTATGTGTGTTTCTTATATTTTTTTAGTTTTCAATAATGCAACGTTAAAACTTAAGTAGTTTTAATCATTTTGAGGATGTTTACAATCAAAAGATTCCAAATTTATGCATGTTTTCTATATTTTTTGAGTTTTGAATAGTGTAATACTAAAATTTAGGCAGTGTTACTCATTTTGAGCATGTTTACAATCAAATGATTCAAACTTTATGCATGTTTCCTATAATTTTTGAGTTTTGAATATTGCAACATCAAAACTTAAGTAGTTTAACTCATTGAAGACATGCGTCGGTGCATGATCAATGAACAACAATGAATAGTAGTTACATAGGCATGATTTTATTTTTATTTTTAATAGGTATGAATTAAACTTATTTTTAAACTATTGTTCAAATGCACGATAGGTTATTTTAAATTAATTATTTATAACTCTATGCATTTAGATACACTAGCTACTACAGGTTATTTTCTTTGTAAATTATTTGATAACCACTTTGTTAAAGTCTTAAAATTCAGCACTCAAGAGATGTTGATCAACCCTTGATCATGGAATAAAAATATTCTTTCTTTGAATCTTGATTTTTTTTGAGTGTATTATTTTGAGTAGCTATTTTTTATTTATGTACTTTTTATTATTTTCTTATAGAAGTATAGTGTTAGATTATATCTATTTCATTTCAATCATTTTTATAGTCAAAAGATTCTAAGTTTATGGGAATTTCCCATAATTTTTGAGTTTTGAATAATGTAACACAAACTTAAGCAATTTTACTCTTTTTTGAGCATGTTTATGACCAAAAGATTTCAAAATTTATGTGTGTTTCCTATAATTTTTGAGTTTTGAATAATGCAACACAAAAAATTAAGTGGTTTTACTTATTTCAAGCATGTGTACAGCCAAAATATTATAGCTTTATGTGAATTTCCTATAATTTTTGAGTTTTGAATAATGCAAGACAAAAACATAGGCAATTTTACTCATTTTGAGCATGTTTACAATTGAAAGATTCAAAATTTATTCACATTTCTTATAAGTTTTGAGTTTTGAATATTCCAATACAAAATCATAAGTGGTTTTACTCATTTTTAGCATGTCTACAATTAAAAGATTTAAACTTTATGTGCATTTCATATAATTTTTGAGTTTTGAATAATGCAACACAAAAAGTTAAGTGATTTTAGTCATTTCAAGCATGTTTACAATCAAAAGATTCAAACTTTATGTGCATTTCCTATAATTTTTGAGTTTTGAATAATGTAACACCAAAACTTAGGTTTTTTTACTTGTTTTAAGCATGTTTAAATTCAAATGTTTCAAAGTTATGGGCATTTCCTATAATTTTCAAGTTTTGAATAATGCAACATGAAAACATAAGTATTTTACTCATTTCGATGATGTTTACAATCAAAAGATTAAAAATTTACTTACATTTCCTATAATTTTTGTGTTTGAAATAATGCAACATTAAAACATAAGTGGTTTTACTCATTTAGAGTATGTTTACAAATAAAAGATTCAATCTTTATGCACGTTTCTATTTATTTTTGAGTTTTGAATGATGCAACACCAAAACTTAAGTGGTTTTACTCATTTTGAGTATGTTTACAATCAAGATATTCTAACTTTATGTCCATTTCCCTTCATTTTTGAGGTTTGAACAATGCAGCACCAAAACCTAGTTGATTTTACTCATTCTAAGCATGTTTATAATGAAAAGATTCAAACTTTATTTGCATTTCCTATATTTTTTGAGTTTTGAATAATGTAACACTAAAAATTAAGTGGTTTTAATCATTTCAAGTATGTTTACAATCAAAAGATTCATAATTTATATGTATTTCTTATAATTTTTAAGTTTTGAATAATGCAACACCAAAACCTAGGTGGTTTTACTCATTTTGAGCATGTTTACAATCAAAAGATTCAAACTTTATGCACATTTCTTATAATTTTTTAGTTTTGAATAATGTAAAACCAAAACATGGGTGGTTTTACTCATTTCAAACAAGTTTACAATCAAAATATTTAAACTTTATGCGTATTTCCTATAAGTTTTGACTTTTGAATAATACAACCCAAAAGATTATGTGATTTTAATCATGTTTACATTCAAAAGATTCAATCTTTATGTGGATTTCCTATAATTTTAGAGTTTTAAATAATATAACACCAAAAATTTGGTTGTTTTACTCATTTTGAGCATGTTCACAATCAAAAAATTCAAAATTTATGCATGTTTCCTATAATTTTTCTAGTTTTAAATGATGCAACACCAAAACATAGGTAGTTGTACTGATTTTGAGCATGTTTACAATCAAAATATTAAATCTTTATGCACATTCCCTAAAAGAATTGAGCTTTAAATAATTCAAAACCAAAACTTTTGTGGTTTTACTCATTTTGATCATGTTTAAAATCAAAAGTTTCAAACTTTATACATTTTCTAAATTTTTTGACATTTGAATAATTCAATACTAAAACTTAGGTTGTTTTACTTGTTTTGAGTATATTTACAATCAAAAGATTCAAACTTTATGCATTTTACTATATTTTTGTATTTTTAAATAATGCAACACTAAAACTTAGGCAATTTTACACATTTCAAGCATGTTTAAAATCAAAATATTTAAACTTTATGCACATGCCTTGTATGTTTTGAGTTTTGAATAATGTAACAACAAAACTTAGTTAGTTTTACTCATTTTAAATATGTTTACAATTAAAATATTCAAATTTTGTGCATGTTTCCTAAATTTTTTTTGTTTTGAATAATGTAACACCAAAACATAAGCATTTTTACTCATTTAGAGCATGTTTAAAATAAAAATTGAAGCTTTATGTGCATTTCTTATAAATTTTAAGTTTTGAATATTGTGACACCTAAAATTAAGTGGTTTTACTCATTTCAAGCATGTTTACAATAAAAAATTGCAAACTTTATTTGTGTTTCCTATGATTTTTTAGTTTTGAAGAATGGGACACCAAAACATAAGCAATTTTACTTGTTTTGAACATGTTTATAATAAAAGGATTCAAAATTTATGCATGTTTCTTATAATTTTTAAGTTTTGAACAATTAAACACCAAAACATAAGTGGATTTACTCATTTCGAGCATGTTTAGAATAAAAAAGATTCAAATTTTATTTGCATTTCCAATAATTTTTGAGTTTTAAATAATACAACACTAAAACATAGGCAATTTTCCTCATTTTGAGCATGTTTACAATAAAAAAAATTCAAACTTTATGCACGTTTGCTATAATTTTAGAGTTTTGAATAATGCAACATCAAAACTTAGGTGTTTATAATCTTTTCAAGCATGTTTGTAATCAAAATATTCAAACTTTATGCATGTTTTCTATAATTTTTGAGTTTTGAATAATGTAAAACCAAAACTAAAGCATATTTACTCATTTCAAGCATGTTTACAATCGAAAGATTGAAATTTTATGTGCATTATATATAATTTTTGTGTTTTGAAAAATACAACACTAAAACTAAGATGGTTTTTGTGTATTTCAAACATTTTTAATATGTTTTTCCTATAATTTTTGTGTTTTGAATAATACAACACCAAATCTTAGGTGGTTTTACATGTTCTAAGCATTGTTAAAATGAAAATATTTAAATTTTATTGATGTTTCCTATAATTTTTGAATTTTAAATGATGCAACACCAAAACCTATGAGATTTTACTCATTTCAAGCATTTTTAAAATCAAAATATTCACACTTTATGCAAATTTCCTATTTTTTTTTCAATTTCAAATAACGCAGTTTACTTATTTTGAGCATGTTTATAATAAAAAAGTTCAAACTTTATGTGCATTCCTTATAATTTTTAGGTTTTTATTAATAAAACATCAAAACGTTGGTGGTTTTACTCATTTTGAGCATGTTTACAATCAAAAGATTCAAAATTTATACACATTTCCTATAATTTTTGAGTTTTGAATAATGCAACACTAAAAGTTAGGTAGTTTTACTCATTTCAATCATGTTTACAATCAAAATATTCAAACTTTATAGCATTTCCTATAATTTTTTAGTTTTTATTAATGAAACACCAAAACTTAGGTGGTTTTACTCATTTTGTGCATGTTTACAATTGAAAAATTCAAAGTTTATGTGCATTTCCTAAAAATTTTGAGTTTTAGATAATGCAACACGAAAACATAGGTGATTTTACACATTTTATACATGTTTATAATCAAAAGATTCAATGTTTATGGACATTTCCTATAGCTTTTGAGTTTTGAATAATACAACACCAAAACTTAAGCTATTTTACTCATTTTGAGAATGTTTACAACAAAATATTCAAACTTTATGAGTGTTTCTTATCATTTTTGAGTTTTGAATAGTGAAACATCAAAACATAGGCTATTTTTCTCATTTTGAGTATTTTTACAATCAAAAGATTCAAAATATATGCATGTTTCCTATAATTTTTGAGTCTTCAATATTGCAACACTAAAACTTGTGCAGTTTTACTCATTTTGAGCATGTTTTCAGTGACAAAGATTCAAACTTTATGTGCATTTTGTATAGTTTTTAAGTTTGAATAATGCAACACCAAAATCTATGCTTCTTATACTCATTTTGAGTATGTTTACAATCAAAAGATTCAAACTTTATGCACATTTGCTAGTATTCTTGAGTTTTGAATAATACAACAACAAAACTTAGGTAGTTTTACTCATTTTGAGCATGTTTATAATCAAAATATTCATACTTTATGTGTGTTTTCTACAATTTTTGAGTTTTGAACAATGCAACCCTACAACTTAGGTGGTTTTACTTGTTTCAAGCATGTTTACAATCAAAATTTATGTGTTTATTATAGCTTTTAAGTTTTGAATATTTAACACCAAAACTTAGGTGGTTTTACTCATTTTGAGCAGGTTTAAAATCAAAAAATTCAAATCTTATGTATGTTTACTATATATTTTCAGTTTTGAATAATGTAATACCAAAACATAGCTGATTTTACTCATTTTGGGTATGTTTACAATCAAAAGATTGAAACTTTATGCATGTTTCCTATAACTTTTTAGTTTTGAAGAATGAAACATGAAAATATAAGTAGGTTTACTTGTTTTGACCATGTTTACAATCAAAAAATTCAAATTTTATGTGTATTTCTTATAATTCTTAAGTTTTGTATAGTGGAACACCAAAACTTATGTGGTTTTACTCAATTCAAGCATGTTTACAATCAAAAGATTTTAACTTTATGTATGGTTTTTATAATTTTTTAGTTTATAATAATGTAACACCATAACATAAGCAATTTTATGCATTTTGAGCATGTTTACAGTGAAAATATTTAAAATTTTTGTGCATTTCCTATATTTTTTGAGGTTTTGAATAATGCAACACAAAAAGTTAAGTGGTTTTAGTCATTTCAAGCATGTTTAAAATCAAAAGATTCAAACTTTATGTGCATTTTCTATAATTTTTGAGTTTTGAATAATGTAACACCAAAACTTAGGTTGTTTTACTTGTTTCAAGCATGTTTGAACTCAAATGGTTCAAAGTTATGTGCATTTCCTATAATTTCCATGTTTTGAATAATGCAACATGAAAACGTAGGTATTTTACTCATTTTGATCATGTTTACAATCAAAAGATTAAAACTTTATTTACATTTCCTATAATTTTTCAGTTTTAAATAATGCAACATTAAAACATAAGTGGTTTTACTCATTTAGAGTATGTTTACAATTAAAAGATTCAATCTTTATGCACGTTTATATTAATTTTAAGTTTTGAATGATGCAACACCAAAAATTAAGTGGTTTTACTCATTTTGAGTATGTTTACCACCAAAAAATTCCAAATTTATATCTATTTCCCATCATTTTTGAGGTTTGAATAATGTAGCAGCAAAACTTAGGTGATTTTACTCATTCTCAGCATTTTTATAATGAAAAGATTCAAACTTTATTCGTATTTTCTAAATATTTTGAGTTTTGAATAATGCAACACTAAAAATTAAGCGGTTTTAGTCATTTTGAGCATGAATACAATCAAAACATTCTGAATTGTATTTTCTATAATTTTTGAGTTTAAAATAATGCAACACCAAAACATTGGCAATTTTACTCACTTCAAGCATGTTTACACTAAAAAGATTATAACTTTATGGTGTTTCTTATAATTTTTGAATTTTGAATAATGTGACATAAAAATTTAGGTTGTTTTACTCATTTTGAGCATATTCAAAATCAAAAGATTCAAATTTTATGTACATTTCCTATACTTTTTGAGTTCTAAATAATGGAACAATAAAACTTAGGTACTTTTACTCATTTTGAACATGTTTGAAATCAAAAGGTTCAAAATTTATGCACATGTCTTAGAATTTTTATGTTTTGAATAATGTAACACCAAAACTTAAGCAATTTTACTCATCTCAAGCATTTTTACAATCAAAATATTAAAGCTTTATATGCCTTTCATATAATTTTTTAGTTTTGAATATTGAAATGCCAAAATTTAAGTGGGTTTACTCAATTTGAGCATATTTACAATCAAAAGATTCAAAATTTATGAACATTTCGTATAATTTTTAAGATTTGAATAGTGCAATACCAAAAATTAGGTGATTTCTCTCATATCGAGCAAGTTTAAAAATAAAATATTCAAATTTTATGTGCATTTCCTATAAATATTTAGTTTTGAATGATGTACCACAAAAAATTAGGTGGTTATACTCATTTTGAGTATGTTTACAATCAAAATATTCAAACATATTATGTATTTTCTTATAATTTTTGAGTTTTGAATAATTCAACACCAAAACTTAGGTAGTTTCACTCATTTTGAGTATGTTCATAATCAAAATATTCAAGATTTATGTGTGTTTCTTATAATGTTTTAGTTTTGAATAATACAACACTAAAACTTATGTGTTTTTGCTCATTTTGAGGATGTTTGCAATTAAAAGATTAAAACTTTGTGTGAATTTCTTATAATTTTTGAGTTTTGAATATTTTAACACCAAAACATAAGTGGTTTGATTCGTTTCAAGCATGTTTACAACCAAAAGATTCAAACTTTATGCACGTTTCCTATAGTTTTTGAGTTAAAAATAATACAACACCAAAAATTAGGTAGTTTTACTCAATTTGAACAAGATTAAAAATTAAATATTTAAACTTTATGCATATTTCCTATGATTAAAAGATTCAAACTTTATAGGTATTTCCTATTATTTTTGAGATTTGAATAATGTAACACCAAAACATAATCTATTTTACTCATTTTGAGCACGTTTACAATCAAAATATTCAAACTTTGTGTGTTTCTTAAACTTTTTGAGTTTTAAATAATGCAACAACAAAAAATAAGCTATTTTACTCATTTTCAGCATGTTTACAATCAAAAGATTAAAGCTTTATGCATGCTTGCAATGTTTTTTGAGTTTGTAATAATGCAACACTAAGTGTTTTTAATTTTTTTGACAATGTTTACAATCAAAAGATTCAAACTTTATGCATGTTTCTTAGAATTTTCTTGTTTTCAATAATGCAACTCCAAAACCTAGGTGGTTTAACTCATTTTGATCATGTTTATAGTCAAAAGATTCAAACTTTATTCATGTTTCTTATAATGTTTTTGTTTTGAATAATTTAACACAGAAATTTAAGTAGTTTTAATCATTTTAAGCATGTTTACAATCAAAAGATTCTAATTTTATGAGCATTTTCTATATTTTTTAGTTTTGAATAATGCAACACCAAAACTTAGGCAATTTTACTCATTTTGAGCATGTTTACAATCAAAATATTCAAACTTTATCCTTGCATCTTATAATTTTTGAGTTTTGAATAATACAACACCAAGACCTAAGTAATTTTACTCATTTTGAGCATGTTTACAATCACAAGATTCAAATTTTATGGGAATTTCCCATAATTTTTGAGTTTTGAATAATGAAACACACAAAATTAATGGGTTTTACTCATTTCAAGCATGCTTACAATCAAAAGATTCAAAAATTATGTGTGTTTCCTATAATTTTTGTGTTTTGAATAATGTAATAGAAAAACATTAGTGGTTTTACTCATTTCGAGCATGTGTACAATCGAAAGATAATAACTTTATGCACATTTCTTCTAATTTTTGAGTTTTAAATAATGCAATACAAAAACATAGGCTATTTTACTTGTTTTGAGCATGTTTACAATCGAAAGATTCAAAATTTATTCACATTTCTTATAATTTTTGAGTTTTGAATAAAAGAACAATAAAACATAAGTCGTTTTACTCATTTTCAACATGTTTACAATCAAAAAATTCAAACTTTATGCACATTTGCTATGTTTTTGAGTTTTTAATTATACAACATCAAAACATAAGTAGTTTTAATCATTTTGAGCATGTTTACATACAAAAGAATCAAGCTTTATGCTTGTTTCCTAGAATTTTCATGTTTTGAATAATGCAACACCAAAACCTAGGTGGGTTTACTTGTTTGGGGCATGTTTACAGTCAAATGATGCATACTTTATGTTTGTTTCTTATTTTTTTTAGTTTTCAATAATGCAACATTAAAACTTAAGTAGTTTTAATCATTTTGAGGATGTTTACAATCAAAAGATTCCAAATTTATGCATGGTTTCTATATTTTTTGAGTTTTGAATAGTGTAATACTAAAATTTAGGCAGTGTTACTCATTTTGAGCATGTTTACAATCAAATGATTCAAAATTTATGCATGTTTCCTATAATTTTTGAGTTTTGAATAATGCAACATCAAAACTTAACTAGTTTAACTCATTGAAGACATGCGTCGGTCCATGATCAATGAACAACAATGAATAGTAGTTACATAGGTTGTTTTCTTTGTAAATTATTTGATAACCACTTTGTTAAAGTCTTAAAATTCAGCACTCAAGAGATGTTGATCAACCCTTGGTCATGGAATACAAATATTCTATCTTTGAATCTTGATTTTTTCTGAGTGTATTATTTTGAGTAGCTATTTTTTATTTATGTACTTTTTATTATTTTCTTATTGAAGTATAATGTTAGATTATATCTAATTCATTTCAATCATTTTTATAGTCAAAACATTCTAAGTTTATGGAAATTTCCCATAATTTTTGAGTTTTGAATAATGCAAAACAAACTTAAGCAATTTTACTCTTTTTTGAGCATGTTTATAATCAAAAGATTTCAAAATTTATGTGTGTTTCCTATAATTTTTGAGTTTTTGATAATGCAACACAAAAAATTAAGTGGTTTTACTTATTTCAAGCATGTGTACAGCCAAAATATTATAGCTTTATGTGCATTTCCTATAATTTTTGAGTTTTGAATAATGCAATACAAAAACATTGGCAATTTTACTCATTTTGAGCATGTTTACAATTGAAAGATTCAAAATTTATTCACATTTCTTATAAGTTTTGAGTTTTGAATATTCCAATACAAAATCATAAGTGCTTTTACTCATTTTTAGCATGTTTACAATTAAAAGATTTAAACTTTATGTGCATTTCATATAATTTTTGAGTTTTGAATAATGCAACACAAAAAGTTAAGTGATTTTAGTCATTTCAAGTATGTTTACAATCAAAATATTCAAAATTTATGTGCATTTCCTATAATTTTTGAGTTTTGAATAAAGTAACACCAAAACTTAGGTTTTTTTACTTGTTTTAAGCATGTTTAAATTCAAATGCTTCAAAGTTATGGTCATTTCCTATAATTTTCAAGTTTTGAATAATGCAACATGAAAACATAAGTATTTTACTCATTTCGATGATGTTTACAATCAAAAGATTAAAAATTTACTTACATTTCCTATAATTTTTGAGTTTTAAATAATGCAACATTAAAACGTAAGTGGTTTTACTCATTTAGAGAATGTTTACAATAAAAGATTTAATCTTTATGCACGTTTCTATTTATTTTTGAGTTTTGAATGATGCAACACCAAAACTTAAGTGGTTTTACTCATTTTGAGTATGTTTACAACCAAAATATTCTAAATTTATGTCCATTTCCCTTCATTTTTGAGGTTTGAACAATGCAACACGAAAACTTAGATGATTTTACTCATTCCAAGCATGTTTATAATGAAAAGATTCAAACTTTATTTGCATTTCCTATATTTTTTGAGTTTTGAATAATGTAACACTAAAAATTAAGTGGTTTTAATCATTTCAAGTATGTTTACAATCAAAAGATTCATAATTTATATGTATTTCTTATAATTTTTAAGTTTTGAATAATGCAACACCAAAACCTAGGTGGTTTTACTCATTTTGAGCATGTTTACAATCAAAAGATTCAAACTTTATGCACGTTTCTTATAATTTTTTAGTTTTGAATAATGTAAAACCAAAACATGGGTGGTTTTACTCATTTCAAACAAGTTTACAATCAAAACATTTAAACTTTATGCGTATTTCCTATAAGTTTTGACTTTTGAATAATACAACCCCAAATATTATGTGATTTTAATCATTTTAAGCATGTTTACAATCAAAAGATTCAATCTTTATGTGGATTTCCTATAATTTTAGAGTTCTAAATAATATAACACCAAAAATTTAGTGATTTTACTCATTTTGAGCATGTTCACAATCAAAAAACTCAAAATTTAAGGATGTTTCCTATAATTTTTCTAGTTTTAAATGATGCAACACCAAAACATAGGTAGTTGTACTGATTTTGAGCATGTTTACAATCAAAATATTAAATCTTTATGTACATTTCCTAAAAGAATTGAGTTTTAAATAATTCAAAGTCAAAACTTTTGTGGTTTTACTCATTTTGAGCACGTTTAAAATACAAAGTTTCAAACTTTATGCATTTCCTAAATTTTTTGACTTTTGAATAATTCAATACTAAAACTTAGGTTGTTTTACTTGTTTTGAGCATATTTACAATCAAAAGATTCAAACTTTATGCATATTTACTATAATTTTTTATTTTTAAATAATGCAACACTAAAACTTAGGCAATTTTACAGATTTCAAGCATGTTTAAAATCAAAATATTTAAACTTTATGCACATGCCTTGTATGTTTTGAGTTTTGAATAATGTAACAACAAAACTTAGTTAGTTTTACTCATTTTTAATATGTTTACAATTAAAATATTCAAACTTTGTGCATGTTTCCTATAATTTTTTTGTTTTGAATAATGTAACACCAAAACATAAGCATTTTTACTCATTTAGAGCATGTTTAAAATAAAAATTGAAGCTTTATGTGCATTTCTTATAAATTTTAAGTTTTGAATACTGTGACACCCAAAATTAAGTGGTTTTACTCATTTCAAGCATGTTTACAATAAAAAAATTGCAAACTTTATTTGCGTTGCCTATGATTTTTTAGTTTTGAAGAATGGGACACCAAAACATAAGTAATTTTACTTGTTTTGAACATGTTTATAATAAAAGAATTCAAAATTTATGCATGTTTCTTATAATTTTTAAGTTTTGAACAATTAAACACCAAAACATAAGTGGATTTACTCATTTCGAGCATGTTTAGAATAAAAAAGATTCAAATTTTATTTGCATTTCCAATAATTTTTGAGTTTTAAATAATACAACACTGAAACATAGGCAATTTTCTTCATTTTGAGCATGTTTACAATTAAAAAAATTCAAACTTTATGCACGTTTGCTATAATTTTAGAGCTTTGAATAATGCAACATCAAAACTTAGGTGTTTCTAATCTTTTCAAGCATGTTTGTAATCAAAATATTCAAACTTTATGCATGTTTTCTATAATTTTTGAGTTTTGAATAATGTAAAACCAAAACTAAAGCAGATTTACTCATTTCAAGCATGTTTACAATCAAAAGATTGAAATTTTATGTGCATTACATATAATTTTTGTGTTTTGAAAAATTCAACACTAAAACTAAGATGGTTTTTGTGTGTTTCAAACATTTTTAATATGTTTTTCCTATAATTTTTGTGTTTTGAATAATACAACACCAAATCTTAGGTGGTTTTGCATGTTCTAAGCATTGTTAAAATGAAAAGATTTAAATTTTATTGATGTTTCCTATAATTTTTGAATTTTAAATGATGCAACACCAAAACCTATGAGATTTTACTCATTTCAAGCATTTTAAAAATCAAAATATTCACATTTTATGCAAATTTCCTATGTTTTTTAAATTTCGAATAACGCAGTTTACTTTTTTTGAGCATGTTTATAATAAAAAGGTTCAAACTTTATGTGCATTCCTTATAATTTTTAGGTTTTTATTAATAAAACATCAAAACGTTGGTGGTTTTACTCATTTTGAGCATGTTTACAATCAAAAGATTCAAAATTTATACACATTTCCTATAATTTTTGAGTTTTGAATAATGCAACACTAAAAGTTAGGTAGTTTTACTCATTTCAATCATGTTTACAATCAAAATATTCAAAATTTATAGCATTTCCTATAATTTTTTAGTTTTTATTAATGAAACACCAAAACTTAGATGGTTTTACTCATTTTGAGCATGTTTACAATTGAAAAATTCAATGTTTATGTGCATTTCCTAAAAATTTTGAGTTTTGGATAATGCAACACGAAAACATAGGTGATTTTACACATTTTGTACATGTTTATAATCAAAAGATTCAATGTTTATGGACATTTCTTATAACTTTTGAGTTTTGAATAATACAACACCAAAACATAAGCTATTTTACTCATTTTAAGAATGTTTACAACAAAATATTCAAACTTTATGAGTGTTTCTTATCATTTTTGAGTTTTGAATAGTGAAACATCAAAACATAGGCTATTTTTCTCATTTTGAGTATTTTTACAATCAAAAGGTTCAAAATATATGCATGTTTCCTATAATTTTTGAGTCTTCAATATTGCAACACTAAAACATTTGCAGTTTTACTCATTTTGAGCATGTTTACAGTCACAAAGATTCAAAATTTATGTGCATTTTGAATAGTTTTTAAGTTTTGAATAATGCAACACCAAAATGTATGCTTCTTATACTTAATTTGAGTATGTATACAATCAAAAGATTCAAACTTTATGCACATTTGCTATTATTCTTGAGTTTTGAATAATACAACAACAAAACTTAGGCAGTTTTACTCATTTTGAGCATGTTTATAATCAAAAGATTCATACTTTATGTGTGTTTTATACAATTTTTGAGTTTTGAATAATGCAACCCTAAAACTTAGGTGGTTTTACTTGTTTCAAGCATGTTTACAATCAAAATTTATGTATTTATTATAACTTTTAAGTTTTGAATATTTAACACCAAAACTTAGGTGGTTTTACTCATTTTGAGCAGGTTTAAAATCAAAAAATTCAAATCTTATGTATGTTTACTATAAATTTTCAGTTTTGAATAATGTAATACCAAAACATAGCCGATTTTACTCATTTTGGGTATGTTTACAATCAAAAGATTGAAACTTTATGCATGTTTCCTATAATTTTTTAGTTTTGAAGAATGAAAAATGGAAATATAAGCAGGTTTACTTGTTTTGAGCATGTTTACAATCAAAAAATTAAAATTCTGTGTGTATTTCTTATAATTCTTGAGTTTTGTATAACGGAACACCAAAACTTATGTGGTTTTACTCAATTCAAGCATGTTTACAATCAAAAAATTCTAACTTTATGTATGTTTTTTATAATTCTTTAGTTTATAATAATGTAACACCATAACATAAGGAATTTTATGCATTTTGAGCATGTTTGCAGTGAAAATATTTAAAATTTTTGTGCATTTCCTAAAATTTTTGAGTTTTGAATAATGCAACACAAAAAGTTAAGTGGTTTTAGTCATTTCATGTTTACAATCAATAGATTCAAACTTTATGTGTGTTTCCTATAATTTTTGAGTTTTGAATAATGTAACACCAAAACATAGGTTGTTTTACTTGTTTCAAGCATGTTTAAATTCAAATGGTTTAAAGTTATGTGCATTTCCTATAATTTCCAAGTTTTGAATAATGCAACATTAAAACGTAGGTATTTTACTCATTTCGATGATGTTTACAATCAAAAGATTAAGACTTTATTTACATTTCCTATAATTTTTCAGTTTTAAATAATGCAACATTAAAACATAAGTGGTTTTAGTCATTTAGAGTATGTTTACAATTAAAAGATTCAATCTTTATGCACGTTTATATTAATTTTTGAGTTTTGAATGATGCAAGACCAAAATTAAGTGGTTTTGCTCATTTTGAGTATGTTTACCACCAAAAGATTCCAAATTTATATCTATTTCCCATCATTTTTGAGGTTTGAATAATGTAGCAACAGAACTTAGGTGATTTTACTCATTCTAAGCATGTTTATAATGAAAAGATTCAAACTTTATTCGTATTTTCTAAATTTTTTGAGTTTTGAATAATGTGACACTAAAAATTTAGTGGTTTTAATCATTTCAAGCATGTTTACAATCAGAAGATTCAACATTTATATGCATTTCTTATAATTTTTAAGTTTTGAATAATGAAACACCAAAACCTAGGTGGTTTTACTCCTTTTGAGCATGTTTACAATCAAAATATTCAAACTTTATGCACTTTTCTTATAATTTTGGAGTTTTGAATAACGTAAAGCTAAAACTTAATTAGTTTTAAACATTTTGAGCATGTTTACTACCAAAATATTTTATCTTTATTTGGATTTTTTATAATTTTTGAGTTTTGAATAATGCAACATAAAAATTTAGGATGTTTTAGTTGTTTTGAGCATGTTTACAATCAAAAAATTCAAAATTTATGCATGTTTCTTATAATTTTTTAGTTTTAAATAATAAAACACCAAAACATAAGTGGTTTCACTTTTTTCAAGCATGTTTACAATCCAATGATTCAAAATTTATTCACATTTCTTATAATTTTTGAGTTTGAATAATGCAACACCAAAACCTAGGCAGTTTCACTCATTTCAATCATGTTTACAATTAAAAGATTCAATATTTATGTATGTTTTCTATAACTTTTGAGTTTTGAATAATGTAACATCAAAACTTAGGTTGTTTAACCTTTTTCGATCATGTTTACAATGAAAATATCCAAACTTTATTCTCGGTGATTTTACTCATTTCAAGAATGTTTACAATCAAAATATTAAATCTTTATGTACATTTCCTAAAAGAATTGAGTTTTAAATAATTCAAAACCAAAACTTTTTTGGTTTTACTCATTTTGAGCATGTTTAAAATCAAAAGTTTCAAACTTTATGCATTTCCTAATTTTTTTGACTTTTGAATAATTCAATACTAAAACTTAGGTTGTTTTACTTGTTTTGAGCATATTTACAATCAAAAGATTCAAAATTTATGCATATTTACTATAATTTTTTATTTTTAAATAATGCAACACTAAAACTTAGGCAATTTTACACATTTCAAGCATGTTTAAAATCAAAATATTTAAACTTTATACACATGCCTTGTATGTTTTGAGTTTTGAATAATGTAACAACAAGACTTAGTTAGTTTTACTCATTTTAAATATGTTTACAATTAAAATATTCAAACTTTGTGCATGTTTCCTATAATTTTTTTGTTTTGAATAATGTAACACCAAAACATAAGCATTTTTACTCATTTAGAGCATGTTTAAAATAAAAATTGAAGCTTTATGTGCATTTCTTATAAATTTTAAGATTTGAATATTGTGACACCCAAAATTAAGTGGTTTTACTCATTTCAAGCATGTTTACAATAAAAAAATTGCAAACTTTATTTGTGTTTCCTATGATTTTTTAGTTTTGAAGAATGGGACACCAAAACATAAGCAATTTTACATGTTTTGAACATGTTTATAATAAAAGGATTCAAAATTTATGCATGTTTCTTATAATTTTTAAGTTTTGAGCAATTAAACACCAAAACATAAGTGGCTTTACTCATTTCGAGCATGTTTAGAATAAAAAAGATTCAAATTTTATTTGCATTTCCAATAATTTTTTAGTTTTAAATAATACAACATTGAAACATAGGCAATTTTCTTCATTTTGAGCATGTTTACAATTAAAAAAATTCAAATTTTATGCACGTTTGCTATAATTTTAGAGCTTTGAATAATGCAACATCAAAACTTAGGTGTTTCTAATCTTTTCAAGCATGTTTGTAATCAAAATATTCAAACTTTATGCATGTTTTCTATAATTTTTGAGTTTTGAATAATGTAAAACCAAAACCAAAGCAGATTTACTCATTTCAAGCATGTTTACAATCAAAAGATTGAAATTTTATGTGCATTACATATAATTTTTGTGTTTTGAAAAATAAAACACTAAAACTAAGATGGTTTTTGTGTATTTCAAACATTTTTTATATGTTTTTCCTATAATTTTTGAGTTTTGAATAATACAACACCAAATCTTAGGTGGTTTTACATGTTCTAAGCATTGTTAAAATGAAAAGAATTAAATTTTATTGATGTTTCCTATAATTTTTGAATTTTAAATGATGCAACACCAAAACCTATGAGATTTTACTCATTTCAAGCATTTTTAAAATCAAAATATTCACACTTTATGCAAATTTCCTATATTTTTTTAATTTCGAATAATGCAGTTTACTTATTTTGAGCATGTTTATAATAAAAAAGTTCAAACTTTATGTGCATTCCTTATAATTTTTAGATTTTTATTAATAAAACATCAAAACATTGGTGGTTTTACTCATTTTGAGCATGTTTACAATAAAAAGATTCAAAATTCATACACATTTCCTATAATTTTTGAGTTTTGAATAATGCAACACTAAAAGTTAGGTAGTTTTACTCATTTCAATCATGCTTACAATCAAAATATTCAAACTTTATAGCATTTCCTATAATTTTTTAGTTTTTATTAATGAAACACCAAAACTTAGGTGGTTTCACTCATTTTGAGCATGTTTACAATTGAAAAATTCAAAGTTTATGTGCATTTCCTAAATTTTTTGAGTTTTGAATAATGCAACACGAAAACATAGGTGATTTTACACATTTTGTACATGTTTATAATCAAAAGATTCAATGTTTATGGACATTTCCTATAACTTTTGAGTTTTGAATAATACAACACCAAAACTTAAGCTATTTTACTCATTTTGAGAAGGTTTACAACAAAATATTCAAACTTTATGAGTGTTTCTTATCATTTTTGAGTTTTGAATAGTGAAACATCAAAACATAGGCTATTTTTCTCATTTTGAGTATTTTTACAGTCAAAAGATTCAAAATATATGCATGTTTCCTATAATTTTTGAGTCTTCAATATTGCAACACTAAAACATGTGCAGTTTTACTCATTTTGAGCATGTTTAAAGTCACAAAGATTCAAAATTTATGTGCATTTTGTATAGTTTTTAAGTTTTGAATAATGCAACACCAAGATGTATGCTTCTTATACTCATTTTGAGTATGTTTACAATCAAAAGATTCAAACTTTATGCACATTTGCTATTATCCTTGAGTTTTGAATAATACAACAACAAAACTTAGGCAGTTTTACTCATTTTGAGCATGTTTATAATCAAAAGATTCATACTTTATGTGTGTTTTATACAATTTTTGAGTTTTGAATAATGCAACCCTAAAACTTAGGTGGTTTTACTTGTTTCAAGCATGTTTACAATCAAAATTTATGTGTTTATTATAAATTTTAAGTTTTGAATATTTAACACCAAAACTTAGGTGGTTTTACTCATTTTGAGCAGGTTTAAAAATAAAAAATTCAAATCTTATGTATGTTTACTATAAATTTCTAGTTTTGAATAATGTAATACCAAAACATAGCTGATTTTACTCATTTTGGGTATGTTTACAATCAAAAGATTGAAACTTTATGCATGTTTCCTATAATTTTTTAGTTTTGAAGAATGAAACATGAAAATATAAGTAGGTTTACTTGTTTTGAGCATGTTTACAATCAAAACATTCAAATTTTATGTGTATTTCTTATAATTCTTGAGTTTTGTATAATGGAACACCAAAACTTATGTGGTTTTACTCAATTCAAGCATGTTTACAATCAAAAGATTCTAACTTTATGTATGTTTTTTTATAATTCTTTAGTTTATAATAATGTAACAACATAACATAAGCAATTTTATGCATTTTGAGCATGTTTACAGTGAAAATATTTAAAATTTTTGTGCATTTCCTATAATTTTTGAGTTTTGAATAATGCAACACAAAAAGTTAAGTGGTTTTAGTCATTTCAAGCATGTTTACAATCAAAAGATTCAAACTTTATGTGCATTTCCTATAATTTTTGAGTTTTAAATAATGTAACACCAAAACTTAGGTTGTTTTACTTGTTTCAAGGATGTTTAAATTCAAATGGTTCAAAGTTATGTGCATTTCCTATAATTTCCATGTTTTGAATAATGCAACATTAAAACGTTGGTATTTTACTCATTTCGATCATGTTTACAGTGAAAAGATCAAAACTTTATTTACATTTCCTATAATTTTTCAGTTTTAAATAATGCAACATTAAAACATAAGTGGTTTTACTCATTTAGAGTATGTTTACAATTAAAATATTCAATCTTTATGCACGTTTATATTAATTTTTGAGTTTTGAATGATGCAACACCAAAAATTAAGTGGTTTTGCTCATTTTGAGTATGTTTACAACCAAAAGATTCCAAATTTATATCTATTTCCCATCATTTTTGAGGTTTGAATAATGTAGCAGCAAAACTTAGCTGATTTTACTCATTCTAAGCATGTTTATAATAAAAAGATTTAAATTTTATTCGTGTTTTCTAAATTTTTGAGTTTTGAATAATATGACACTAAAAATTAAGTGGTTTTAATCATTTCAAGCATGTTTACAATCAGAAGATTCAACATTTATATGCATTTCTTATAATTTTTAAGTTTTGAATAATGAAACACCCAAACCTAGGTGGTTTTACTCATTTTGAGCATGTTTACAATCAAAATATTCAAACTTTATGCACTTTTCTTATAATTTTGGAGTTTTGAATAATGTAAATCTAAAAATTAATTAGTTTTAATCATTTTGAGCATGTTTACTACCAAAATATTCTATCTTTATTTGGATTTTTTATAATTTTTGAGTTTTGAATAATGCAACATAAAAATTTAGGAAGTTTTAGTTGTTTTGAGCATGTTTACAATCAAAAAATTTAAAATTTATGCATGTTTCTTATAATTTTTTAGTTTCAAATAATACAACACCAAAACATAAGTGGTTTCACTTTTTTCAAGCATGTTTACAATCCAATGATTCAAAATTTATTCACATTTCTTATAATTTTTGAGTTTTGAATAATGCAACACCAAAACCTAGGCAGTTTCACTCATTTCAATCATGTTTACAATTAAAAGATTCAATATTTATGTATGTTTTCTATAATTTTTGAGTTTTGAATAATGTAACATCAAAACTTAGGTTGTTTAACCTTTCTCAATCATGTTTACAATGAAAATATTCAAACTTTATTCTAGGTGATTTTACTCATTTCAAGAATGTTTATAATTAAAATATTCAAACTTTATGTGTGTTTCTGATAATTTTTGAGTTAGAATAATGCAAGATCAGAATTTATGTTGTTTTACTCATTTAAAGCATGTTTACAATCAAGATATTCAAACTTTATATGTGTTTCTAATGATTTTTGAGTTTTTAATAATGCAAAACCAAAACATAGGCAGTTTTACTCATTTAGATGATGCTTAAAATAAAAAGATTCAAAATTTATGATTATTTCCTATACTTTATGTTTTGAATAATGCAACACCAAAACTTAGGTATTTTTACTCATTTTGAGCACATTTACAATTAAAAGATTCAAACTTTATGCATGTTTCATATACTTTTTGAGTTTTAAATAATGCAACACCAAAATTTAGATGGTTTTACTGATTTCAAGCATGTTTATAAATAAAATATTCAAACTTTATGTACATTTCCTATAATTTTTGACTTTTGAATAATGCAAGACCAAAACATAGGTGGTTTTACTTGTTTCAAACATGTTTACAATCAATAGATTCAAACTTTATGTGCATTTACTATAATTTTTGAGTTTTGAATAATGCAACAATAAAATATAGATGGTTATACACATTTTCAGTATATTTTCAATCAAATGATCAAAACTTTATCCACCTTTCCTATAGGTTTTGAGTTTTGAATAATGCAACGCAAAACTTGCATAGTTTTACTCATTTTGAGCATTTTTTAAATCATAATATTCAAACTTTAAATGTGTTTCCTATAATTTTTGAGTTTTGAATAATTCAATAACAAAACTTAAGGGGTTTTACGCATTTTGGGCATGTTTAAAATCAAAAGATATAAACTTTAGGCATGTTTCCTATAAGTTTTTGGTTTTGAATAATGCAACACCATAACTTAAGTGTTTTCACTCATTTTGAGCATGTTTAAAATCAAAAAATTCAAACTTTATGTGTATTTCCTATAATTTTTTATTTTTAAATAATGCAACACATAAAATTAAATGATTTTACTCATTTCAAGCATGTTTAAAGCAATGTATGCATTTCCTATAATTTTTGAGTTTTCAATAATCAAACACTAAAACTTTGTGGTTTTACTCCTTTCAAGCATGTTTACAATCAAAAGATTTAAAGTTTATGCATGTTTCATATAATTTTTGAGTTTTGAATAATGTAACCCCAAAACATAGGCAGTTTTACTCATTTGAAGTATGTTTGCAATAAAAAGATTTAAATTTTATGCATGTTTCATATAATTTTTATGTTTTGAATAATGTAACATCAAAAATTAAGTGGTTTTACTCATTTTGAGCATGCTTACAATTAAAAGATTCAAACTCTATGTGTGCTTCCTATAATTTTTGAGTTTTAAATGATGCAACACCAAAACGTAGGAGGTTTTATGTGTTTCGAGCATGTTTAAAAATAAAAATAATCAAAATTTAAGCATGTTTCCTATAATTTTAAAATTTTGAATCATTAATGTAACACCAAAACTTTGGTGGTTTTAGTCATCTTGAGCATGAATACAATCAAAACATTCTAAATTTATGTGTATTTTCTATAATTTTTAGTTTAAAATAATGCAACACCTATAATTTAAAATAATAACTTTGTGTGCATTTCCTATAATTTTTGATTTTTGAATAATGTAACACCAAAACTTAGGTTGTTTTACTTGTTTCAAGCATGTTTAAATTCAAATGTTTCAAAGTTATATGCATTTCCTATAATTTCTAAGTTTTGAATAATGTAACATGAAAACGTAGGTATTTTACTCATTTTGATCATGTTTACAATCAAAAGATTAAAAATTTATTTACATTTCCTATAATTTTTCAGTTTTAAATAATGCAACATTAAAACATAAGTGGTTTTACTCATTTAGAGTATGTTTACAATGAAAAGATTCAATCTTTATGCACGTTTATATTAATTTTTTAGTTTTGAATGATCCAACACCAAAAATTAAGTGGTTTTACTCATTTTGAGTATGTTTACAACCAAAAGATTCCAAATTTATATCTATTTCCCATCATTTTTGAGGTTTGAATAATGTAGCAGCAAAACTTAGGTGATTTTTCTCATTCTAAGCATGTTTATAATGAAAAGATTCAAACTTTATTCATATTTTTTTTTAACTAACTAGGGTAAAAATTTATTCAAAAAAAGGTGAATCTAAAACCATTACACAGCCTTATCCTACTCCACTAGAAGACTGAGCTTCTGGGAGAACTGCAAAGGCAACAAATTATAATCAAGGATCTTCCACTGGGGTCCCTGTTCGGAGGCCCACTTGGCCAAACAGTCAGCAACCCCATTCCATTCACGGGGTATATGCTTGAAACTAACGGAATCCATCATAGAACTTAACTAAAGAACCTGTTGCACAACCTCAGCCAAACGCCACTCAGCATTAACAAAATTATGATTAATTATCAAATCAATCACTACTTAGGAGTCTGACTCATAGATAATGTTTTGCCAACCCAGATGACAGCCCTATTTCAATGCCTGAAGGATGGCCAGCGCCTTCATATAATTATTGGAATGCCAGCATTTATAGACAGAGAAAATGAATTGAAGATTTTTGAAACTATCCCACCCAGCACCACCGATTCCCGCATCCCTTGGGTTCTCATGCGAGGAGCCATCAGTATTAATCTTCAACAAACCAAGAGGAGTAGGAGTCCATCGATGAAGTCTGCTAACAGGTTTGTGCCTCTGCCTATCTCTAATCAAAGAGCTCTTAGAAGGAGCGGAAGGAGTAGCGCCAGATGGCTTGCCGGTAATGCTACAGAAAATATTGTAATCCTCCATTCCCAGCCCTTCCAAACTGATACCTTTGGCAGCGAGAGTTTCCTGTAGTGTCATGCGAACTAACTTCCAAATGGCATCCAACTTCCTCTGCTCAGCACGAAAAATGCACCTATTTCTTTCTATCCACACATTCCACAGAATAAATGCAGGTCTGGCAAACCAAGCAATCTGGAGGGCCAATGCTTTAGAAGGGGGAGCACTAAGGCAATCCCAAAAGTCAAGTAAGGAGGAGGCATGCCAACAGGGTCTACGTCAAGCTTGCCACCATCTATGCCAGATATTCTTGAAAAAAGTACACTGAAAGAATAGGTGCACCCTTATTTCCACCTCCTCACAACAGAGCACACATCTGGAGGGCCCCTGAAAGCCACGCTTGCACAAGTTGTCCCATGTGAGGCATTTATTATATGCAAGCGTCCACAAAAATAAATTGCATTTGGGCCAGGTAAAATAATTCCAAATTTTCTTCCCCCAGAGAAAATTAGCTTCCCCATAAACTTGCTTAGACAACGGCTGATAGCCCGTTGAGATAGAGTAGCTACCAGTAGACCCGTCTCCCCAAGCGAGCACATCCTGACCCTGAAGAGAATTACAGTTCCTAGAAGCTAAGATTTGAGAAAGCTCAGCCCTCTTTTCCAAGGACCCACCCGGCGTCCATTCCAAAGAATTTTTCCATCTAAAGCCTGTAGCCAGGCCCAAGCTATGCTCCTCCTTATAGTGCACCACATTGGTCCAGCTAGCATCATGGAACACCTCACATAAGGCCTGTAGATGCGGGTGAGAGGACGAGAGTGGGGGTGCCCCATCCCACGAGTCTTCCCAAAAGAGAGCCTGCTCCCCCGTCTTATAAATCCAGAATAGGCTATGTTTAATTAGATGAGCTCCAACTTTGAGGGTACTCCGAATCATGGAGCCTCCCCTCTCAAGAGGCATCTAAACAATGACAGAGGGATCCACCCTCGAAAAGTACTTAAGAGCTAGGATACGAGCCCACATTTGAGACTGGTTAGAACACCATCTCCAATATAATTTAGCAGCCAACGCCTGGCTAGCCAGGATGGATGAGCGCAGTCCAAGTCCCCCATCTTTCTTTAGCTGGCAAACCGTTTCCCACTTGACTAGGCTCCATTTGGTACACTGAAGGTTACCACTCCAAAGAAATTGGCGGGACAGGGTGTTAAATTCCTTAAGAAAATAAATCAGAGCAGCCTGCACCAAGTAGCAGTACACTAGAAGAGCTTGGATCACTGATTGCAACAAAGTAACTCTCCCAGCAGTAGAGAGCCATCTGTGTGTCCAGTGGTTCACTTTTTACCTCAGCTTATCCAAAACATTTTTCCAAAAGAGGCATGGCTGTCGGCCAACCACAATGGGAATCCCCAAATATATAACCGGGAGAACATGAATTTGAAATCTCAGAATGGCCGCTATTCTCCTCTGTATCGGACCAGGAGTGTTGAAAAAATAAATGGAGGACTTATGATCATTGATTTTCTGCCCTGTAGTAACAAGATACGTGTCAAGGGTTTCCCTGAAAGCTTCTGCCTCTTGGATGCGAACTTTCCCAACCAGCATAGTATCATCAACAAACTGAAGATGGGATGTGACTAAGCCATTCCCCCACTGCCAACCCTAAACTATGTTCTGAGAAACCTGGAATTTGATCAACCGGCCCAATCCTTCTGCCAGAATGATAAATAGATAAGGGGATAACGAGTCACCTTGCCTCAATCCTCTTGCTGCCCCAAATAGTTCAGTTGGCTATCCATTGATGAGACTGAGGAGGGTGTAGTAACACAACTCAGCACCCATTGGATCCAAGTAGGGCTAAAACCAAAGGCCCGCATGATTCTTTCTAGAAATCTCCAGCTGGCCCTATCATATGCCTTAGCTAAGTCAAGCTTTATAAACATGGCCCACTCTTGAAAAGTGCTCATAGAGTGAATAGCCTCAGAAGCAATGACCACCTCGTCCAAAATCTACTTGCCAACAACAAAGCCTCCCTGCTCCTCTGAAATAATCAATGAGAGGCAGCTTTTGAGCCTCTCCGCTAAGAGCTTAGTGAGAATTTTGTATATCACATTGCAGAGCGCAATAGGCTTGAAGTGGTCCAGCTGATCCACCTGCTCTTTCTTTGGGACAAGGACAAGGAAGGTAGCATTCAAGGCCCTCAGCATTTCTCTATTGGTAAGGGATTCTTGTATAACTGTAAAGAGATCATGCTTGATGACATCCCAAAAGTCCTGATAAAACTCCACTGGAAAACCATCTAGCCCATGAGCTTTACCATGTTTCATACTAAAGACCACCCCCTCCACTTTAGTCCTCTCTATAGGCCTCATAAGATACTCATTCAACTCCGGAGTCACCACAGAAGGGATGCAGGACTGCACTGTATTTTTTGCTATCTCAGAGGATGCAACCTTTCAGAAAATAGACTAGGAAAATGGAGAACCGCTGCTCTAGAAATGTCCTGAGAGGTACTCAACTGAGATCCATCCGGGCACACCAAGTGGGTTAAGTAGCTTCTATTATGCCTTGCCTGAACAGACTTGTGGAAGAAGGCAGTATTCTTATCGCCTTCTTGGAGCCAATCAAGCTGCACCTTTTGCTTCCAAAATATCTCTTCTCTGAGTTCCCACTCTGCAAGGGCTTTCACCACTTGGGACTCAGCCTCATTAAGCTCCTCAGACAAACCGCAGTCTCTAATCTGCCTAGTAATCGCATTCAACTGATCCTGGGCCTTCTTCCTCATAGTATGAAGATTCCCGAAGCTATTGATATTCCAATACTTCAGCCTCCCTTTAACATACTGGAGTTTTTTGGCAAAAGTGAACATGGCTATACCATAGTTGGGCCCGCCCTGGCACCACCACTGCCCCATGAGCTCATGCAGGGAAGGCTCTCTGAGCCACATTAGCTGAAACTTAAAGGGCGGCTTCCTTGGGCCAGGTATATGGTTAGTGGATAGCTTAATCGGCCAATGATCCGATCCACCCCAATCAAGTATCTCCAAAGTAATGGACGTGGAACCATAATGCCAATAACAAGACACCAAAAATCTGTCAAGGCATTCTGAAATACCATCCTCACCGCTCCTCCTATTACTCCAAGTGAATGTGCCATTGAGGGGTTTGATATCTGGGAGGCGTAGAAGGTCAATATTTTGCCAGAAGATTTCTGATGAAGGCCCAAGTCAGGCCAGTCCACCTCTCTTCTCCTCCATGTTGAGGACAACATTAAAATCCCCTGTCAAGATTCATGGCAAATAGGGGTGGCAGCTTCTAACATACCGAACATGATCCCACAACTTCCGATATCTAGGGAGGTCCACAGGGGCATAAACATTAGTAACAAGAATGGTTTACCCTAATTCCTTAGAGACAACAATCATTGTAAGAGCTGAATTACTAGCCAACCAGCCAAGAGGGGTTATGCACTTCGGGTTCCAACACACGGCCAACCCACCAGAAGATCCAACTGCCCCCACACATTGACTATGATTGAAGAAGTAGCATTTTTGCATAGAAGAAAGCCACAAATCAATTGAGAATTTCATCTCCTGGATACAAAGGATATCTGGAGAATTAGCATGCACCAATTTAGATATAGCTCTTTATCGGTGAGAGTTACACAGACCCCTCACATTCCAGGAGAGAACAATCATTGAGTAACATGTGTGAAATGTTCATCCAAGGGCTTAACATACCCTGCCTCTAGTAGAAGATCCCCTAAAATTTTCAATTTCTCTTGGTCCTTCCTGCACCTAGCTCGTGAGGGATTGGAGCCAGTAGCCTTCTTAAATGGTCTTGGCATAATGCCCAGGCTAGAGGAGGAACCTTTTTCATTTCTAGATGCCTCCACCTCCTTTGCCAGGTTGGCCCAACAAACTTTCGTGTCTCCTTTAGTTAGCAAGTCAGTGCTAGGCGCATCCTGCATAACCCGATTAGTCACCTGGGTCAGCCGATTCACCAAGGCTATATTTTCCTCCCCTGGGGTAGGTGGTTCCATTGTCCCTTCTACCTCCCTCTGCATCGGCTCCGGAATGCCATCTTCTATATTCATGATGTCCAGCACTTCAAATCTATTAAAATCAAACTCATTCTATCTATCAAAATTTGTCCTTTTCAGTCCCCGAGACTTCCCACGGCACCTGATTGTGGTAAAACCATCCTTGTCAGGACCCATGGAGCCATTTATGCCATGATCAACAACTGCTGTGTGGAGCAGGTTTTTTACTTTATTCAATCCACCTGATTATTCATGAGCTATCCCCAGATGTTTCAACTGTCTGGATCCTCTATCCTCATTGACCACCTGAGTTCCAGACACTGCTCCTTGAATATCATTCTCTTTGACTGCCTGCAGACATTATTTGTGCAAATGGCCATACACATGGCAAATGCAGCAACGAAACGGAATGGCTTCATAATCGATTTGCTGGATCCAAATGAGCTTCCCAGACAAATCTCAAGAGAATCTGGAAGGGGATTATTTAGATTAATCTCAACACAAATACAGGGGTAGGAAATTAGCTTTTTATCTAGAGTTTGGTGCGCTATTGCCATCGGTGCTCCAAGCAAGGTTGCTATCTGACGGAGGATATCCTCCTGCCAAAACTCCACGGGCAGTCTCGGCAAACGAACCCAAACAGGGACATAGGCTGGGAGACCATCCATCGAGTTGAAACCAGCATGCCAGGGTTTAAGGAAGAGGCCATTTCTATCGTAGAAGTAAGGCCCACCCTCAAAAATCCTATTCCAGTCTGCTACAGAGGAAAAATTCACCATGAAGTAACTGTTTCCTGCCAGCATGATGTCGAAATCCCCCTCAATCTGCCAAGTCCTCCTAATCCAGGCTTCCAATGCTGCTAACAAAATATAGATGCCCAAGAATTTGCATATTAGGGTGTGAGTAGTCAAGTATTCAACCTCATCTTTCACTGCCTCTTGGGAAATTACCAGAACCGGTCTCTCTTGAGTTATGGGCAAGCAGCCATTGATTTTCCTCAGCTTAGAGCTCTCAGCCACATAAGTCCTTTCCGCCTCCTGCTCTATTCCCCCAGGTTGGGGCTGCTCTATCCTCGGAATGCCATTCTAGCCGCCCAGCTTCAGTCTGTTGCTCCCCACCATCGCGCCTCCACCAAAAAAATCGTATCATACCCCAAGATCAAAATATTGTAAATTCAAGATATCTTCATCCTATTTTCTAAATATTTTGAGTTTTGAATAATGCGACACTAAAAATTAAGTGGTTTTAATCATTTCAAGCATGTTTACAATCAGAAGATTCAACATTTATATGCATTTCTTATAATTTTTAAGTTTTGAATAATGAAACACCAAAACCTAGGTGGTTTTACTCATTTTGAGCATGTTTACAATCAAAATATTCAAACTTTATGCACTTTTCTTATAATTTTGGAGTTTTGAAAAATGTAAAGCTAAAACTTAATTAGTTTTAATCATTTTGAGCATGTTTACTACCAAAATATTCTATCTTTATTTGGATTTTTTATAATTTTTGAGTTTTGAATAATGCAACATAAAAATTTAGGAAGTTTTAGTTGTTTTGATCATGTTTACAATCAAAAAATTCAAAATTTATGCATGTTTCTTATAATTTTTTAGTTTTAAATAATACAACACCAAAACATAAGTGGTTTCACTTTTTTCAAGCATGTTTACAATCCAGTGATTCAAAATTTATTCACATTTCTTATAATTTTTGAGTTTTGAATAATGCAACACCAAAACCTAGGTAGTTTCACTCATTTCAATCATGTTTACAATTAAAAGATTCAATATTTATGTATGTTTCTATAATTTTTGAGTTTTGAATAATGTAACATCAAAACTTAAGTTGTTTAACCTTTCTCAATCATGTTTACAATGAAAATATTCAAACTTTATTCTAGGTGATTTTACTCATTTCAAGAATGTTTATAATTAAAATATTCAAACTTTATGTGTGTTTCTGATAATTTTTGAGTTAGAATAACGCAAGATCAGAACTTATGTTGCTTTACTCATTTAAAGCATGTTTACAATCAAGATATTCAAACTTTATGTGTGTTTCTAATGATTTTTGAGTTTTTAATAATGCAAAACAAAAACATAGGCAGTTTTACTCGTTTAGATGATGCTTATAATAAAAAGATTCAAAATTTATGATTATTTCCTATACTTTATGTTTTGAATAATGTGACACCAAAACTTAGGCATTTTTACTCATTTTTAGCACATTTACAATTAAAAGATTCAAACTTTATGCATGTTTCATATACTTTTTGAGTTTTAAATAATGCAACATCAAAATTTAGATGGTTTTACTCATTTCAAGCATGTTTATAAATAAAATATTCAAACTTTATGTACATTTCTTATAATTTTTGACTTTTGAATAATGCAAGACCAAAACATAGGTGGTTTTACTTGTTTCAAACATGTTTACAATCAAAAGATTCAAACATTATGTGCATTTACTATAATTTTTGAGTTTTGAATAATGCAACAATAAAATATAGATGGTTATACACATTTTCAGCATATTTTCAATCAAATGATCAAAACTTTATCCACCTTTCCTATAGGTTTTGAGTTTTGAATAATGCAACACAAAACTTGCATAGTTTTACTCATTTTGAGCATTTTTTAAATCATAATATTCAAACTTTAAATGTGTTTCCTATAATTTTTGAGTTTTGAATAATGCAATAACAAAACTTAAGTGGTTTTACTCATTTTGAGCATGTTTAAAATCAAAAGATATAAACTTTAGGCATGTTTCCTATAAGTTTTTGGTTTTGAATAATGCAACACCATAACTTCAGTGTTTTCACTCATTTTGAGCATGTTTAAAATCAAAAAATTCAAACTTTACGTGTATTTCCTATAATATTTTATTTTTAAATAATGCAACACATAAAATTAAATGATTTTACTCATTTCAAGCATGTTTAAAGCAATGTATGTGTTTCCTATAATTGTTGAGTTTTCAATAATCAAACACTAAAACTTTGTGGTTTTACTCCTTTCAAGCATGTTTACAATCAAAAGATTTAAAGTTTATGCATGTTTCATATAATTTTTGAGTTTTGAATAATGTAACCCCAAAACTTAGGCAGTTTTACTCATTTCAAGTATGTTTGCAATAAAAAGATTTAAATTTTATGCATGTTTCATATAATTTTTAAGTTTTGAATAATGTAACATCAAAAATTAAGTGGTTTTACTCATTTTGAGCATGCTTACAATTAAAAGATTCAAACTCTATGTGTGCTTCCTATAATTTTTGAATTTTAAATGATGTAACAGCAAAACGTAGGAGGTTTATGTTTTTCGAGCATGTTTAAAAATAAAAATATTCAAAATTTAAGCATGTTTCCTATAATTTTTAAATTTTGAATCATTAATGTAACACCAAAACTTAGGTGGTTTTAGTCATTTTGAGCATGAATACAATCAAAACATTCTGAATTGTATTTTCTATAATTTTTGAGTTTAAAATAATGCAACACCAAAACATTGGCAATTTTACTCACTTCAAGCATGTTTACACTAAAAAGATTATAACTTTATGGTGTTTCTTATAATTTTTGAATTTTGAATAATGTGACATAAAAATTTAGGTTGTTTTACTCATTTTGAGCATATTCAAAATCAAAAGATTCAAATTTTATGTGCATTTCCTATAGTTTTTGAGTTTTAAATAATAAAACAATAAAACTTAGGTACTTTTACTCATTTTGAACATGTTTGAAATCAAAAGGTTCAAAATTTATGGACATGTCTTAGAATTTTTATGTTTTGAATAATGTAACACCAAAACTTAAGCAGTTTTACTCATGTCAAGCATTTTTACAATCAAAATATTAAAGCTTTATACGCCTTTCATATAATTTTTTAGTTCTGAATATTGAAATGCCAAAATTTAAGTGGGTTTACTCATTTTGAGCATATTTACAATCAAAATATTCAAAATTTATGAACATTTCATATAATTTTAAAGATTTGAATAGTGCAATACCAAAAATTAGGTGATTTCTCTCATATCGAGCAAGTTTAAAAATAAAATATTCAAAATTTATGTGCATTTCCTATAAATATTTAGTTTTGAATGATGTACCACTAAAAATTAGGTGGTTATACTCATTTTGAGTATGTTTACAATCAAAATATTTAAACATATTATGTATTTTCTTATAATTTTTGAGTTTTGAATAATTCAACACCAAAACTTAGGTAGTTTCACTCATTTTGAGTATGTTCATAATCAAAATATTCAAGATTTATGTGTTTCTTATAATGTTTTAGTTTTGAATAATGCAACACCAAAACTTATGTGTTTTTGCTCATTTTGAGGATGTTTGCAATTAAAAGATTAAAACTTTGTGTGAATTTCCTATAATTTTTGAGTTTTGAATATTTTAACACCAATACATAAGTGGTTTTATTCATTTCAAACATGTTTACAACCAAAAGATTCAAACTTTATGCACGTTTCCTATAGTTTTTGAGTTTAAAATAATACAACACCAAAAATTAGGTAGTTTTACTCAATTTGAACAAGATTAAAAATTAAATATTTAAACTTTATGCATATTTCCTATGATTAAAAGATTCAAACTTTATAGGTATTTCCTATTATTTTTGAGATTTGATTAATGTAACACCAAAACATAATCTATTTTACTCATTTTGAGCATGTTTACAATCAAAAGATTCAAACTTTGTGTGTTTCTTAAACTTTTTGAGTTTTAAATAATGCAACAACAAAACATAAGCTATTTTACTCATTTTCAGCATGTTTACAATCAAAATATTAAAGCTTTATTCATGCTTGCTATGTTTTTTGAGTTTGTAATAATGCAACACTAAGTGTTTTTAATTTTTTTGACAATTTTTACAATCAAAAAAGATTCAAATTTTATGCATGTTTCTTAGAATTTATTTGTTTTCAATAAGGCAACTCCAAAACCTAGGTGGTTTAACTCATTTTGATCATGTTTATAGTCAAAAGATTCAAACTTTATTCATGTTTCTTATAATGTTTTAGTTTTGAATAATGTAACATAGAAACTTAAGTAGTTTTAATAATTTTAAGCATGTTTACAATCAAAAGATTGCAATTTTATGAGCATTTTCTATATTTTTTAGTTTTGAATAAAGCAACACCAAAACTTAGGCAGTTTTACTCATTTTGAGCATGTTTACAATCAAAATATTCAAACTTTATCCTTGCATCTTATAATTTTTGAGTTTTGAATAATACAACACCAAGACTTAAGCAATTTTACTCATTTTGAGCATGTTTACAATCAAAAGATTGAAATTTTATGGGAATTTCCCATAATTTTTGAGTTTTGAATAATGAAACACACAAAATTAATGGGTTTTACTCATTTCAAGCATGTTTACAATCAAAAGATTCAAAAATTATGTGTGTTTCCTATAATTTTTGTGTTTTGAATAATGTAATAGAAAAACATTAGTGGTTTTACTCATTTCGAGCATGTGTACAATCGAAAGATAATAACTTTATGCACATTTCTTCTAATTTTTGAGTTTTAAATAATGCAATACAAAAAAATAGGCTATTTTACTTGTTTTGAGCATGTTTACAATCAAAAGATTCAAAATTTATTCACATTTCTTATAAGTTTTGAGTTTTGAATAATAGAACAATAAAACATAAGTCGTTTTACTTATTTTCAACATGTTTACAATCAAAAAATTCAAACTTTATGCACATTTGCTATGTTTTTGAGTTTTTAATTATACAACATCAAAACATAAGTAGTTTTAATCATTTTGAGCATGTTTACATACAAAAGATTCAAGCTTTATGCATGTTTCCTAGAATTTTCATGTTTTGAATAATGCAACACCAAAACCTAGGTGGGTTTACTTGTTTTGAGCATGTTTACAGTCAAAGGATTCATACTTTATTTGTGTTTCTTATAATTTTTTTAGTTTTCAATAATGCAACATTAAAACTTAAGTAGTTTTAATCATTTTGAGGATGTTTACAATCAAAAGATTCCAACTTTATGCATGTTTTCTATATTTTTTGTGTTTTGAATAGTGTAATACTAAAATTTAGGCAGTGTTACTCATTTTGAGCATGTTTACAATCAATTGATTCAAAATTTATGCATGTTTCCTATAATTTTTGAGTTTTGAATAATGCAACATCAAAACATAAGTAGTTTAACTCATTGAAGACATGCGTCGGTGCATGATCAATGAACAACAATGAATAGTAGTTACATAGGCATGGTTTTATTTTTATTTTTAATAGGTATGAATTAAACTTATTTTTAAACTATTGTTCAAATGCACGATAGGTTATTTTAAATTAATTATTTATAACTCTATGCATTTAGATACACTAGCTACTACAGGTTGTTTTCTTTGTAAATTATTTGATAACCACTTTGTTAAAGTCTTAAAATTCAGCACTCAAGAGATGTTGATCAACCCTTGATCATGGAATACAAATATTCTTTCTTTGAATCTTGATTTTTTCTGAGTGTATTATTTTGAGTAGCTATTTTTTATTTATGTACTTTTTATTATTTTCTTATAGAAGTATAGTGTTAGATTATATCTATTTCATTTCAATCATTTTTAGTCAAAAGATTCTAAGTTTATGGGAATTTCCCATAATTTTTGAGTTTTGTATAATGCAACACAAACTTAAGCAATTTTACTCTTTTTTGAGCATGTTTATAATCAAAAGATTTCAAAATTTATGTGTGTTTCCTATAATTTTTGAGTTTTGAATAATGCAACACAAAAAATTAAGTGGTTTTACTTATTTCAAGCATGTGAACAGCCAAAATATTATAGCTTTATGTGCATTTCCTATAATTTTTGAGTTTTGAATAATGCAATACAAAAACATTGGCAATTTTACTCATTTTGAGCATGTTTACAATTAAAAGATTCAAAATTTATTCACATTTCTTATAAGTTTTGAGTTTTGAATATTCCAATACAAAATCATAAGTGGTTTTACTCATTTTTAGCATGTTTACAATTAAAAGATTTAAACTTTATGTGCATTTCATATAATTTTTGAGTTTTGAATAATGTAACACAGAAAGTTAAGTGATTTTAGTCATTTCAAGCATGTTTAGAATCAAAATATTCAAAATTTATGTGCATTTCCTATAATTTTTGAGTTTTGAATAATGTAACGCCAAAACTTAGGTTTTTTTACTTGTTTTAAGCATGTTTAGATTCAAATGTTTCAAAGTTATGGTCATTTCCTATAATTTTCAAGTTTTGAATAATGCAACATGAAAACATAAGTATTTTACTTATTTCGATGATGTTTACAATCAAAAGATTAAAATTTTAATTACATTTCCTATAAATTTTGAGGTTTAAATAATGCAACATTAAAACATAAGTGGTTTTACTCATTTAGAGTATGTTTACAAATAAAAGATTCAATCTTTATGCACATTTCTATTTATTTTGGAGTTTTGAATGATGCAACACCAAAACTTAAGTGGTTTTACTCATTTTGAGTATGTTTACAACCAAAATATTCTAACTTTATGTCCATTTCCCTTCATTTTTTAAGTTTGAACAATGCAGCACCAAAACTTAGTTGATTTTACTCATTCCAAGCATGTTTATAATGAAAAGATTCAAACTTTATTTGTATTTCCTATATTTTTTGAGTTTTGAATAATGTAACACTAAAAATTAAGTGGTTTTAATCATTTCAAGTATGTTTACAATCAAAAGATTCATAATTTATATGTATTTCTTAAAATTTTTAAGTTTTGAATAAAGCAACACCAAAACCTAGTTGGTTTTACTCATTTTGAGCATGTTTACAATCAAAAGATTCAAACTTTATGCACATTTCTTATAAGTTTTTAGTTTTGAATAATGTAAAACCAAAACATGGGTGGTTTTACTCATTTCAAACAAGTTTACAATCAAAATATTTAAACTTTATGCGTATTTCCTATAAGTTTTGACTTTTGAGTAATACAACCCCAAAGATTATGTGATTTTAATCATTTTAAGCATGTTTACAATCAAAAGATTCAATCTTTATGTGGATTTCCTATAATTTTAGAGTTTTAAATAATATAACACCAAAAATTTAGTGGTTTTACTCATTTTGAGCATGTTCACAATCAAAAGACTCAAAATTTATGGATGTTTCCTATAATTTTTCTAGTTTTAAATGATGCAACACCAAAACATAGTTAGTTGTACTGATTTTGAGCATGTTTACAATCAAAATATTAAATATTTATGTACATTTCCTAAAAGAATTGAGTTTTAAATAATTCAAAACCAAAACTTTTGTGGTTTTACTCATTTTGAGCATGTTTAAAATCAAAAGTTTCAAACTTTATGCATTTCCTAAATTTTTTGACTTTTGAATAATTCAATACTAAAACTTAGGTTGTTTTACTTGTTTTGAGCATATTTACAATCAAAAGATTCAAACTTTATGCATATTTACTATAATTTTTTATTTTTAAATAATGCAACACTAAAACTTAGGCAATTTTACACATTTTAAGCATGTTTAAAATCAAAATATTTAAACTTTATGCACATGCCTTGTATGTTTTGAGTTTTGAATAATGTAACAACAAAACTTAGTTAGTTTTACTTATTTTAAATATGTTTACAATTAAAATATTCAAACTTTGTGCATGTTTCCTATAATTTTTTTGTTTTGAATAATGTAACACCAAAACATAAGCATTTTTACTCATTTAGAGCATGTTTAAAATAAACATTGAAGCTTTATGTGCATTTCTTATAAATTTTAAGTATTGAATATTGTGACACCCAAAATTAAGTGGTTTTACTCATTTCAAGCATGTTTACAATAAAAAATTGCAAACTTTATTTGTGTTTCCTATGATTTTTTAGTTTTGAAGAATGGGACACCAAAACATAGGCAATTTTACTTGTTTTGAACATGTTTATAATAAAAGGATTCAAAATTTATGCATGTTTCTTATAATTCTTAAGTTTTGAACAATTAAACACCAAAACATAAGTGGCTTTACTGATTTATAGCATGTTTAGAATAAAAAAGATTCAAATTTTATTTGCATTTCCAATAATTTTTGAGTTTTAAATAATACAACGCTAAAACATAGGCAATTTTCTTCATTTTGAGCATGTTTACAATTAAAAAAATTCAAACTTTATGCACGTTTGCTATTATTTTAGAGTTTTGAATAATGCAACATCAAAACTTAGGTGTTTCTAATCTTTTCAAGCATGTTTTGTAATCAAAATATTCAAACTTTATGCATGTTTTCTATAATTTTTGAGTTTTGAATAATGTAAAACCAAAAATTCAACACTAAAACTAAGATGGTTTCTGTGTATTTCAAACATTTTTTATATGTTTTTCCTATAATTTTTGAGTTTTGAATAATACAACACCAAATCTTAGGTGGTTTTACATGTTCTAAGCATTTTTAAAATGAAAAGATTTAAATTTTATTGATGTTTCCTATAATTTTTGAATTTTAAATGATGCAACACCAAAACCTATGAGATTTTACTCATTTCAAGCATTTTAAAAATCAAAATATTCACACTTTATGCAAATTTCCTATATTTTTTTAGTTTCGAATAACGCAGTTTACTTATTTTGAGCATGTTTATAATTAAAAAGTTCAAACTTTATGTGCATTCCTTATAATTTTTAGGTTTTTATTAATAAAACATCAAAACATTGGTGGTTTTACTCATTTTGAGCATGTTTACAATCAAAAGATTCAAAATTCATACACATTTCCTATAATTTTTGAGTTTTGAATAATGCAACACTAAAAGTTAGGTAGTTTTACTCATTTCAATCATGTTTACAATCAAAATATTTAAAATTTATAGCATTTCCTGTAATTTTTTAGTTTTTATTAATGAAACACCAAAACTTAGGTGGTTTCACTCATTTTGAGCATGTTTACAATTGAAAAATTCAAAGTTTATGTGCATTTCCTAAAATTTTTGAGTTTTGAATAATGCAACACGAAAACATAGGTGATTTTACACATTTTGTACATGTTTATAATCAAAAGATTCAATGTTTATGGACATTTCCTATAACTTTTGAGTTTTGAATAATACAACACCAAAACTGAAGCTATTTTACTCATTTTGAGAATGTTTACAACAAAATATTCAAACTTTATGAGTGTTTCTTATCATTTTTGAGTTTTGAATAGTGAAACATCAAAACATAGGCTATTTTTCTCATTTTGAGTATTTTTACAATCAAAAGATTCAAAATATATGCATGTTTCCTATAATTTTTGAGTCTTCAATATTCCAACACTAAAACTTGTGCAGTTTTACTCATTTTGAGCATGTTTACAATCACAAAGATTCAAAATTTATGTGCATTTTGTAAAGTTTTTAAGTTTTGAATAATGCAACACCAAAATCTATGCTTCTTATACTCATTTTGAGTATGTTTACAATCAAAAGATTCAAACTTTATGCACATTTGCTATTATTCTTGAGTTTTGAATAATACAACAACAAAACTTAGGCAGTTTTACTCATTTTGAGCATGTTTATAATCAAAAGATTCATACTTTATGTGTGTTTTATACAATTTTTGAGTATTGAATAATGCAACCCTAAAACCTAGGTGGTTTTACTTGTTTCAAGCATGTTTACAATCAAAATTTATGTGTTTATTATAACTTTTAAGTTTTGAATATTTAACACCAAAACTTAGGTGGTTTTACTCATTTTGAGCAGGTTTAAAATCAAAAAAATCAAATCTTATGTATGTTTACTATAAATTTTCAGTTTTGAATAATGTAATACCAAAACATAGCCGATTTTACTCATTTTGGGTATGTTTACAATCAAAAGATTGAAACTTTATGCATGTTTCCTATAATTTTTTAGTTTTGAAGAATGAAACATGAAAATATAAGTAGGTTTACTTGTTTTGAGCATGTTTACAATCAAAAAATTCAAATTTTATGTGTATTTCTTATAATTCTTGAGTTTTGTATAATGGAACACCAAAACTTATGTGGTTTTACTCAATTCAAGCATGTTTACAATCAAAAGATTCTAACTTTATGTATGTTTTTTATAATTCTTTAGTTTATAATAATGTAACACCATAACATAAGCAATTTTATGCATTTTGAGCATGTTTGCAGTGAAAATATTTAAATTTTTTGTGCATTTCCCAAAATTTTTGAGTTTTGAATAATGCAACACAAAATGTGAAGTGGTTTTAGTCATTTCAAGCATGTTTACAATCAAAAGATTCAAACTTTATGTGCATTTCCTATAATTTTTGAGTTTTGAATAATGTAAAACCAAAACTTAGGTTGTTTTACTTGTTTAAAGCATGTTTAAATTCAAATGGTTCAAAGTTATGTGCATTTCCTATAATTTCCAAGTTTTGAATAATGCAACATGAAAACGTAGGTATTTTACTCATTTCTATCATGTTTACAGTCAAAAGATTTTAACTTTATTTACATTTCCTATAATTTTTCAGTTTTAAATAATGCAACATTAAAACATAAGTGGTTTTACTCATTTCGATCATGTTTACAGTCAAAAGATTAAAACTTTATTTACATTTCCTATAATTTTTCAGTTTTAAATAATGCAACATTCAAACTTTATGCATGTTTTCTATAATTTTTGAGTTTTGAATAATGTAAAACTAAAAATTCAACACTAAAACTAACATGGTTTTTGTGTATTTCAAACATTTTTTATATGTTTTTCCTATAATTTTTGAGTTTTGAATAATACAACACCAAATCTTAAGTGGTTTTACATGTTCTAAGCATTGTTAAAATGAAAAGATTTAAATTTTATTGATGTTTCCTATAATTTTTGAATTTTAAATGATGCAACACCAAAACCTATGAGATTTTACTCATTTCAAGCATTTTTAAAATCAAAATATTCACACTTTATGCAAATTTCCTATATTTTTTTAATTTCGAATAACGCAGTTTACTTATTTTGAGCATGTTTATAATTAAAAAGTTCAAACTTTATGTGCATTCCTTATAATTTTTAGGTTTTTATTAATAAAACATCAAAACATTGGTGGTTTTACTCATTTTGAGCATGTTTACAATCAAAAGATTCAAAATTCATACACATTTCCTCTAATTTTTGAGTTTTGAATAATGCAACACTAAAAGTTAGGTAGTTTTACTCATTTCAATCATGTTTACAATCAAAATATTCAAAATTTATAGCATTTCTTGTAATTTTTTAGTTTTTATTAATGAAACACCAAAACTTAGGTGGTTTCACTCATTTTGAGCATGTTTACAATTGAAAAATTCAAAGTTTATGTGCATTTCCTAAAATTTTTGAGTTTTGAATAATGCAACACGAAAACATAGGTGATTTTACACATTTTGTACATGTTTATAATCAAAAGATTCAATGTTTATGGACATTTCCTATAACTTTTGAGTTTTGAATAATACAACACCAAAACTGAAGCTATTTTACTCATTTTGAGAATGTTTACAACAAAATATTCAAACTTTATGAGTGTTTCTTATCATTTTTGAGTTTTGAATAGTGAAACATCAAAACATAGGCTATTTTTCTCATTTTGAGTATTTTTACAATCAAAAGATTCAAAATATATGCATGTTTCCTATAATTTTTGAGTCTTCAATATTCCAACACTAAAACTTGTGCAGTTTTACTCATTTTGAGCATGTTTACAGTCACAAAGATTCAAAATTTATGTGCATTTTGTATAGTTTTTAAGTTTTGAATAATGCAACACCAAAATCTATGCTTCTTATACTCATTTTGAGTATGTTTACAATCAAAAGATTCAAACTTTATGCACATTTGCTATTATTCTTGAGTTTTGAATAATACAACAAAACTTAGGCAGTTTTACTCATTTTGAGCATGTTTATAATCAAAAGATTCATACTTTATGTGTGTTTCATACAATTTTTGAGTTTTGAATAATGCAACCCTAAAACTTAGGTGGTTTTACTTGTTTCAAGCATGTTTACAATCAAAATTTATGTGTTTATTATAACTTTTAAGTTTTGAATATTCAACACCAAAACTTAGGTGGTTTTACTCATTTTGAGCAGGTTTAAAATCAAAAAATTCAAATCTTATGTATGTTTACTATAAATTTTCAGTTTTGAATAATGTAATACCAAAACATAGCCGATTTTACTCATTTTGGGTATGTTTACAATCAAAAGATTGAAACTTTATGAATGTTTCCTATAATTTTCTAGTTTTGAAGAATGAAACATGAAAATATAAGTAGGTTTACTTGTTTTGAGCATGTTTACAATCAAAAAATTCAAATTTTATGTGTATTTCTTATAATTCTTGAGTTTTGTATAATGGAACACCAAAACTTATGTGGTTTTACTCAATTCAAGCATGTTTACAATCAAAAGATTCTAACTTTATGTATGTTTTTTATAATTCTTTAGTTTATAATAATGTAACACCATAACATAAGCAATTTTATGCATTTTGAGCATGTTTGCAGTGAAAATATTTAAATTGTTTGTGCATTTCCTATAATTTTTGAGTTTTGAATAATGCAACACAAAAATTTAAGTGGTTTTAGTCATTTCAAGCATGTTTACAATCAAAAGATTCAAACTTTATGTGCATTTCCTATAATTTTTGAGTTTTGAATAATGTAACACCAAAACTTAGGTTGTTTTACTTGTTTAAAGCATGTTTAAATTCAAATGGTTCAAAGTTATGTGCATTTCCTATAATTTCCAAGTTTTGAATAATGGAACATGAAAACGTAGGTATTTTACTCATTTCGATCATGTTTACAGTCAAAAGATTAAAACTTTATTTACATTTCCTATAATTTTTCAGTTTTAAATAATGCAACATTAAAACATAAGTGGTTTTACTAATTTAGAGTATGTTTACAATTAAAAGATTCAATCTTTATGCACTTTTATATTAATTTTTGAGTTTTGAATGATGCAACACCAAAAATTAAGTGGTTTTGCTCATTTTGAGTATGTTTACCACCAAAAGATTCCAAATTTATATCTATTTCCCATCATTTTTGAGGTTTGAATAATGTAGCAGCAAAACTTAGGTGATTTTACTCATTCTAAGCATGTTTATAATGAAAAGATTCAAACTTTATTCGTATTTTCTAAATTTTTTGAGTTTTGAATAATGCGACACTAAAAATTAAGTGGTTTTAATCATTTCAAGCATGTTTACAATCAGAAGATTCAACATTTATGTGCATTTCTTATAATTTTTAAGTTTTGAATAATGAAACACCAAAACCTAGGTGGTTTTACTCATTTTGAGCTTGTTTACAATCAAAAGATTCAAACTTTATGCACTTTTCTTATAATTTTGGAGTTTTGAATAATGTAAATCTAAAACTTAATTAGTTTTAATCATTTTGAGCATGTTTACTACCAAAATATTCTACCTTTATTTGGATTTTTTATAATTTTTGAGTTTTGAATAATGCAACATAAAAATTTAGGAAGTTTTAGTTGTTTTGAGCATGTTTACAATCAAAAAATTCAAAATTTATGCATGTTTCTTATAATTTTTTAGTTTCAAATAATACAACACCAAAACATAAGTGGTTTCACTTTTTTCAAGCATGTTTACAATCCAATGATTCAAAATTTATTCACATTTCTTATAATTTTTGAGTTTTGAATAATGCAACACCAAAACCTAGGCAGTTTCACTCATTTCAATCATGTTTACAATTAAAAGATTCAATATTTATGTATGTTTTCTATAATATTTGAGTTTTGAATAATGTAACATCAAAATTTAGGTTGTTTAACCTTTTTCGATCATGTTTACAATGAAAATATCCAAACTTTATTCTAGGTGATTTTACTCATTTCAAGAATGTTTATAATTAAAATATTCAAACTTTATGTGTGTTTCTGATAATTTTTGAGTTAGAATAATGCAAGATCAGAACTTATGTTGTTTTACTCATTTAAAGCATGTTTACAATCAAGATATTCAAACTTTATGTGTGTTTCTAATGATTTTTGATTTTTTAATAATGCAAAACCAAAACATAGGCAGTTTTACTCGTTTAGATGATGCTTACAATAAAAAGATTCAAAATTTATGACTATTTCCTATACTTTATGTTTTGATTAATGCGTCACCATAACTTAGGCATTTTTACTCATTTTTAGCACATTTACAATTAAAAAATTCAAATTTTATGCATGTTTCGTATACTTTTTGAGTTTTAAATAATGCAACACAAAAACTTAGATTGTTTTACCCATTTCAAGCACGTTTATAAATAAAATATTCAAACTTTATGTACATTTCTTATAATTTTTTACTTTTGAATAATGCAAGACCAAAACATAGGTGGTTTTACTTGTTTCAAACATTTTTACAATCAAAAGATTCAAACATTATGTGCATTTACTATAATTTTTGAGTTTTGAATAATGCAACAATAAAATATAGATGGTTATACACATTTTCAACATATTTTCAATCAAATGATCAAAACTTTATCCACCTTTCCTATAGGTTTTGAGTTTTGAATAATGCAACACAAAACTTGCATAGTTTTACTCATTTTGATCATTTTTTAAATCATAGTATTCAAACTTTAAATGTGTTTCCTATAATTTTTGAGTTTTGAATAATGCAATAACAAAAATTAAGTGGTTTTACTCATTTTGAGCATGTTTAAAATCAAAAGATATAAACTTTAAGCATGTTTCCTATAAGTTTTTGGTTTTGAATAATGCAACACCATAACTTAAGTGTTTTCACTCATTTTGAGCATGTTTAAAATCAAAAAATTCAAACTTTATGTGTATTTCCTATAATTTTTTATTTTTAAATAATGCAACACATAAAATTAAATGATTTTACTCATTTCAAGCATGTTTAAAGCAATGTATGCGTTTCCTATAATTTTTGAGTTTTCAATAATCAAACACTAAAACTTTGTGGTTTTACTCTTTTCAAGCATGTTTACAATCAAAAGATTTAAAGTTTATGCATGTTTCATATAATTTTTGAGTTTTGAATAATGTAACCCCAAAACCTAGGCAGTTTTACTCATTTTAAGTATGTTTGCAATAAAAAGATTTAAAATTTATGCATGTTTCATATAATTTTTAAGTTTTGAATAATGTAACATCAAAAATTAAGTGGTTTTACTCATTTTGAGCATGCTTACAATTAAAAGATTCAAACTCTATGTGTGCTTCCTATAATTTTTGAGTTTTAAATGATGCAACACCAAAATGTAGGAGGTTTTATGTGTTTCGAGCATGTTTAAAAATAAAAATATTCAAAATTTAAGCATGTTTACTATAATTTTTAAATTTTGAATCATTAATGTAACACCAAAACTTAGGTGGTTTTAGTCATTTTGAGCATGAATACAATCAAAACATTCTAAATTTATGTGTATTTTCTATAATTTTTGAGTTTAAAATAATGCAACACCAAAACATTGGCAATTTTACTCACTTCAAGCATGTTTACACTAAAAAGATTATAAATTTATGGTGTTTCTTATAATTTTTGAATTTTGAATAATGTGACATAAAAATTTAGGTTGTTTTACTCATTTTGAGCATATTCAAAATCAAAAAATTCAAATATTATGTGCATTTCCTATACTTTTTGAGTTTTAAGTAATGGAACAATAAAACCTAGGTACTTTTACTCATTTTGAACATGTTTGAAATCAAAAGGTTCAAAATTTATGCACGTCTTAGAATTTTTATGTTTTGAATAATGTAACATCAAAACGTAAGCAATTTTACTCATTTCAAGCATTTTTCCAATCAAAATATTAAAGCTTTATACGCCTTTCATATAATTTTTTAGTTTTGAATATTGAAATGCCAAAATTTAAGTGGGTTTACTCATTTTGAGCATATTTACAATCAAAAGATTCAAAATTTATGAACATTTCGTATAATTTTTAAGATTTGAATAGTGCAATACCAAAAATTAGGTGATTTCTCTCATATCGAGCAAGTTTAAAAATAAAATATTCAAACTTTATGTGCATTTCCTATAAATATTTAGTTTTGAATGATGTACCACTAAAAATTAGGTGGTTATACTCATTTTGAGTATGTTTACAATCAAAATATTCAAACATATTATGTATTTTCTTATAATTTTTGAGTTTTGAATAATTCAACACCAAAACTTAGGTAGTTTCACTCATTTTGAGTATGTTCATAATCAAAATATTCAAGATTTATGTGTGTTTCTTATAATGTTTTAGTTTTGAATAATGCAACACCAAAATTTATGTGTTTTTGCTCATTTTGAGGACGTTTGGAATTAAAAGATTAAAACTTTGTGTGAATTTCCTATAATTTTTGAGTTTTGAATATTTTAACACCAAAACATAAGTGGTTTTATTCGTTTCAAGCATGTTTACAACCAAAATATTCAAACTTTATGCACGTTTCTTATAGTTTTTGAGTTTAAAATAATACAACACCAAAAATTAGGTAGTTTTACTCAATTTGAACAAGATTAAAAATTAAATATTTAAACTTTATGCATATTTCCTATGATTAAAAGATTCAAACTTTATAGGTATTTCCTATTATTTTTGAGATTTAAATAATGTAACACCAAAACATAATCTATTTTACTCATTTTGAGCATGTTTACAATCAAAAGATTCAAACTTTGTGTGTTTCTTAAACTTTTTGAGTTTTAAATAATGCAACAACAAAACATAAGCTATTCTACTCATTTTCAGCATGTTTACAATCAAAAGATTAAAGCTTTATGCATGCTTGCAATGTTTTTTGAGTTTGTAATAATGCAACACTAAGTGTTTTTAATTTTTTTGACAATTTTTACAATAAAAAGATTCAAACTTTATGCATGTTTCTTAGAATTTTCTTGTTTTCAATAATTCAACTCCAAAACCTAGGTGGTTTAACTCATTTTGATCATGTTTATAGTCAAAAGATTCAAACTTTATTCATGTTTCTTATAATGTTTTTGTTTTGAATAATTTAACACAGAAACTGAAGTAGTTTTAATCATTTTAAGCATGTTTTCAATCAAAAGATTGCAATTTTATGAGCATTTTCTATATTTTTTAGTTTTGAATAATGCAACACCAAAACTTAGGCAGTTTTACTCATTTTGAGCATGTTTACAATCAAAATATTCAAACTTTATCCTTGCATCTTATAATTTTTGAGTTTTGAATAATACAACACCAAGACTTAAGCAATTTTACTCATTTTGAGCATGTTTACAATCAAAAGATTCAAATTTTATGGGAATTTCTCATAATTTTTTAGTTTTGAATAATGAAACACACAAAATTAATGGGTTTTACTCATTTCAAGCATGTTTACAATCAGAAGATTCAAAAATTATGTGTGTTTCTTATAATTTTTGTGTTTTGAATAATGTAACAGAAAAACATTAGTGGTTTTACTCAATTTGAGGATGTGTACAATCTAAAGATAATAACTTTATGCACATTTCTTGTAATTTTTGAGTTTTAAATAATGCAATACAAAAACATAGGCTATTTTACTTGTTTTGAGCATGTTTACAATCGAAAGATTCAAAATTTATTCACATTTCTTATAATTTTTGAGTTTTGAATAATAGAACAATAAAACATAAGTCGTTTTACTCATTTTCAACATGTTTACAATCAAAAAATTCAAACTTTATGCACATTTGCTATGTTTTTGAGTTTTTAATTATACAACATCAAAACATAAGTAGTTTTAATCATTTTGAGCATGTTTACATACAAAAGATTCAAGCTTTATGCTTGTTTCCTAGAATTTTCATGTTTTGAATAATGCAACACCAAAACCTAGGTGGGTTTACTTGTTTTGAGCATGTTTACCGTCAAAGGATTCATACTTTATGTGTGTTTCTTATAATTTTTTAGTTTTCAATAATGCAACATTAAAACTTAAGTAGTTTTAATCATTTTGAGGATGTTTACAATCAAAAGATTCCAACATTATGCATGTTTTCTATATTTTTTGAGTTTTGAATAGTGTAATACTAAAATTTAGGCAATGTTACTCATTTTGAGCATGTTTACAATCAAATGATTCAAAATTTATGCATGTTTCCTATAATTTTTGAGTTTTGAATAATGCAACATCAAAACTTAAGTAGTTTAACTCATTGAAGACATGCGTCAGTGCATGATCAATGAACAACAATGAATAGTAGTTACATAGGCATGATTTTATTTTTATTTTTAATAGGTATGAATTAAACTTATTTTTAAACTATTGTTCAAATGCACGATAGGTTATTTTAAATTAATTATTTATAACTCTATGCATTTAGATACACTAGCTACTACAGGTTGTTTTCTTTGTAAATTATTTGATAACGACTTTGTTAAAGTCTTAAAATTCAGCACTCAAGAGATGTTGATCAACCCTTGATCATGGAATACAAATATTTTTTCTTTGAATCTTGATTTTTTCTGAGTGTATTATTTTGAGTAGCTATTTTTTAGTTATGTACTTTTTATTATTTTCTTATAGAAGTATAGTGTTAGATTATATCTATTTCATTTCCATCATTTTTATAGTCAAAAGATTCTAAGTTTATGGGAATTTCATATAATTTTTGAGTTTTGAATAATGCAACACAAACTTAAGCAATTTTACTCTTTTTTTAGCATGTTTATAATCAAAAGATTTCAAAATTTATGTGTGTTTCCTATAATTTTTGGGTTTTGAATAATGCAACACAAAAAATTAAGTTGTTTTACTTATTTCAAGCATGTGTACAGCCAAAATATTATAGCTTTATGTGCATTTCCTATAGTTTTTGAGTTTTGAATAATGCAATACAAAAACATTGGCAATTTTACTCATTTTGAGCATGTTTACAATTGAATGATTCAAAATTTATTCACATTTCTTATAAGTTTTGAGTTTTGAATATTCCAATACAAAATCATAAGTGGTTCTACTCATTTTTAGCATGTTTACAGTCAAAAGATTTAAACTTTATGTGCATTTCATATAATTTTTGAGTTTTGAATAATGCAACACAAAAAGTTAAGTGATTTTAGTCATTTCAAGCATCTTTACAATCAAAAGATTCAAAATTTATGTCCATTTCCTATAATTTTTGAGTTTTGAATAATGTAACACCAAAACTTAGGTTTTTTTACTTGTTTTAAGCATGTTTAAATTCAAATGTTTCAAAGTTATGGTCATTTCCTATAATTTTCAAGTTTTGAATAATGCAACATGAAAACATAAGTATTTTACTCATTTCGATGATGTTTACAATCAAAAGATTAAAACTTTACTTACATTTCCTATAATTTTTGAGTTTTAAATAATGCAACATTAAAACATAAGTGGTTTTACTCATTTAGAGTATGTTTACAAATAAAAGATTCAATCTTTATGCACGTTTCTATTTATTTATGAGTTTTGAATGATGCAACACCAAAACTTAAGTGGTTTTACTCATTTTGAGTATGTTTACAATCAAAATATTCTAGCTTTATGTCCATTTCCCTTCATTTTTGAGGTTTGAACAATGCAGCACCAAAACTTAGTTGATTTTACTCATTCCAAGCATGTTTATAATGTAAAGATTCAAACTTTATTTGCATTTCCTATATTTTTTGAGTTTTGAATAATGTAACACTAAAAATTAAGTGGTTTTAATCATTTCAAGTATGTTTACAATCAAAATATTCATAATTTATATGTATTTTTTATAATTTTTAAGTTTTGAATAATGCAACTCCAAAACCTAGGTGGTTTTACTCATTTTGAGCATGTTTACAATCAAAAGATTCAAACTTTATGCACATTTCTTATAATTTTTTAGTTTTGAATAATGTAAAACCAAAACATGGGTGGTTTTACTCATTTCAAACAAGTTTACAATCAAAATATTTAAACTTTATGCATATTTCCTATAAGTTTTGACTTTTGAATAATACAACCCCAAAGATTATGTGATTTTAATCATTTTAAGCATGTTTACAATCAAAAGATTCAATCTTTATGTGGATTTCCTATAATTTTAGAGTTATAAATAATATAACACCAAAAATTTAGTGGTTTTACTCATTCTGAGCATGTTCACAATCAAAAAATTCAAAATCTATGGATGTTTCCTATAATTTTTTTAGTTTTAAATGATGCAACACCAAAACATAGGTAGTTGTACTGATTTTGAGCATGTTTACAATCAAAATATTAAATATTTATGTACATTTCCTAAAAGAATTGAGTTTTAAATAATTCAAAACCAAAACTTTTGTGGTTTTACTCATTTTGAGCATGTTTAAAATCAAAAGTTTCAAACTTTATGCATTTTCTAAATTTTTTGACTTTTGAATAATTCAATACTAAAACTTAGGTTGTTTTACTTGTTTTGAGCATATTTACAATCAAAAGATTCAAACTTTATGCATATTTACTATAATTTTTTATTTTTAAATAATGCAACACTAAAACTTAGGCAATTTTACACATTTCAAGCATGTTTAAAATCAAAATATTTAAACTTTATGCACATGCCTTGTATGTTTTGAGTTTTGAATAATGTAACAACAAAACTTAGTTAGTTTTACTTATTTTAAATATGTTTACAATTAAAATATTCAAACTTTGTGCATGTTTCCTATAATTTTTTTGTTTTGAATAATGTAACACCAAAACATAAGCATTTTTACTCATTTAGAGCATGTTTAAAATAAAAATTGAAGCTTTATGTGCATTTCTTATAAATTTTAAGTTTTGAATATTGTGACACCCAAAATTAAGTGGTTTTACTCATTTCAAGCATGTTTACAATAAAAAATTGCAAACTTTATTTGTGTTTCCTATGATTTTTTAGTTTTGAAGAATGGGACACCAAAACATAAGCAATTTTACTTGTTTTGAACATGTTTATAATAAAAAGATTCAAAATTTATGCATGTTTCTTATAATTTTTAAGTTTTGAACAATTAAACACCAAAACATAAGTGGATTTACTCATTTCGAGCATGTTTAGAATAAAAAAGATTCAAATTTTATTTGTATTTCCAATAATTTTTGAGTTTTAAATAATACAACACTGAAACATAGGCAATTTTCTTCATTTTGAGCATGTTTACAATTAAAAAAATTCAAACTTTATGCACGTTTGCTATAATTTTAGAGTTTTGAATAATGCAACATCAAAACTTAGGTGTTTCTAATCTTTTCAAGCATGTTTGTAATCAAAATATTCAAACTTTATGCATGTTTTCTATAATTTCTGAGTTTCGAATCATGTAAAACCAAAACTAAAGCAGATTTAATCATTTCAAACATGTTTACAATCAAAAGATTGAAATTTTATGTGCATTACATATAATTTTTGTGTTTTGAAAAATACAACACTAAAACTAAGATGGTTTTTGTGTATTTCAAACATTTTTTATATGTTTTTCCTATAATTTTTGAGTTTTGAATAATACAACACCAAATCTTAGGTGGTTTTACATGTTCTAAGCATTGTTAAAATGAAAAGATTTAAATTTTATTGATGTTTCCTATAATTTTTGAATTTTAAATGATGCAACACCAAAACCTATGAGATTTTAGTCATTTCAAGCATTTTTAAAATCAAAATATTCACACTTTATGCAAATCTCCTATATTTTTTTAATTTCGAATAACGCAGTTTACTTATTTTGAGCATGTTTATAATAAAAAAGTTCAAACTTTATGTGCATTCCTTATAATTTTTAAGTTTTATTAATAAAACATAAAAATATTGGTGGTTTTACTCATTTTGAGCATGTTCACAATCAAAAGATTCAAAATTCATACACATTTCCTATAATTTTTGAGTTTTGAATAATGCAAAACTAAAAGTTAGGTAGTTTTACTCATTTCAATCATGTTTACAGTCAAAATAATCAAACTTTATAGCATTTCCTATAATTTTTTAGTTTTTATTAATGAAACACCAAAACTTAGGTGGTTTCACTCATTTTGAGCATGTTTACAATTGAAAAATTCAAAGTTTATGTGCATTTCCTAAATTTTTTGAGTTTTGAATAATGCAACACGAAAACATAGGTGATTTTACACATTTTGTACATGTTTATAATCAAAAGATTCAATGTTTATGGACATTTCCTATAACTTTTGAGTTTTGAATAATACAACACCAAAACTTAAGCTATTTTACTCATTTTGAGAATGTTTACAACAAAATATTCAAACTTTATGAGTGTTTCTTATCATTTTTGAGTTTTGAATAGTGAAACATCAAAAAATAGGATATTTTTCTCATTTTGAGTATTTTTATAATCAAAATATTCAAACTATATTCATGTTTCCTATAATTTTTGAGTCTTCAATATTACAACACTAAAACTTATGCAGTTTTACTCATTTTGAGCATGTTTACAGTCACAAAGATTCAAAATTTATATGCATTTTGTATAGCCTTTAAGTTTTGAATAACGCAACACCAAAATCTATGCTTCTTATACTCATTTTGAGTATGTTTACAATCAAAAGATTCAAACTTTATGCACATTTGCTATTATTCTTGAGTTTTGAATAATACAACAACAAAACTTAGGCAGTTTTACTCATTTTGAGCATGTTTATAATCAAAAGATTCATACTTTATGTGTGTTTCATACAATTTTTGAGTTTTGAATAATGCAACCCAAAAACTTAGGTGGTTTTACTTATTTCAAGCATGTTTACAATCAAAATTTATGTGTTTATTATAAATTTTAAGTTTTGAATATTTAACACCAAAACTTAGGTGGTTTTACTCATTTTGAGCAGGTTTAAAATCAAAAAATTCAAATCTTATGTATGTTTACTATAAATTTTCCGTTTTGAATAATGTAATACCAAAACATAGCCGATTTTACTCATTTTGGGTATGTTTACAATCAAAAGATTGAAACTTTATGCATGTTTCCTATAATTTTCTAGTTTTGAAGAATGAAACATGAAAATATAAGTAGGTTTACTTGTTTTGAGCATGTTTACAATCAAAAAATTCAAATTTTATGTGTATTTCTTATAATTCTTGAGTTTTGTATAATGGAACACCAAAACTTATGTGGTTTTACTCAATTCAAGCATGTTTACAATCAAAAGATTCTAACTTTATGTATGTTTTTTATAATTCTTTAGTTTATAATAATGTAACACCATAACATAAGCAATTTTATGCATTTTGAGCATGTTTGCAGTGAAAATATTTAAATTGTTTGTGCATTTCCTATAATTTTTGAGTTTTGAATAATGCAACACAAAAATTTAAGTGGTTTTAGTCATTTCAAGCATGTTTACAATCAAAAGATTCAAACTTTATGTGCATTTCCTATAATTTTTGAGTTTTGAATAATGTAACACCAAAACTTAGGTTGTTTTACTTGTTTAAAGCATGTTTAAATTCAAATGGTTCAAAGTTATGTGCATTTCCTATAATTTCCAAGTTTTGAATAATGCAACATGAAAACGTAGGTATTTTACTCATTTCGATCATGTTTACAGTCAAAAGATTAAAACTTTATTTACATTTCCTATAATTTTTCAGTTTTAAATAATGAAACATTAAAACATAAGTGGTTTTACTAATTTAGAGTATGTTTACAATTAAAAGATTCAATCTTTATGCACTTTTATATTAATTTTTGAGTTTTGAATGATGCAACACCAAAAATTAAGTGGTTTTGCTCATTTTGAGTATGTTTACCACCAAAAGATTCCAAATTTATATCTATTTCCCATCATTTTTGAGGTTTGAATAATGTAGCAGCAAAACTTAGGTGATTTTACTCATTCTAAGCATGTTTATAATGAAAAGATTCAAACTTTATTCGTATTTTCTAAATTTTTTGAGTTTTGAATAATGCGACACTAAAAATTAAGTGGTTTTAATCATTTCAAGTATGTTTACAATCAGAAGATTCAACATTTATGTGCATTTCTTATAATTTTTAAGTTTTGAATAATGAAACACCAAAACCTAGGTGGTTTTACTCATTTTGAGCTTGTTTACAATCAAAAGATTCAAACTTTATGCACTTTTCTTATAATTTTGGAGTTTTGAATAATGTAAATCTAAAACTTAATTAGTTTTAATCATTTTGAGCATGTTTACTACCAAAATATTCTATCTTTATTTGGATTTTTTATAATTTTTGAGTTTTGAATAATGCAACATAAAAATTTAGGAAGTTTTAGTTGTTTTGAGCATGTTTACAATCAAAAAATTCAAAATTTATGCATGTTTCTTATAATTTTTTAGTTTCAAATAATACAACACCAAAACATAAGTGGTTTCACTTTTTTCAAGCATGTTTACAATCCAATGATTCAAAATTTATTCACATTTCTTATAATTTTTGAGTTTTGAATAATGCAACACCAAAACCTAGGCAGTTTCACTCATTTCAATCATGTTTACAATTAAAAGATTCAATATTTATGTATGTTTTCTATAATATTTGAGTTTTGAATAATGTAACATCAAAACTTAGGTTGTTTAACCTTTTTCGATCATGTTTACAATGAAAATATCCAAACTTTATTCTAGGTGATTTTACTCATTTCAAGAATGTTTATAATTAAAATATTCAAACTTTATGTGTGTTTCTGATAATTTTTGAGTTAGAATAATGCAAGATCAGAACTTATGTTGTTTTACTCATTTAAAGCATGTTTACAATCAAGATATTCAAACTTTATGTGTGTTTCTAATGATTTTTGATTTTTTAATAATGCAAAACCAAAACATAGGCAGTTTTACTCGTTTAGATGATGCTTACAATAAAAAGATTCAAAATTTATGATTATTTCCTATACTTTATGTTTTGAATAATGCGACACCAAAACTTAGGCATTTTTACTCATTTTGAGCACATTTACAATTAAAAAATTCAAATTTTATGCATGTTTCGTATACTTTTTGAGTTTTAAATAATGCAGCACCAAAACTTAGATTGTTTTACCCATTTCAAGCACGTTTATAAATAAAATATTCAAACTTTATGTACATTTCTTATAATTTTTTACTTTTGAATAATGCAAGACCAAAACATAGGTGGTTTTACTTGTTTCAAACATTTTTACAATCAAAAGATTCAAACATTATGTGCATTTACTATAATTTTTGAGTTTTGAATAATGCAACAATAAAATATAGATTGTTATACACATTTTCAACATATTTTCAATCAAATGATCAAAACTTTATCCACCTTTCCTATAGGTTTTGAGTTTTGAATAATGCAACACAAAACTTGCATAGTTTTACTCATTTTGATCATTTTTTAAATCATAATATTCAAACTTTAAATGTGTTTCCTATAATTTTTGAGTTTTGAATAATGCAATAACAAAACTTAAGTGGTTTTACTCATTTTGAGCATGTTTAAAATCAAAAGATATAAACTTTAAGCATGTTTCCTATAAGTTTTTGGTTTTGAATAATGCAACACCATAACTTAAGTGTTTTCACTCATAAAGAGCATGTTTAAAATCAAAAAATTCAAACTTTATGTGTATTTCCTATAATTTTTTATTTTTAAATAATGCAACACATAAAATTAAATAATTTTACTCATTTCAAGCATGTTTAAAGCAATGTATGCGTTTCCTATAATTTTTGAGTTTTCAATAATCAAACACTAAAACTTTGTGGTTTTACTCCTTTCAAGCATGTTTACAATCAAAAAATTTAAAGTTTATGCATGTTTCATATAATTTTTGAGTTTTGAATAGTGTAACCCCAAAACTTAGGCAGTTTTACTCATTTCAATTATGTTTGCAATAAAAAGATTTAAATTTTATGCATGTTTCATATAATTTTTAAGTTTTGAATAATGTAACATTAAAAATTAAGTGGTTTTACTCATTTTGAGCATGCTTACAATTAAAAGATTCAAACTCTTGTGTGCTTCCTATAATTTTTGAGTTTTAAATGATGTAACACCAAAACGTAGGAGGTTTCTGTGTTTCGAGCATGTTTAAAAATAAAAATATTCAAAAATGAAGCATGTTTCCTATAATTTTTAAATTTTGAATCATTAATGTAACACCAAAACTTAGGTGGTTTTAGTCATTTTGAGCATGAATACAATCAAAACATTCTGAATTTATGTGTATTTTCTATAATTTTTGAGTTTAAAATAATGTAACACCAAAACATTGGCAATTTTACTCACTTCAAGCATGTTTACACTAAAAAGATTATAACTTTATGGTGTTTCTTATAATTTTTGAATTTTGAATAATGTGACATAAAAATTTAGGTTGTTTTACTCATTTTGAGCATATTCAAAATCAAAAGATTCATATTTTATGTGCATTTCCTATACTTTTTGAGTTTTAAATAATGGAACAATAAAACTTAGGTACTTTTACTCATTTTGAACATGTTTGAAATCAAAAGGTTCAAAATTTATGCACGTGTCTTAGAATTTTTATGTTTTGAATAATGTAACACCAAAACTTAAGCAGTTTTACTCATTTCAAGCATTTTTACAATCAAAATATTAAAGCTTTATACGCCTTTCATATAATTTTTTAGTTTTGAATATTGAAATGCCAAAATTTAAGTGGGTTTACTCATTTTGAGCATATTTACAATCAAAAGATTCAAAATTTATGAACATTTAGTATAATTTTTAAGATTTGAATAGTGCAATACCAAAAATTAGGTGATTTCTCTCATATCAAGCAAGTTTAAAAATAAAATATTCAAAATTTATGTGCATTTCCTATAAATATTTAGTTTTGAATGATGTACCACTAAAAATTAGGTGGTTATACTCATTTTGAGTATGTTTACAATCAAAATATTCAAACATATTATGTATTTTCTTATAATTTTTGAGTTTTGAATAATTCAACACCAAAACTTAGGTAGTTTCACTCATTTTGAGTATGTTCATAATCAAAATATTCAAGATTTATGTGTGTTTCTTATAATGTTTTAGTTTTGAATAATGCAACACCAAAACTATATTTTGAGGATTTTTGAGTGAATTTCCTATAATTTTTGAGTTTTGAATATTTTAACACCAAAACATGTTTCCTATAGTTTTTGAGAAGTGGTTTTATACAACACCAAAAATTAGGTAGTTTTACTCAATTTGAACAAGATTAAAAATTAAATATTTAAATTTTATGCATATTTCCTATGATTAAAAGATTCAAACTTTATAGGTATTTCCTATTATTTTTGAGATTTTAATAATGTAACACCAAAACATAATCTATTTTACTCATTTTGAGCACGTTTACAATCAAAAGATTCAAATTTTATGTGTTTCTTAAACTTTTTGAGTTTTAAATAATGCAACAACAAAACATAAGCTATTTTACTCATTTTCAGCATGTTTACAATCAAAAGATTAAAGCTTTATGCATGCTTGCTATGTTTTTTGAGTTTGTAATAATGCAACACTAAGTGTTTTTAATTTTTTTTGACAATGTTTACAATCAAAAGATTCAAAATTTATGCATGTTTCTTAGAATTTTCTTGTTTTCAATAATGCAACTCCAAAACTAGGTGGTTTAACTCATTTTGATCATGTTTATAGTCAAAAGATTCAAACTTTATTCATGTTTCTTATAATGTTTTAGTTTTGAATAATGTAACACATAAACTTAAGTAGTTTTAATCATTTTAAGCATGTTTACAATCAAAAGATTCCAATTTTATGAGCATTTTCTATATTTTTTAGTTTTGAATAATGCAACACCAAAACTTAGGCAGTTTTACTCATTTTGAGCATGTTTACAATCAAAATATTCAAACTTTATCCTTGCATCTTATAATTTTTGAGTTTTGAATAATACAACACCAAGACTTAAGCAATTTTACTCATTTTGAGCATGTTTACAATCAAAAGAATCAAATTTTATGGGAATTTCTCATAATTTTTGAGTTTTGAATAATGAAACACACACAATTAATGGGTTTTACTCATTTCAAGCATGTTTACAATCAGAAGATTCAAAAATTATGTGTGTTTCTTATAATTTTTGTGTTTTGAATAATGTAACAGAAAAACATTAGTGGTTTTACTCATTTTGGGCATGTGTAAAATCTAAAGATAATAACTTTATGCACATTTCTTCTAATTTTTTTTAGTTTTAAATAATGCAGTACAAAAACATAGGCTATTTTACTTGTTTTGAGCATGTTTACAATCAAAAGATTCAAAATTTATTCACATTTCTTATAATTTTTATGTTTGAATAATCGAACAACAAAACATAAGTGGTTTTACTCATTTTGAGCATGTTTACAATCAAAAGATTCAATTTTTATGGGCATTTCCTATAATTTTTGAGATTTGAATAATGCAACACCAAAAATTAAGTGGTTTTACTCATTTAAATCATGTCTACAATTAAAATATTCAAACTTTATGTGTTGTTCCTATAATTTTTGTGTTTTGAATAATGCAACACCAAAACTTAGGTAAGTTTACTCATTTTAAGAATGTTTACAATCAAAATATTCAAAATTTATATGTGATTTCTATAATTTTTGAGTTTTGAATAATACAACACAAAAACTTAGGTAGTTTTACTCATTTCAAGCTTGTTTACAGTCAAAAGATTCAAACTTTATGTGCATTACCAATAATTTTTGAGTTTTGAATAATGTAACATGAAAACATAAGTGGGTTTACTCATTTTGAGCATGTTTACAATCAAAAGATTTAAAATTTGTGTTTTGTATAATTTTTGAGTTTTGAATAATGCAACACCAAAACTTAAGCAATTTTAATAATTTTGACTATGTTTACAATCAAAAGATTCAAACTTTATGTGCATTTCCTATAATTTTTGAGTTTTGAATAATCTAACACCAATACATATTTTGTTTTACTTGTTTCAAGAATGTTTAAATTCAAATGATTCAAATTTATGCACATCTCCTATAATTCTTGAGTTTTAAATAATGCAACACCAAAACATAGGTAGTTTTACTCATTTTGATAATGTTTACAATGAAAATATTAAAACTTTATCAGCATTTCCTATAATTTTTGAGTTTTCAATAATGTGACACTAAAACATAAGCAATTTTACTCATTTAGACACATTTACAATCAAAATATTCAATATTTATGCACATTTCCAATATTTTTTTAGTTTTGAATGATACAAAACAAAATATGTTTAAAACACAAAATATTTTTTTAAGTGGTTTTATTCATTTCAAGTATGTTTACAATAAAAATATACTAACTTTATCTGCATTTTCTATAATTCTTGAGTTTTTAATAATCCAACAACAAAACTTATATGGTTTTACTCATTTTGAGCATGTTTACAATCAAAAGATTCAAACTTTATCTACATTTCCTATATTTTTTGAGTTTTGAATAATGCAACACCAAAACTTAAGAGGTTTTAATAATTTCAAGTATTTTTATAATCAAAAGATTCAAAATTTATGTGTATTTCTTATCATTTTTAAGTTTTAAATAATGCAACACCAAAACCTGGGCGGATTTACTCATTTTAAACATGTTTACAATCAAAAGATTCAAACTTTATGTGTGTTTCTTATGATTTTTATGTTTTGAATAATGCAACACCAAAACATAAATAGTTTTATTTATTTTGATCGTATTTACAATCAAAAGATTCAAACTATTTGTGTATTTTCCATAATTTTTTATTTTTGAATAAGGCAACATGAAAACTTAGGCAATTTTACTCATTTTGAGCATATTTATAATCTAAAGAGTCAAACCTTTTATGGGTTTCCTATAATTTTTGAGTTTTGTACAATGCAACACAAAAAATTTGGTAGTTTTACTCATTTCAAGCATGTTTACAATTAAAAGATTCAAAATTTATGTGTGTTTCCTATAATTTATAAGTTTTGAATAAAGGAACATTATGTAACACCAAAAATTAAGTGGTTTTATTTGTTTTGAGCATGTTTACAATTAAAAGATTCAAATTTTATGCATGTTTCCAGTAATTTTTTAGTTTTGAAAAATACAACACCAAAACTTAGGTGGTTTTATTCATTTCAAGCATCTTTAAAATAAAAAGATTCAAAATTTAGGAATGTTTTAGATTATGGTAAAGGCAGGTTTTGAAGGGGCCCCGAAACCCTAGTACATGGAAAAAAGATAGAACAACCAAAACACAGACAAAGTCTTAAAACTACTACAAGGAAGTAGCAAAAACAGGTTTTAAATGGACCTGAAACCACCGGAAAGACAACCGGTAACAACCCAAATAAACAGAGATCTGGCAACACCTTAGACATAGGAAGACAACAAGAAAACAAAGAACTAGACCAGATTCTTTACCAGCAAGAGGAACCAAATTATTCATCCAGTTCCAATATCATTTTCATTATTTCTTTTTCTTTCAAAACAGTATCCTGGGTAGTGGTTTCCACCAGCATTGCTCCTTTTTGTGTTACCTTCTTTCTAGTACTTTGTCTCATTCTTTTGCTGGGTCCCTCCAAAGCTTTAGTCTCTTCACTGGCTCTTTTACCAATATTGACAGCAGCAGCACAAATATTAGACGTAGCTTCCTCCATTTTCATTCTATTATCCTTAATTAGTTCCCAGAGGTTTTTCTCATAGGCTTTGAGCTTGGCTGGGATCTCTCCTATTTGATTATCCATATTGTTGATTTTGTTCCATACCTCTTTTAGGGTATCTTCCATTGTTTCTACTTTCCTTTTGAGGTTCATAACCTCCCTGCACATCCAAGAATCAAATTGAGAAGATGCCTCTGCTTTGCAATTAACCCAGTTCATTGGTGTATGTGTTTCATCATTCAGTTTTTTCCCCCTCCATTCCTTAAAATTTTTATTAGGATTGTTCCTGTCTTCTTAGTGATATCTTCTCGACCCTTATGTTCCTGCTCTTTAATTCCATTTTGAATTTCCATTTCCATATCTTGATTATCATCCTGCCCTGTAGTTTCCTTTTCGTTCTTTGATGCTGGGTCCTCAACAGGGTCATCCTGGACACAATCAGACTCTGCCTCTTTCTGGTTTTCCTCAGTGTCTTCAGTTTTGTTTGCAAAATCCTCCTCTGTATTGACATCATCTTTTTCATTCTTCTCAGGACATTCTTCATCCTCATTAGAGTTTGTAGCCCGACTTTCAGTTCCTTCTTCTTCCTCCAAGTTTTCCTCACTGGGTTTATCAATACTCTCCCGCTCCATATCTTCTTCTACAATCTGGTTTTTAGTACTAGGGAGCTTGATTTTGCCTTTCTCAGTAACACATTCACTCTTTTTGTTCCCTGACTCCTTGTTTTTCCCCTGTTTAGGGTGCTTAACCATAGCATTATTCTTACAGTAGCCTTCGATTAACAGAATAAGGCCTTCATGATGGATAGGGCACGTTTCCTTTTTCCTATGAGCATATAAACTTTGGACCAAGGAGAAACGTAGATAAAAGAGAAAAGACAAACTAACCTTGTGCCTGAAATGGTTAAGGAAGACAAAGTGGAATTTGTGCACACGCTTACTTCTTCCGTCTAGAATGAAGTACTTCCTTATGCAGCTTAAGACATCCCTCCATATCCTTTAATCTGATCCAATTCAAAGAAATCCCCGTTCTTGACCAGTTTTTGCTCTTCCACTTCCGTTTTGGGGAACCTACAGAAGGCCTCATTCGAAATGCTTGTCTGTTTGGAGAATTTGAGTCCATTAGGAGGCAGCCCAGTAACCTCAGCTATAAAATCCTCTGTTAAGTTCACTGTGACACCATGCAGGGTGACCCGTTCATCCTTCCAATTTTTGAAAAAAGTCGTAGTGATATGCAGTTTCGATCCATGAAGTCTTTCCAAGTAGCTGGCAACTTTTTCTTTCTGCAAAATTCTCCAGACTTCATGTTTTTCTTTCCATTCATCATAGCTCTTGGGTTCCTGTTTCCGAGGTTCTCCCTTCCTTTCGCTTGCCATATTCATTTTCTTAGAACCCCAATTGCTAAGGTCGTTGCAATAATCCCATCTGTTGCCGAGTTGATAGGAAAATTTAGGAATGTTTCCTATAATTTTTAAAGTTTGAATAATACAACACCAAAAATTAGGTTGTTTTACTTGTTTTGATCATTTATACAATCAAAATATCCAAACCTTATCTGTATTTCCTATAGTTTTTGAGTTTGAAATAATGCAACAAAAAAAATTAAGCCTTTTTTCTCATTTCAAGCATGTTTAAAATTAGAAGATTCAAAATTTATGTGTGTTTCTTATAATTTTTGAGTTTTGAATAATCTAACACCAAAATTTAGGTGATTTTACTCATTTAGAGCATGTTTATAATCAAGAGATTAAACATTTATTCACATTTCTTATAATTTTAGAGTTTTCATTAATGCAACACCAAAACTTACGTAGTTTTACTCTTTTCAAGCAAGTTTTCAATTAAAAGATTCAAAGTTTATGAGTGCCTCCTATAATTTTTGAGTTTTGAGTAATGTAAAATCAAAACATAGGTGGTTTTACTCATTTTGAGCATGTTTACAATAAAAAGATTCAAACTCTATGTGTGTTTCCTTTAATTTTTGAGTTTTGAATAATGCAACACCAAAACTTAGGTGGTTTTACTCATTTCAATGTTTGCTATCAAAAGATTCAATCTTTATGAATGTTTCCTATAATTTTAATGTTTTAAATAATGCAACACCAAAAATTAGGTAGTTTTACTCATTTCAAGCATGCTTACAATTAAAAGATTCAAACTTTATGCATATTTTCTAAAAAAAATTAGTTTTGAATAATGTAACACCAAAACTTAGGTGGTTTTACAAATTTCAAACATGTTTACAATCAAAAGATTCAAACTTTATGCATGTTTCTTATAATTTTTAAGTTTTGAATAATGCAACACCAAAACTTAAGTGACTTTACTCATTTCGAGCATGTTTAGAATCAAAACAATCAAACCTTATGTGTATTTTCTATAATTCTTTAGTTTTGAATACTGCAACACCAAAACTTAAGTGGTTTTACTTATTTCAATCATGTTTAGAATTAAACTATTAAAAAACTATGCATGTTTCCTATAATTTTTGAGTTTTGAATAATGCAACATTAAAACTTAGGTAGTTTTACTCATTTTGAGAATGTTTATTGTCAAAAGATTCAAAGTTTATGTACATTCCCTATATTTTTTGAGTTTTGAATAATGAAACACCAAAACATTTTGAGCATGCTTATAATCAAAAGATTCAAACTTTAATCACACTTTCTTATAATATTTTAGTTTTTAATAATGCAACACAAAAACATGACTAGTTTTATTTACAATCAAAAGATTCAATCTTTATTGACATTTCTTAATTTTTTTGAGTTTTAAATAATGCAACACCAAAACTTAGATGGTTTTACTCATTTTGAGAATGTTTATGATCAAAAGATTCAAACTTTATGAACATTTCCTAAGGCTTTTATGTTTTGAATAATGCAACACCAAAACCTAAGAAGTTTTACTCATTTCAAGCATGTTTACAATCAAAATATTCAAACTTTATGTGTTTCCTATAATTTTTTATTTTTGAAAAATGCAACACCAAAACCTCAGTGGTTTTACTCATTTTGAGCATGTTTACAATCAAAATATTTAAACTTTATGTGAATTTACATTAAGTTTTGAGTTTTGTATAATGCAAAACAAAAACATTGGCTATTTTGCTCATTTAAAACATGTTTAGTATCAAAAGAATTCAAACTTTATGTACTATTCCTATAATTTTTGAGTTTTGAAAATACATCACTAAAAATTATGTAGTAGTACTCATTTTGAGCATGCTGACAATCAAAAGATTCAAAATTTATGTGTGTTTCCTATAATTTTTGAATTTTGAATAATTCAACACCAAAATTTAGGCAGTTTTACTCATTGTGAGCATGTTTATAATAAAAAGATTCAAAATTTATGCATGTTTCCTATAGTTTTTGAATTTTAAATAATGCAACACCAAAACATAAGTGGGTTTACTCATTTCAATTATGTTTACAATCAAAAGATTCAAACTTTATGCAAATTTCCTATAATTTTTGAGTTTTGAATAAAGCAACAACAAAACATTGGTGGGTTTACTCATTTCAAGCTTGTTCAAAATCAAAAGACTCAAAATTTATGCATATTTCCTATACTTCTTGAGTATTGAATAATGCAACACCAAAACTTTGGCATTTTTACTCATTTTGAACATGTTTATCATCTAAATATTCAAACTCCATGCACATTTTCTATATTTTATGTTTTGAATAATTCAACACCTAAATTAGGTGGTTTTACTCATTTGGAGCATGTTTACAACCAAATGATTATTTTTTTTTTGCATGTTTCCTATAATTTGTGAGTTTTGAATAATACAACAACAAAACTTAGGTGGTTTTACTTGTTTTGAGCATGTTTATAATAAAAATACCCAAACTTTATGTCTGTTTCCTATATTTGTTAGTTTTAAATAACACAACCCCAAAACATAGATGGTTTTACTCATTTTGAGCATGCTTACAATCAAAAGATTCAAAATTTATACATGTTTCCTATAATTTTTCAATTTTGAATAATGCAACACCAAAACATAAGTGGTTTTACTTATTTCAAGCATGTTTACAATCAAAATATTCAATATTTATATGCATTTCCTATAATTTTTGAGTTTTAAATAATGCAACAAAAAAACTTGGGTGGTTTTACTTGTTTTGAGCATGTTTATAATCAAAACATTGAAACCTTATGCACATTTCCTACAATTTTTTAGATTTGAATAATGCAACACAAAAATATAGGTAGTTTTACTCATTTTGAACATGTTTACAATTAATTGATTCAAACTTTATGTGTATTTCCCATAATTTTTGAGGTTTGAATAATGTAACACCTAAAGCTAGGTGGGTTTACTCATTTTGAGCATGTTTACAATCAAAATATTCAAATTTTATGCTATTTCTTATATTTTTTGAGTTTTGAATAATGCAACACCAAAAACATAAGTAGTTTTACTTGCTTCAAGCATGTTTACAATCAAAAGATTATAACTTTATTGTGTTTCCTATAATTTTTGAATTTTGAATAATGCAACATCAAGACTTAGGTGTTTTTATTCATTTTGACCATGTTTAAAATAAAAATATTCAAATTTTATGTGCATTTTCTATAGTATTTGTGTTTTAAATAATGCAACAATAAAACTTAGGTACTTTTACTTATTTTGAACATCATTACAATCAAAAGATTCAAACCTCATGCACATTTCCTATAATTTTTGCGTTTTGAATAATGTAACATCAAAATTTAAGCAATTTTACTTATTTTGAGCATGTTTACAATAAAAACATTTAAGTTTTATATGCAATTCCTATAATTTTTGAGTTTTAAATATTACAACACCAAAACTTAAGGGGTTTTACTCATTTTGAGCATGTTTACAATCAAAATATTCAAACTTTATGGACATTTCCTATAATGTTTGAGTTTTGAATAATGCGACACCAAAAATTAAGTGGTTTTACTCATTTCAAACAAGTTTAAAATAAAATATTCAAAATTTATGTGCATTCCCTATAATTCTTTAGTTTTGAATAATGCAACACGAAAACCTAAGTGGTTTTACTCATTTTGAGCATGTTTACAATCAAAAGATTCAAATAGTTTGTGCATTTCTTATAATTTTTGAGTTTTGACTAATATAACACCAAAACTTAGGTAGTTTTACTCATTTTGAGCATGTTCACAATGAAAATATTCAAAATTTATATACTTTTCCCATAATTTTTTTTGTTATGAATAATGAAATACTGAAACTTATGTGTTTTTACTCATTTTGAGCATGTTTACAATTAAAAGATTAAAACTTCATGCACATTTCTTATAATTTTTGAGTTTTGAATATTGAAACACACATACATAAGTCATTTTACTCATTTTTAGCATGTTTACAATCAAAATATTCAAATTCCATTCACATTTCCTATAATTTTTTATTTTTGAATAATGTAACACCAAAAATTAGGTGGTTTTACTCATTTTGAGTAAGTTAAAAAATAAAAGATTCAAAATTTATGCATATTTCATATAATTATTGAGTTTTAAATAATAAAACACCAAAACATAGATGGTTTTATTCATTTTGAGCATGTTTACAATCAAAATATTCAAACTTTTTGAGCATTTCCTATAATTTTTGAGCTTTGGGTAATGCAACACCAAAACTTAGGTGGTTTCACTCATTTTGAGCATGTTTACAATCAAAAAATTAAAAATTTATGTGCATTTCCTATACTTTTTTAGTTTTGAATAATGCAACACCAAAACTTACGTTTTTTAACTCATTTTGAGCATGTTTACAATTAAAAAATTTAAACTTTATGTACATTTCATATAGTTTTAGAGTTTTGAATAATGCAACACTAAAATTTAAGTGATTTACTCATATCGAGCATGTTTACAATCAATAGGTTAAAAGTTTATTTACGTTTTTCATAATTTTTGAGTTTTGAATAATTTAACACCAAAACATAGGTAGGTTTACTCATTTAGAGCATGTTTACAAAAAAAAAATTCAAAATTTATGCATGTTTCCTATATTTTTTAATTTTTGAATAATGCAACACCTAAATTTAGGTAGATTTATTCATTTGAAGCATGTTTACAATAAAAAGATTCAAACTTTATGTGTGTTTCCTATTATTTTTGAGTTTTGAAAAATGAAATACCAAAACCTAAGTGCTTTTACTAATTTTAAACATGTTTACAATCAAAAGATACAAACTTTATGTGTGTTTCATATAGTTTTTGAGTTTTGAATAATGCAACACCAAAACTTAGGTTATTCTATTCATTTTGAGCATCTTTACCATCAAAATATTTATATGTTATGAATGATTCCTATAATTTTAGAGTTTTGAATAATGCAACACCAAAATTTTAGTAGTTTTAGTCATTTTGACCATGTTTACAATCAAAAGATTCAAATTTTATGAATATTTCCTAAAATTTATGAGTTTTGAATAATGCAAAATCAAAAATTAGGCAATTTTTTTTATTTCGCGCTTCTTTACAATCAAAAGATTCAAAATTCTTGCGTGTTTCATATAGTTTTTTAGTTTTGAATAATGCAACACCAAAACTTAGGGAGTTTTACACATTTTAAGTATATTTATAGTCAAAATATTCAAACTTTATGCATGTTTCCTTTAATTTTAGAGTTTTGGATGATGTAACACCAAAACCTTGGGGCTTTTACTTGTCTACAATCAAAAGATTCAAACTTTATGTGCATTTCCTATAATTTTTGTGTTTTCAATAATGCAACACTAAAATTTAGGTGGTTATACTCATTTTGAGCAGGTTTAAAATCAAAAAATTCAAACCTTATGCAAGGTTACTATAAATTTTCAATTTTGAATAATGTAATAGCTGATTTAACTCATTTTGGGTATGTTTACAATCAAAAAATTGAAACTTAATGCATGTTTCCTATAATTTTTTAGTTTTGAAGAATGAAACATGAAAATATAAGTAGGTTTACTTGTTTTGACCATGTTTACAATTAAAAAATTCAAATTTTATGTGAATTTTTTATATTTTTTGAGTTTTGTCTAATGGAACACCAAACTTATGTGGTTTTACTGAATTCAAGCATGTTTACAATCAAAATATTCTAGCTTTATGTGTGTTTTCTATAATTGTTTAGTTTATAATAATGTAACACCATAAATTAAAAAAAATTATGCATTTTGAGCATGTTAATAATTAAAAAATTCAAAATTTATGTGCATTTCCTATAATTTTTTAGTTTTGAATAATGCAACTCTAAAACTTAAGTGGTTTTACTCATTTCACGAATGTTATTCAAAAGATTCAAACTTTATGCACATTTCTTATAATTCTTGAGTTTTTAATAATGTAACACCAAAAATTAGGAGGTTTTACTTGTTTTGATCATGTTTACAATCAAAATATTCAAACTTTATGCACATTTCCTATAAGTTTTGAGTTTTGAATAATTTAAGACCAAAACTTAGGTGGTTTTAATTGTTTTAAACATGTTTACAATCAAAAGATTCAAACTTTATGCATGTTTCATATAATTTATGAGTTTAGAATAATGCAACACCAAAACTTAGGTATTTTTACTCATTTTTTTTATGTTTGCAATCAATAGATTCAAACTTTATGCATGTTTCTAATTTTATTTGAGTTTTGAATAATGTACCACCAAAACTTAAGTAGTTTTATGTGTTTTGAGCGTGTTTACAATCAAAAGGTTCAAAATTTATGTATGTTTCTTATAATTTATGAGTTTTGAATAATAAAATACCAAAACTTAAGTAGTTTTACTCATTTCATGCATGTTTACAATCAAAATGTTTAAACATTATGCGTGTTTCCTATGATTTTTATGTTTTGAATAATGCAACTTCAAAACTTAAGTGGTTTTACTCATTTTGAGCATGTTTACAATCAAAATATTCAATATTTATGTGCATTTCCTATAATTTTTGAGTTTTGAATATTGTAGTGCTAAAAATTAGGTGGTTTTACTTGTTTTGAGCATGTTTATTGTCAAAAGATTCAAACTTTATTTTTTCTATAATTTTTTAGTTTTGAATGATGTATCACTAAATCTTCAGTAGTTTTACTTGTTTCAAGCATGTTTAGAATCAAAAGATTCAAACTTTATTCAGGTTTCCTATAATTTTTGAGTTTTGAATAATGTAACACTAAGACATAAGTGGTTTTACTCATTTCAAGCATGTTTAGAAACTAAAGATTCAAATTTTATGTTGGTTTCCTATAAGATTGAGTTTTGAATAATGAAACACCAAAACTTATGTGGTTTGATTCATTTTGAGCATGTTTACAATCAAAATATTCAAAATTTATGCTAGTTTCCTATAATTTTGAATAATGCAACACTAAAACATAAGTAGTCTTATGTGTTTCAAGTATATTTATAGTCAAAATATTCAAAATTTATGTGTTTTTCCTATAATGTTTGAGTTTTGAATAATGTAACACCAAAACTTAGGTAGTTTTACTCATTTAGAGCATGTTTACAATTTAAAGATTCAAAATTTATGCACATTTCCTATAAATTTTCAATTTTTAATAATGCAACACCAAAATATAAGTGGTTTTACTCATTTAAAGCATCTTTACAATCAAAAGATTCAAAATTTATTTATGTTTCCTATAATTCTTATGTTTTGAATAATGCAACACCAAAACCTAGGTAGTTTTACTCATTTTAAGCATGTTTACAACTAAATGATTCACACTTTATGTCCATTTCCTATAATTTTTTATTTTAGAATAATGTAATACCAAAACTTTTGTAGTTTTAATCATTTGGAGCATGTTTACAATAAAAAGATTCAAATTTTATGTGTGTTTCCTATAATTTTTGAGTTTTCGATATTTCAACACAAAACTTAGGTGAATTTACTTATTTTGAGCATATTTACCATCAAAATATTCAAAATTTATGCATGTTTCCTAATTTTTTTGAGTTTTGAATAATGCAACACCAAAATTTAGGCATTTTTACTTGATTTTAAACATGTTTACAATCAAAAGATTCATAATTTATGAACATTTCCTATAATTTTAGAGTTTTGAATAATGTAACACCAAAACATAGGTAGTTTTACTCATTTATAGCATGCTTACAATCAAAAGATTCAAAGTTATGTGCATTTCCTATAATTTTTAGATTTTGAATAATGCAACACCAAAACTTAGGCAATTTTACTCATTTTGAGCATGTTTACAACCAAAATATTAAAACTTTATGTGCATTTCCTATAATTTTTGAGTTTTGAATAATGCAACACCAAAACATAGGTAGTTTTACTTGTTTCGAGCATGTTCAAATTTTATGTGCATTTCTTATAATTTTTGAGTTTTGATTAATATAAAAACAAACTTTAATGGTTTTACTCATTTTGAACAAGTTTAAAATCAAAAGATAAAATTTTTATGGGTATTGCCTATAATTTTTGGGTTTTGAATAATGCAACACCGAAACTTATGTCATTTTACTCATTTTGAGCATGTTTAAAATCAAAAGATTCAAAATTTATACACATTTCCAATAATTTTTTAGTTTTAAATAATGCAACACAAAATTTTAAGTAGTTTTAGTCATTTTGTGCATGTTTAAAATGAAAAGATTCAAACTTTATGCACATTTTCTACAATTTTTTGAGTTTTAAATAATGCAACACCAAAACTTAAGTGGTTTTACTTATTTCAAGCATGTTTAAAATCAAAAGAATTAAACTTTATGTACATTTCATATAAGTTTTAAGTTTTGAATAGTGTAACACAAATAATTAGGTAGTTTTACTCATTTAGATCATATTTAAAATCAAAAGATTTAAACTTTATGTGCATTTCCTATAATTTTTTAGTTTTGGAATAATGTAACACCATAACTTAGGTGGTTTTATTCATTTTGAGCATGTTTAAAATCAATATATTCAAATTTTATGTGTGTTTCCTATAATTCTTGAGTTTTAAATAATGCAATACTAATACTTAGGCAGTTTTACTCATATCGAGCATGGTTACAACTAAAAGATTCAAACTTTATGAAATTTTCTTATAATTTTTTAGTTTTGAATAAAGCAACACTATAAATTATGTGGTTTTACTCATTTTGAGGATGTTTATAGTAAAAAATATTCAAACTTTATGCATGCTTCCTATAATTTTTGAGTCTTGAATAATGCAACAAGAAAACTTAGGTAGTTTATCTTGTTTCATGCATGTTTATAATCAAAAGATTCAAAATTTATGCATGTTTCCTACATTATTTCTATTTTGAATAATGAAACACTAAAACTTAGGTGTTTTTACTTATTTCAAGCATTTTTAAAATCAAAATATTCAAAATGTATGTGTATTTCCTATAATTTTTGAGTTTTGAATAATTTAACACCAAAACAATGCAGTTTTACTCATTTTGAGAATGTTTACAATCAAAAGATTCAAAATTTATGCACTTTTCATATAAATTTTTAGTTTTTCAAAATGTAACACCAAAAATTAGATGGTTTTACTCATTTCGAGCATGTTTACAATTAAAAGATTAAAAAGTTATGCCTATTTCTTATAATTTGAGTTTGTAATAATACAACACTAAAACTTAGGTGATTTTACTCATTTTGAGAATGTTTACAATCAAAACATTCAAAATTTTTGCAAGTTTCCTAAATTTTTTGTGTTTTGAATAATAAAACATTAAAACCTAGGTGGTTTTACTCATTTTGAACATGTTTACAATTAAAAAATTCAAACTTTATGTGCGTTTCCTATAAGTTTTGTGTTTTGAATAATGCAACACCATAACATAGGTAGTTTTATTCATTTTGAGCATGTTTATAATCAAAAGATTCAAACTTTATACACGTTTCCTATAATTTTTTAATTTTGAATAATGCAACACCAAAACTTAGGTAGTTTTACTCATTTCAATCATGTTTACAATCAAAATATCAAATTTTATTTGTGTTTTCTATAATTTTTGAGTTTTGAATAATGCAACACCAAAACATAAGCAATTGTACTCATTTTAAGCATGTTTACAATCAAAAAATTAAAACTTTATGCATGTTTCGTACAATTTTTTAATTTTGAATAATGCAACACCAAAACTTAGGTAGTTCTACTCATTTCAAACATGTTTCCAAATTAAAAATTCAAATTTTATGCATGTTTACAATAAAAAAATTGAAACTTTATGCATGTTTCATAAAAAAATCTAATTTTGAATGATGTAATACCAAAACTCAAGTGGTTTTACTCATTTCGAGTATGTTTACAATCAAAAGATTTGAAATTCATATGAGTTCTAAGAATTTTTGAGTTTTTAATAATGCAACACCAAAACATAAGTGGTTTTACTCATTTCAAGTATGTTTATAATCAAAGGATTCAAAATTTATGTGCATTTCATATAATTTTACATATTTTAATCATGTTTATAGTCAAAATATTCAAACTTTAGGCACATTTCTTATAATTTATCATTTTTGAATAATGCAACACCAAAACTTAAATGGTTTTACTCATTTAATCAATGTTTACAATCAATAGATTCAAACTTTATGTATGTTGCTTATAATTTTTGAGTTTTTAAAAATACAACTTCAAAGCTTAAGCGGTTTACACCAAAAATTTCATGGTTTTACTCATTTGGAGCATGTTTAAAGTCAAAAGATTCAACTTTATGCAGGTTTCATATTTTTTTAGTTTTGGATAATGCAACACTAGAACATAAGTAGTTTTATGCATTTTATAGTTAAAATATTTAAACTTTTTATGTGTTTCCTATAATATTTGAGTTTTGAATAATGCAACACCAATACTTAGGAAATTTTACTTATTTTGAGCATGGTTACAATTAAAAGATTCTAACTTTATGTGTGTTTCCTATAATTTTTTAGTTTTAAATAATGCAACACCAAAATTTAGGTAGTTTTACTCATTTCAAGCATGTTTACAATCAAAATATTTAAAATTTATGCACCTTTCCTATAATTTTTGAGTTTTGAATAACACAACACCAAAACATAGGTAGTTTTACTCATTTTGAGCATATCTACAACCAAAAGATTTAAACTTTATGTGCATTTCCTATAATTTTTGAGTTTTAAATAATACAACACCAAAAATTAGGTAGTTTTACTGATTTGGTGCATGATTACAATTAAAATATTCAACATTTATGCATGTTTTATGTATTTTTTGAGTTTTTAATAATGGAAAACCAAAACATTAGGTAGTTTTACTTGTTTAGAGAATGTTTATAATCAAAAGATTCAAGCTTTATACATGTTACCTATAATTTAAGTTTTTAATAATGTGACACCAAATATTAGGCATTTTTACTCATTTTGAGCATATTTACAATCAAAAGATTTAAATTTTATGCATATTTACTATAATTTTTGAGTTTTCACTAATGCAACACCAAAATATAAGTGGTTTTAATCAGTAACAACATGTTTACAATCAATACATTCAAATTTATGTACATTTCCTATAATTTTTGGGTTTTGAATAATGCAACACCAAAACATAGTCAATCTTACTCATTTCGAGCATGTTTACAACCAAAAGATTCAAACTTTATGCGTATTTCCTATAATTTTTTAGTTTTGAATAATGCAATGATAAAATACAGGTAGTTTTACTCATTTTGAGCATGTGAACAATTGAAAGATTTGAAATTTATGCATCTTTCATATTATGTTTGAGTTTTAAATAATGCTACACCAAAACTTAGGTATATTTACTTGTTTCAATCATGTTCAAACTTTATGCACGTGCCCTATAATTTTTGAGTTTTGAATAATCTAACATGAAAACTTAAGTGGTTTTACTCATTTTGAACATGTTTAAAATCAAAAGATAAAAAATTTATGGGTATTGCCTATAATTTTTGAGTTTTGAATAATCTAACACCAAAACATAAGTCTTTTTACTTATTTCAAGCATGTTTAAATCAAAAGATTCAAACTTTATGTGTATTATAATTTTTTTTTAAAGTTTTAAATAATGCAACACAAAATTGTAAGTAGTTTTAGTCATTTTGAACATGTTTAAAATCAAAAGATTCAAAATTTATGCACATTTCTACAATTTTTGAATTTTGAATAATGCAACACCAAAACATAAGCAATTTTACTCATTTCACACATGTTTAAAATCAAAAGATTCAAACTTTATGTGCATTTCATATAATTTTTGAGTTTTGAATAATGCAACACAAATAATTAGGTAGTTTTACTAATTTGGAGCATGTTTAAAATTGAAATATTCAAAATTTATGTGTATTTCCTATAATTTTTTAGTTTTGAAATAATGCAACATCATAACTTAGGTGGTTTTACTCATTTTAAGCATGTTTAAAATCAAAATATTGAAATTTTATGCAGATTTCTTATATTGTTTGAGTTTTAAATAATGAAACAATAATACTTAGGTGGTTTTACTCATTTTGAGCATGTTTACAATTAAAAGATTCAAACTTTATGTGTATTTCTTATAATTTTTCAATTTTGAATAATGTAACACAAAAATTTAGGTTGTTTTACTCATTTCAAGCATGTTTACAATGGAAATATTCAAAATTTATGCATTTTTCCTATAATTTTTATGTTTTGAATAATGCAACAAGAAAGCTTAGATAGTTTATCTTGTCTCATGCATGCTTGCAATCTAAAGATTCAAAATTTATGCATGTTTCCTATATTGTTTGAGTTTTGAATAATGCAACATAAAAACATAGGTGGTTTCACTCATTTTAAGTAAATTTTAAATCAAAATACTCAAAATTTATGCACATTTACTATAATTTTTTAGTTTTGAATAATACAACACCATCACTTAAGCATTTTTACTCATTTCAATAATGTTTATAATTAAAAGATTCAAACTTTATGCACTTTTCCTATAATTTTTTAGTTTTGAAAAATGTAACACCAAAATTTAGATTGTTTTACTCATTTCGAGCATGTTTAGATTAAAAATATTCAAACTTTATGACTGTTGCTTATAATTCTTGACTTTTGAATAATGCAACAACAAAATTTAGGTAATTTTACAATTTTTAAGCTTGTTTACAATCAAGAGATTCAAAATTTATGCATGTATCCTATAAATTTTTATTTTTAAATAATGCAACATAAAAAATTAGGTGGTTTCAATCATTTCCAATGTGTTTAAAATTAAAAGATTAAAACTTTATGTGCCTTTTTGATAATTTTGAGATTTAAATAATACAACACCAAAATTTAGATGATTTTACTTGTTTTGAGCATGTTTATACTCAAAAAAATTAACATTTTTGCAAATTTCCTATAATTTTTGAGATTCAAATAATGTAATGCCAAAACTTGGGTAGTTTTACTTATTTTGAGCATGTTTACAATCAAAAGATTAAAACTTTATGTATGTTTTTGTTAATTTTTTACTTTAAAATAATGCAACATCAAAACTTAGGTAGTTTTACTCATTTGAGCATTTTCACAATGAAAAAAATCAAACTTTATGCATTTTTCCTGTACTTTTTGAGTTTTGAATAATGCAACACCAAAACCTAGGTGATTTTACTCATTTAAATCATGTTTACAATGAAAATATTCATTCTTTATGTGTGTTTCCTATAAATTTTGAGTTTTCAATAATGCAACACCAAAACCTAGGTGGTTTTACTCATTTCAAGCATGTTTACAATCAAAAGACTCAAACTTTATATGCTGTTCCTATATTATTTGAGTTTTGAATAATGCAACACCAAAACTTAGGTAGTTTTACTCATTTCTAGCATGTTTAAAATCAAAAGATTCAAACTTTAAGCACATTTCTTTTTTATTTTTAAATAATGCAACACCAAAATTTAAGTGATTTATTCATTTCAAGCATGTTGACAATCAAAAGATTCAAATTTTATGTGTTGTACGTATAATTTTTGAGTTTTGAATAATACAACACCAAAACTTGGGTAGTTTTACTCATTTCAAGCATGTTTACAATCAAAATATTTAAACTTTATCTGCATTCCTTATAATTTTTGAGTTTTAAATATTGCAACACCAAAACATAGGTAGTTTTACTCATTTAAAGCATGTTTACAATCAAAAGATTCAAAATTTATGCATGTCACCTATAATTTTTGAGTTTTTAAAAATGCAACACCAAAATTTAGGTGGTTTTACTCATTTTGAGTATGTTTACTATCAAAAGATTCAAAATCATGCATGCTTTCTATAATATTTTAGTTTTAAATAATGAAACACAAAATCTTAGGTGGTTTTTCTCATTTAGAGCATGTATATGTGTGTTTCCTTTAATTTTTGAGTTTTTAATAATACAACACAAAAACTCAGCCAAATTTTGTCATTTTGAGCATGTTTACAATCAAAAGATTCAAACTTGATGAGCATTTCCTATAATTTTTTTGTTTTGAATAATGCAACACCAAACATAGGTAGATTTACTTATTTGAACATGTTTACAATTGAAATAATCAAACTTGAAGTGGGTTTCCTATAATTTTTGAGTTTAAGATAATGTAACACCAAAAGTTAGATGGTTTTACTCATTTCAAGCATGTTTACAATTAAAAGATTAAAATTTTATGCATGTTCTCTATAATTTTTGAGGTTTGAATAATGTAACATCAAAACTTAGGTGGTTTTACTCATTTTGAGTATGTCTACAATAAAAAGTTTTAAACTTTATGACTATTTCCTATAATTTTTTAGTTTTTAATAATGCAAATCGAAAACATATGTAGTTTTTCTTGTCTCAAGGATGTTTACAATCAAAAGATTCAAATTTTATGTGTGTTTCTTATAATTTGAGTTTTGAATAATGCAACTCCAAAAATTAGGATTTTTTACCCATTTTGAGCATGTTAAAATCAAAAGATTCAAACTTTATGGGCTTTTCCTATAGTTTTTATGTTTTGAGTAATGTAAAGACCAAAACTTAGGCAATTTTACTCATTTCAAGCATTTTACAATTAAAAGATTAAAACTCTATGTATATTTCTTATAATTTTTTAGTTTTGAATAATGCATCACCAAAAAATTTATGGTTTTACTCATTTCAAGCATGTTTAAAACTAAAATATTCAAACTTTATGCATATTTCCTATAATTTTTGAGTTTTGAATAATGTAATAATAAAGCATAGGTGGTTTATGTCATTTTGAGCATGTTTAGAATCAAACGATTAAAATTTTATGTGTATTTTCTTTATTTTTTATGTTTTAAATAATGCAAGTCTAGAACATAGGCAATTTTACTCATTTTGATCATGTTTACATTTAAAATATTCAAACTTTATGCATATTTCCTATAATTTTTGAGTTTTGAATAATACAACACCAAAGCTTAAGAGGTTTTAAGTGTTTTGATCATGTTTAGAATCAAAAGATTTAGAATTTATACATGTTTCCTATAATTTTTAAGTTTTGAATAATGCAAAACCAAAACTGAAGTGGTATTAATCATTTTGAGCATTTTTAGAATCAAAAGATTAATTCTTTATGTGCATTTTTTTTAATTTTTGAGTTTTGAATAATGCAACACCAAAACATAAGTAGTTTTACTCATTTAAATTATGTTTACAATTAAAATATTCAAACTTTATTTGCATTTATTTTAATTTTTGAGTTTTGAATTATGCAATACCATAATTTAGGCAATTTTACTTGTTTTGAGCATGTTTATTGTCAAAAGATTCAATATTTATTTGCATTTCCTATATTTATTAAGTTTTGAATAATGCAACACTAAAACTTAGGTGGTTTTTCTCATTTTAAGCATGTTTACAATCAAAAGATTCAAATTTTATACATGTTTCATATATTATTTGAGTTTTGATTAATGCAACACCAAAAATTAGTAATTTTACTCATTTTGATCATGTTTAAACTCAAAATATTCAAACTTTATGCACATTGTTTATAATTTTTTATTTTTGAATAATACAACACCAATAATTAGGTGGTTTTAATTATTTTGAGCATGTTTAAAATCAAAAAATTCCAATTTTTTGTGCTTTTCATATAATTTTTGAGTTTTGAATAATTCAACACCAAAACATAGGTAGTTTTACTCATTTCAAGCATGATTACAATCAAAATATTGAATCTTTATTTATGTTTCCTATAATTTTTGAGTTTTGAATAATAAACACCAAATGTATGTAGTTTTACTGATTTTAAACATGTTTCCAATCAAAAGATTCAAACTTTCTATGTGTTTCTTATAATTTATAACTTTCAAATAATGCAACACTAAAACTTAGGTGGTTTTACTCATTTTGAGCATCTTTATAATCAAAATATTCAAAATATATGCATATTTCATCTAATTTTTGAGTTTTGAATAATGAAAAAAAAAATTAGCAATTTTAATCATTTCAAGCATGTTTACCATTAAAAGATTAAAATTTTATGTGCATTTTATATAATTTTTTAGTTTTGAATAATGCAACACCAAAACTTAGGTGGTTTTATTTATTTTAAACATGTTTACAATCAAAATATTCAAATGTGATGCACTTTTCCTATAATTTTTGAGTTTCTAAATAATGCAACACTAAAACTTAGTAGTTTTACTCAATTCAAGCATGTTTACAATTAAGAGATTTAAACTTTATGCATGTTTCCTTTATTTTTTGAGTTTTGAATTATGAAACATTAAAAATTAGGGGCTCTTACTCATTTTTAGCATGTTTACAAAGAAAAAATGCAGGCTTTATACACATTTCCTATAATTGTTGAGTTTTTAATAATGTAAAATCAAAACATAGGTAGTTTTAATCATTTCAAGAAAATTTACAATCAAAAGATTAAAACATTATGTGCATTTATTATAATTTGAATTTTGAATAATGCAACACAAAAAATTAAGCATTTTCACTTATTTTGCGCATTTTTACAATCAAAAGATTCAAAGTTTCCTATAATTATTGAGTTTTAAATAATGAAACACAAAAACTTAGGTGGCTGCACTCATTTCAAGCATTTTACAATCAAAAGATTCAATATTTATGCACATTTCCTATAATTTTTGAGAATTGAATAATACAACACTAAAACTTAGGCAATTTTACTCACTTCGAGCATGTTTACAATCAAAAAATTCAAATTTATGTGCATTTCCTATAAATTTTGATATTTTAATAATGCAACACAAAAATTTAGATGGTTTTACTCATTTCAAGCATGTTTACTATCAAAATATTCAAATTTTATTTGAATTTCTTATCATCTTTGAGTTTTAAATAATGCAACACCAAAACATAAGTTGTTTTACTCATTTAGAGCATGTTTACAATCAAAATATATAAACTTTATGTGTGTTTCCTATAATTTTGGAGTTTTGAATAATGCAACACCCAAACTTAGCTATTTTACTCATTTCATGCATGTTTAAATTCAAATGATTCAAACTTTATGCATATTTCCTATAATTTTTGAGTTTTGAATACTACAACACCAAAATGTGTGTAATTTTACTCATTACAAGCATGTTTACTATCAAAAGATTCAAACTTTATTCAAGTTTTATATATTATTTATATTTTAAATAATGCAATACCAAAAATTAAGTAATTTTTGAGTTTTGAATAATGCTACACCAAAATTTTAGTAAATTTTCTTGTTTCAAGAATATTTCAATCAAAATTTTCTTGTTTTGGTGTTATTCTGGTAAATTATGAGTTTTGAATAATATAACACCAAAACTTAAGCAATTTAATTGTTTCAATCATGTTTAGAATTAAATGATTCAAATTTATGTGGGTTTCCTATAATTTTTGAGTTTTGAATAATGCAACACCAAAAATAAGGTAGTTTTTCCATTTTGAGCATGTTGATAATCAAAAGATTCAAAATTTATGCACATTTCCTAAAATTTTGAGTTTTGAATAATGCAACAACAAAAATTAGGTGGTTTTGGTCATTTCAAGCATATTTACCTTCAAAAGATTTAAATTTTATGCATGCTTTATATAATTTTTGAGTTTTGAATAGTGCAACACCAAAATATAAGCAATTTTACTCATTTCGAGCATGTTTACAATCAAAATATTCAAAATTTATGCACATTTCCTATAAAATTTGAGTTTTGAATAATGCAACACCAAAACTTAGGTAGTTTTACTCATTTCAAACATGTTTACAATCAAAAGATTCAAATTTTATCTGTGTTTCTTATAATTTTTGAGATTTTAATAATGTAACACCAAATCTTAGACAATTTTGCTCATTTTCAGCATGTTTAAAATCAAAAGATTCAAAATTTGTGTGTGTTTTCTATAATTTTTGAGTTTTGAATAATGCAAAAAAACTTAGGTGGTTTTACTCATTTCAAGCATGTTTACAATCAAAATATTGAAGCTTTAAGTGGGTTTCCTATAAATTTTGACTTTTGAAATATGCAACACAAAAACTTAGGTAGTTTATACATTCGAGTATGTATATAATCAAAAGATTCAAACTTTATGCATGTTTCCTATAATTTGAGTTTTGAATAATGCAACACCAAAATTGAGATGGTTTTACTCGTTTCAATCATGTTTACAATTAAAAGATTCAAAATTCATGTGTATTACTAGAATTTTTGAGTTTTAAATAATACAACATCAAAACTTAAGTGGTTTTACTCATTTCAAGCATGTTTATAATCAAAAGATTCAAACTTTATACACATTTCTTATAATTTTTTAGTTTTGAATAATGTAACACCAAAATTTAGGTTGTTTTGCTCATTTTGAGCATGTTTATAATGAAAATATTTAAACTTTATGCATATTTCCTATAATGTTTTGAGTTTTGAATAATGCAACATGAAACATAGGTAGTTTTACTTGTTTCAAGAATGTTTACAATTAAAATATTCAAACTTTATATGCATTTCAGATAGTTTTTTACTTTTGAGTAATGCAACACCTGTACTTAGGTAGTTGTATTCATTTCAAGCATGTTAATAATCAAAAGATTCAAATTTTATGCATGTTTTCTATAATTTTTGGGTTTTGAATGATGCAACACAAAAACTTAGGTCGTTTTACTTGTTTCAAGCATGTTTACGATCAAAAGATTCAAACTTTATACATGTTTTGTATAATTTTTGAATTTTCAATAATCCAACACCAAAACATAAGTGGTTTTACTCATTTCGAGCATGTTTACAATCAAAATATTTAAATTTTATGCATGTTTCCTATAATGTTTTAGTTTTGAATAATGTAACATGAAAACTTAAGTGGTTTTACTTATTTTAAACATGTTGAAAATCAAAATATACAAACTTTATCTATATTTCTTATAATTTTTGAATTTGGAAAAATGCAACACCGAAACTTAGGCAATTTTACTCATTTTGTGCATGTTTATAATAAAAAAATTCAATCTTTATACATGTTTCATATAATTTTTGAGTTTTTAATAATGCAAATCCAAAACATATGTAGTTTTACTCATTTAAACCATGTTTACAATAAAAAAAATTCAATATTTATGTATGTTTCCTATATTTTGATTTTTGAATAATGTGACACCAAAACATAGCATTTTTACCCATTTTGAGTTTGTTTACAATCAAAGGATTCAAACTTTATGTGTGCTTTCTATAATTTTTGAGTTTTAAAAAATGCAATAATATAACATAGGTGAATTTACTTGTTTTAATCATGTTTACAGTCAAAAGATTCAAAATTTATGCACCTTTTTTATAATTTTTGAGTTTTGATTAATGCAACACCAAAACCTAGGTAGTTTCACTCATTTTGAGCATGTTCAAAATCAAAATATTCAAACTTTATGGGTGTTTTCTATAATTTTTTAGTTTTGAATAGTGAAACACTAAATCTTAAGTGGTTTTAATCATTCCAAGCATGTTTAAATTTAAAAGATTCAAACTTTATGTGCATTTCTTATAATTTTTATGTTTTAAATAATGTAACACAAAAACTTAAGGGGTTTTACTTAGTTTTTGCATGTTTACAATGAAAATATTCAAAATTTATGCGTGTTTCCTATATTATTTGAGTTTTGAATAATGCAACAACAAATTTTAGGTGGTTTTTCTCATTTTGAGCATTTTTAAAATCAAAAGATTCAAAATTTCTGTGCATTTCCTATAATTTTTAGTTTTAAATAATGCAACACCAAAACTTAGGTGGTTTTACTCATTTTGAGCATATTTAAAAATAAAATATTCAAACTTTATGCGCTTTTCCTATAATTTTTTAGTTATAAATAATGTAACACCAAAACTTAGATGGTACACTTGTTTGAAGTATGTTTCTAATCAAAAGATTCAAACTTTATTTATTTTTCTTATAATTTTTGAGTTTTGAATAATACAATAGGAAAACATAGGTGGTTTTACCCATTTCGAGCATGTTTACACTCAAAAGATTCAAAATTTATGCATGTATAGTATATTTTTTGTGTTTTGAATAGTGTAAGACCAAAACGTGGGTGGTTCTACTATTTTTGAGTGTGTTTACAATTGAAAGATTAAAAATTTATTCACATTTCTTCTAATTTTTTAGTATTGAATAATGCAACACCAAAATTTAAATGATTTTACTTGTTTTGAGCATGTTTACAATCAAAAGATTCAAACTTTATGCATGTTTCCTATAATTTTTGAGTTTTGAATAATGCAACATTAAAACTTAGGCAAGTTTATTCATTTTGAGCATATTTAGAATCCAAAGATTCAATATTTATTCATATTTCCTATAATTGTTTTAGTTTTAAATAATGAAACACCAAAAACTAGGTGGTTTTACTCATTTTGAACATGTTTACATTCAAAAGATTCAAACTTTATGTATTTTTCCTTAGTTTTTAATAATGTAACACCAAAATTTTGATGATTTTACTCATTTCAAGCATGTTTACAATCAAAAGATTAAAACTTTATGCAGGTTTCTTATAATTTTTGAGTTTTGAATAATGCAACACGAAAATGTAGGCAGTTTTACACATTTTGACCATGTTTACAATCAAAAGATTTAAACATTATGCACTTTTCCTATAATTGTTTAGTTTTTAATAATGTAACACCAAAACATAATTTTACTCATTTTAAACATGTTTACAATCAAAAGATTTAAACTTTATTCTTGTTTCAAGCGTGTTTATAATTAAAAGATTTAAACTTTATCCTTGTTTCATATAATTTTTTAGTGTTGAATAATTCAACACCAAAACTTAGGCAATTTTACTCATTTAGAGCATGTTTACAATCAAAAGATTCAAAATTTATGTGCATTTCCCATAATTTTTAAGTTTTGAATAATGTAACAACAAAGCTTAGGTGGTTTTACTCATTTTGAGCATGTTTACAATCAAAATATTCAAAATTTATGCATGTTTCCTCTAATGTTTGATTTTTTAAAAATGTAATACTAAAAGAAAGGCAGTTTTACTCATTTATAGCATGTTTACAATCAAAAGATTCAATTTTTATTTACATTTCCTATAATTTTTTAGTTTTAAATAATGCAACACCAAAACATAGGTAGTTTTAACATTTCAAGCATGTTTAAAATCAAATATTCAAAATTTATGCATGTTTCCTATAATTTTTGAGTTTTAAATAGTGAAACAATAAAACTTAAGTGGTTTTACTTATTTTAAACATGTTTAAAAACAAAATATACAATATTTATGCCTGTTTCTTAATTTTTTTTGAATTTTGAATAATGCAACACTAAAACTTAAGTAGTTTTACTCATTTTGAGCATGTTTACAATCAAAAGATTAAAACTTTATCCCTATTTCCTATAATTTTTGAGTTTTTAATAATGCAAAACCAAAACATATGCAATTTTACTAATTTCAAACATGCTAACAATAGAAGGATTCAAACATTATGCATGTTTCCTATCATTTGAGTTGTGAATAATGTGGCACCAAAACATAGGCATTTTTACTCATTGTGAGCATATTTACAATCAAAAGATTAAAAATTTATGCATGTTTTTTATAATTTTTGAGTTTTGAAGAATGTAATACGAAAACTTGGTGGTTTTACTCATTTTGAGTATGTTTATAATCAAAATATTCAAAATTTATGTGTATTTCTTATAGTTTTTGAGTTTTGAATAATGTAACACAAAAATTTGGATAGTTTTTCTCATTTTGAACATGTCTACAATCAAAATATTCAAACTTTATGCATGTTTCCTATATTTTTTGAGTTTTTAATAATGTAAAATGAGAAATTAAGTGCTGTTATTTATTTTGAGCATGTTTATAATCAAATTATTCAAAGTTTATGCACATTTCTTATAATTTTTTATAAATGAATAATGCAACATTGAAACTTAGGTGGTTTTACTCATTTTGAGTATGTTTACAATGAAAAATTTAAAAATTTATGCATATTTCCTATAATTTTTGAGTTTTGAATAATACAATACCAAGATTTAGGTGGTTTTACTCAGTTGAAGCATATTTACAATTAAAAGATTCAATCTTTATGACATTTCCTATATTTTTTTAGTTTTGAATAATGCAACACCAAAACATAAGTAGTTTTACTCATTTTGAGCTTGTTTAAAATTAAAAGATTCAAACTTATGTGCATTTCCTATAACTTTTGAGTTTTGAATAATGCAACATGAAAACTTAGGTGGTTATACTAGTTTCAAGCATGTTTAAATCAAAAAATTCAAAATTTATACAAGTTTCCTATAATTTTTGAGCTTTGAATAATGCAACACCAAAACTTAGTTTATTTTACTTGTTTTGAGGATTTTTACAATCAAAAGATTCATATTTTATGTGCATTTCATATAATTTTTGAGTTTTGTATAATGCAACAAAAAAACTTATGTGCTTTTACTCTATTCGAGCATGTTTACAGTTAAAAGATTCAAACTTTGTGTGTTTTATATATTTTTTGAGTTTTTAAATATGTAACATGAAAACTTTAAGTATTTTTACATGTTTTGAGTATGTTTACAGTCAAAATATTTAAATTTTATGCACGTTTCCTATAATTTTTGAGTTTTTAATAATGCAACACCAAAACATAAGTGGTTTTACTCATTTTGAGCATGATTATAGTCAAAAGATTCAAACTTTATTTCTATTTAATATAATTTTTGAGTTTTGAATAATGCAACATTAAAAATTAAGAGATTTTATTCATTTTGAGCATGTTTATAATCAAAAGATTTAAAGTTCATGTGCATTTTATATATTTTTTGAGTTTTGAATAATGTAACTTAAAACATAAGTAGTTTTACTCATTTTGAGCATGTTTAGAATTAAAAGATTTAAATGTTATGCATGTTTCTTAAAAATTTTGAGTTTTGAAAAATAAAACACTAAAACATAGCTAGTTTTACTTATTTTGAGCATGTTTAAAATGAAATGATTCAAATTTTATGTTGTGTCCTATAATTTTTGAGTTTTGAATAATTCAACACCAAAACTTAGGAGGTTTTTCTCATTTCAAGCATGTTTACAATCAAAATATTTAAACTTTATGTGCATTTCCTATCATTTTTGAGTTTTGAATAATGTAACATCAAAACTTAAGTCATTTTACTCCATTCATGAATGTTTACAATTAAAAGATTCAAACTTTATGCACATTTCCTATATTTCTAAAGTTTTGAATAATGTAACATCAAAACTTAGGAGGTTTTACTCGTTCTGAGCATGTTTACAATCAAAATATTCAAACTTTATGCACATTTCATATAATTTTTGAGTTTTGAATAATTCAACACCAAAACATAGGCATTTTTACTAATTTCAATCATGTTTGCAATCAAAAGATTCAAAATTTATGTACATTTTCTATCATTTTTGAATTTTGAATAATACAACACCAAAATTTATGTGGTTTTACTCATTCTTAGCATGTTTACAATTAAAAGATTCAATCTTTACACATGTTTCCTAAATGTTGAGTTTTAAATAATGCAACACCAAAACTTACATAGTTTTACTCCTTTCGAGCATGTTTACAATCAAAAGATTCAAAGTTTGTGTGTGTTTCATTTAATTTTTGAGTTTTGAATAATGCAACACCAAAACTTAGGTGGTTTTACTTGTTTTGAGCATGTATATAATAAAAAGACCAATTTTTATGCATGTTTCTTATAATTTTTTAGTTTTTAATAATGCAACCACAAAAATTAGATGGTTTTACTCATTTGGAGCATGTTTACAATCAAAAGATTCAAACTTTATGCATGTTTTCTATAGTTTTTTAGTTTTGAATAATTCATCACCAAAATATAGGGAATTTTACTTGTAATAAGCATGTTTGCAATTGAAAGATGCAAACTTTATGCATGTTTCCCTTAATTTTTAAGTTTTAAATAATGTAACTAAAACATAGGTGGTTTTACTCATTTCAAGTATGTTTACAATCAAAATATTTAGAACTTTATGCATGTTTCCTATAATTTTGGAGTTTTAAATAATATACCACCAAAACATAGGTGCTTTTACTCAATTCAATCATGTTTACAATCAAAAGATTCTAAATTTATCCATGTTTCTTATAATTTTTTAGTTTCTAATAGTGAAACACCAAAACTTAAGTGGTTTTACTCATTTTGAGCATGTTTACAATCAAAAGGTTCAAATTTTATGTGCATTTTTTATAGTTTTTGAGTTTTGTATAATGCAACAACAAAACTTAAGTGCTTTTACTCGATTTGAGCATGTTTACAATCAAAATAGTGTTTTTCCTATAATTTTTGAGTTTTGAATAATGCAACACCAAAACATAAGTGGTTTTATTAATTTTGAGCATGATTACAATCAAAAGATTCAAACTTTAAGTGTGTTTCATATAAATTTTAAATTATGAATAATGCAACACCAGAACTTATGTATTTTTACTCATTTTGAGCATGCTTACAATAAAAATATTCAAAATTTATTTATGTTTCCAATAATTTTTTAGTTTTGAATAATACAACATCAAAAAATAAGTGATATTATTCATTTTGAGCATGTTTACAATCAAAATATTCAAACTTTATGGGTATTTCTTATAATTTTAGAATTTTAAATAATATAAAGCCAAAACTTAAGTAGTTTTACTCATGTTGAGCAAGTTTACAATCAAACAATTCAAAATTATTGCATGTTTCCTATAATTTTTGAGTTTTGAAAAATGTAACACCAAAATGTAGGTAATTTTACTCATTTAGAGCATGTTTACAATCAAAAGATTCAAACTTTATGCATGTTTCCTATAATTTTTGAGTTTTGAATTATTCAACACTAAAAATTATGAGATTTTACTTATTTCAAACATATTTACAATTAAAATATTTAAACTTTTTGTGCATTTCCTATCATTTCTATGTTTTGAATAATGCAAAACCAAAACATAAGTGGTTTTACTCATTTTGTGAATGTTTACAATTAAAAGATTCAAACTTTATGCACATTTCTTATAATTCTTGAGTTTTGAATAATATAACACAAAAACTTAGGTGCTTTTACAATCAAAATAATGCATCACCAAAACATAGGTAGTTTTACTTGTTTTGAGTATGTTTGCAATTGAAAGATTCAAACTTTATGCATGTTTCCCATAATTTTTTAGTTTTAAATAATGCAACACTAAAACTTAGGTGGTTTTACTCATTTTTATTATGTTTACAATCAAAATATTTAGAACTTTATGTGCATTTCCTATAATTTTTGAGTTTTTAATAATGTACCACCAAAACATACGTGGGTTTACTCATTTCAAGCATATTTACAATAAAAAAATTCAAACTTTATGTGCATTTCCTTTAATATTTTTGTTTTGAATAATCTAACACCAAAACTTAAGTAATTTTACATGTTTTGAGCATGTTTATAGTCAAAATATTGAAACTTTATGCACCTTTATTATAATTTATGAGTTTTGAATAATGCAACACCAAAACTTAAGAGGTTCTACTCATTTCACATGTGTTTACTATCAAAATATTCAAACTTTAAGCATGTTTCCTATATGTTTTGAGTTTTGAATAATGTAACTTCAAAACTTAAGTGCTTTTACTCATTTCAATCATGTTTACAATCAAACGATTCAAAATTAATTTTTTCTATAATTTTTGAGTTTTTAATAATGCATCATGAAATCTTTGTTGTTTTACTTGTTTCAATAGTGTTTAGAATTAAAATATTTAAACTTTACTCAAGTTTCCTCTAATGTTTGAGTTTTGAATAATGCAATACCAAAACTTAAGTTATTTTACTCATTTTGAGCATGTTTAGAATCAGAAGATTCAAAGTTTATGTGGGTTTCCTATAAGATTGAGTTTTGAATAATGAACACTAAAACTTATGTGGTTTTACTCATTTTGAGCATGTTTATAATCAAAAGATTCAAATTTTATGTAGGTTTCCCATAATTTATTAATTTTGAATAATATAACATCAAAACATAAGTAGCTTTATGTGTTTCAAACATGTTTATAGTCAAAATATTTAAGCTTTATATGTCGCTTCCTATAATAATTGAGTTTTGAATAATACAACACCAAAACTTAGGTAGTTTTACTCATTTTGAGCATGTTTAAAATTAATAGATTCAAAATTTATGCATGTTTCCTATAATTTTTGAGTTTTAAATAATGCAACACCAAAATTTAGGTGGTTTTACTCATTTAAAGCATGTTTGCAATCAAAAGATTCAAACTTTCTACATGTTTCTTATAATTTTAGAGTTTTGAATAATACAACACCAAAACTTAGTAGTTTTACTTGTTTTGAGCATGTTTACAACCAAAATATTTAAACTTTATGCGCATTTCCTATAAATTTTTATTTTTAAATAATGCAGCATTAAAACATAGGCAGTTTTACTCATTTGGACCATGTTTACAATCAAAATATTCAGACTTTATGCATGTTTCCTATAATTATTGAGTTTTTAATAATGCAAAACCAAAATGTAAGCAATTTTACTTGTTTCGAGCATGTTTACAATCAAAAGATTCAAGCTTTATGCATGTTTTCTATAATTTGGTTTTTGAATAATGGGACACCAAAACATAGGCATTTGTACTTATTTTGAGCATATTTACAATCAAAATTCAAACTTTATGCATGTTTCTTATAATTTTTGAGTTTTGAATAATGCAACAACAAAACATAAGTGGTTTTACTCATTTATAGCATGTTTACAATCAAAATATTCAAAGTTATGTGCATTTCCTATAATTTTTGGGTTTTGAATAATACAACACCAAAACTTAGTCAATTTTACTTGTTTCGAGTATGTTTAAACCAAAAGTTTCAAACTTTATGTGCATTTCCTATAATTTTTGAGTTTTGAATACTAAAACATTAAACATAGATGGTTTTACTCATTTTGGTCATGTTTACAATCAAAAGATTCTAATTTTATGTGTATTTCATATAATTTGTGAGTTTTGAATAATGCAGCACCAAAAATTATACATTTTTACTCATTTTGAGCATGTTATAACTTTATGGGTTTACTCATTTTGTGCATGTTTAAAATCAAGAGATAAAAACTTTATGGTTGTTGCATATAATTTTTGAGTTTTGAATAATTCAACACCAAAACATAAGTTTTTTTACTCATTTCAAGCATGTTTAAAATAAAAAGAATCAAACTTTATGCACATTTTCAATAATTTTTGAGTTTTAAATAATGCAACACAAGAACATAAGTGGTTTTACTCATTTTAAGCATGTTTAAAATCAACAGATTCAAACTTTTTGCATGTTTTCTGCAATTTTTGAGTTTTGAATAATGCAACACCAAAACTTAAGGAGTTTTACTCATTTCAATCTTGCTTAAAATTAAAAATTCAAACTTCATGCACATTTCATATAATTTTTGAGTTTTGAATAATGAAACACAAAAAATTAGGCAATTTTACTAATTTGGAGCATGTTTAAAATCAAGAGATTCAAACTTTATGTGCATTTCCTATAATATTTTAGTTTTGAAATAATGCAACACCATAACTTAGGTGGTTTTACTCATTTCAAACATGTTTAAAATCAAAATATTCAAACTTTATGTGCATTTATTATAATTTTTTATTTTGAAATAATGCAACACTAATACTTAGATAGTTTTACTCATTTTGAGCATGTTTACAATTAAAATATTGAAATATTATGAAGATTTCCTATAATTTTTGACTTTTGAGTAATGCAACAATAAAAACTTAGGTGGTTTTACTCATTTTGAGCATGTTTACAATCAAAAGATTCAAAATTTATGCATGTTTCCTATAATTTTTTAGTTTAGAATAATGTAAAAAGAAAACTTAGTAGATTATCTTATTTCATGCATGTTTAAAATCAAAAGATTCAAACTTTATGCATGTTTGCTATATTATTTGAGTTTTCAATAATGCAACACCAAAACCTAGGTGTTTTTACTCATTTCAAGCATTTTAAAAATCAAAATATTTAAACTTGGGCAGTTTTACTCATTTCAAGAATGTTTACACTCAAAATATTCAAACTTTATGCACTTTTCCTATATTTTTTTAGTTTTCAAAAATGTAACACCAAAGCTTAGATGGTTTTACTCATTTTGATCATGTTTACAATTAAAATATTCAATCTTTATGAATGTTTATTGTAATTTTTGAGTTTTGAATAATGCAACACCAAAACTTAGGTAATTTTACTTGTTTCACTCATGTTTACAATTAAGAGATTTAAAATATATGCATGTATCCTATAATTTTTAAGTTTTGAATAATGCAACACCAATACATGGGTGGTTTTACTCATTTAAAGCATGTTTACAACCAAAATAATAAAACTTTATGTGCATTTATTGTAAGTTTTTAGTTTTGTATAATGCAACACCAAAACATAATCGATTTTACTCATTTCAAACATGTTTACAATCAAAAGATTCAAACTTTTTTGATGTTTCCTATAATTTTTGGGTTTTGAATAATGCAACACCAAAACCTAGGTGGTTGTACTCCTTTTGAGCATGTTTACAATCAAAAGATTCAAATTTTATGTGTGTTTACTATATTTTTTTAGTTTTGAATAATAAAACACCAAAACTTAGGTAGTTTTTCTCATTTTGAACATGTTTTAATCAAAAGATTCAAAATTCATGCTTGTTTCCTATAATTTTTGAGTTTTGAATAATGAAACACTAAAACATAGGTGGTTTTACTCATTTTGAACATGTTTACAATAGAAACATTCAAAATTTATGTGCATTTCATATAATTTTTGAGTTTTAAATAAAGTAACACCAAAACTTAAGTGGTTTTACTCATTTTGATCCTATTTACAAATAAAAGATTCAAACTTTATGCATGTTTCTTATATTATTTGAGTTTTGAATTATGCAACAACAAAAATTAGGTGGTTTTACTCATTTTGAGCATGTTTAAAAATAAAAGATTTAATATTTATGCACATTTTCTCTAATTTTTTATTTTTGAATAATGCAACAACACTAATTAAGTGATTTTACTCATTTTGAGCATGTTTACAAATAAAAGATTCAAACTTTATCCACTTTTTATATATTTTTTGACTTTTGAATAATACAATGCTAAAACATAGGTAGTTTTACTCATTTTGAGCACGTTTACAATCAAAAGATTTAAATTTTATGCATGCTTCCTATAATTTTTGAGTTTTGAATAATATAACACCAAAATGTAGATAGCTTCGCTCATTTGGGGTATGTTTATAGTGAATGTATTCAAACTTTATGCATGTTTCCTATATTATTTGAGTTTTGAATAATGCAACACCAAAACATTGGTGGTTTTACTCATTTTGAGCATTTTTAAAATAAAAAGATTCAATCTTTATGCACATTTCCTATAATTTTTTAGTTTTGAATAATACAACACCAAAACTTAGGTGGTTTTAATCATTTTGAGCATGTTTACAATCAAAATATTCAAACTTTATGCACGTTCCTATAATTTTTGAGTTTTGAATAATGCAACAAAAAGAATTATGTAGTTTTTCTCATTTTGAATATGTTTACAATAAAAAGAATTAAATTTTATGCACATTTATTAAATTTTTTGAGTTTTGAATATTGTAACACCTTAAACTTAGGTAGTTTTACTTATTTTGAGCATGTTTAAAATAAAAAAATTCGAAATTTATGTGTGTTTCCTCTAATTTTTGAGTTTTGAATAATGCAACACCAAAATTTAGGTAATTTTACTCATTTCAAGTATGTTTACAATTAAAGATTAAAAATTTATGGGTGTTTCCTATAATTTTTAAGTTTTGAATAATGAAACATCAAAACTTAGGTAGTTTAACTCATTTCAAGCATGTTTACGATGCAAAGATTCAAAATTTATACACATTGCCTATAATTTTTGAGTTTTTAATAATGCAAAAACCAAAACAAAGGTCATTTTACTCATAGATATATAGGCTATCTAGCTGCCCACTCTCTAGAGATATATAGCGTTTGGGTAGTGCCTCTGACTCCCAACTAACTCTATCTATAGGCTAGTGCTAATCGGCCTCAATTGAACACCTCTCCTCTCCTCTCCTCGATTTTGTTGAGGGGCCCTCCCCTCCCCCTCTATATATAAACTAAACTAAACTAAACCTATATAAACTAATTTTGAGGATGTTTACAATAAAAATATTCAAACTTTATACATATTTCCTTTATTTTTTAAGTTTTGAATAATGCAATACCAAAACTTAGGTGATTTTACTCATTTCTATCATTTTTACAATCAAAACATTCAAAGTTGTGAGCATTTCCTATAAATTTTATGTTTTGAATAATGTAACACCAAAACTTTGTCAATTTTAATCATTTCGAGCATGTTTACAACAAAAATATTCAAGCTTTATGTGCATTTCCTACAATTTTTGAGTTTTAAATAATGCAAAAATAAAACATAGCCAATTTTACTCATTTTGAGCATGTTAAAAATTAAAAGATTTTAAATTTATGCACCTTTCTTATTATTTTTGAGTTTTGAATATTGCAACACCAAAACTTAGGTAGATTTAATTGTTTCAAGCATTCTCAAAATTTATGCTCATTTATTATATTTTTTGAGTTTTGAATAATGTAACATGAAAATATAAGTGGTTTTACTCATTTCGATTATGTTTAATTTTTTTTTTTTTTTTTTTTTTTGAGTATTACCTATATTTTTTGAGTTTTGAATAATGAAACACCAAAGCTTAAGTCTTTTTACTCATTTGGAATATGTTTAAAATCAAAATATTCAAATTTTATATGCATTTCCAATCATTTTTTATTTTAAATAATGCAACACAAAAAAATAAGTGGTTTTAGACATTTCAATCACATTTAAAATCAAAAGATTCAAAGTTTATGCACATTTCTATAATTTTTGAATTTTGAATAATGCACCACCAAAACATAAGCAATTTCACTCATTTCATGCATGTTTAAAATCAAAATATTTTGTAATTTTTGAGTTTTGAATAATGAAACACAAATAATTGGGCAATTTTACTCATTCGGAGCATGTTTAAAATCAAAAGATTCAAAATTTGTTTGCATTTCCTATAATTTTTTAGTTTTGAAATAATGCAACACCATAACATAGGTGGTTTTACTCATTTTGAGCATGTTTAAAATCAAAATATTCAAACTGTATGCATGTTTCCCATAATTTTTGAGTTTTCAATAATGCAACACTAGAACATAGGTGTTTTTACGAGTTTTGAGCATGTTTACAATAAAAATATTTAAACTTTATGTAGATTTCATATAATTTTTGAGTTTTTAATAAAGCAACACCAAAACTTAGGCAAGTTGATTCATTTTGAGCATATTTAAAATCAAAAGATTCAATATTTATACATGTTTCCTATATTTTTTGAGTTTTCAATAATGCAACACCAAAAATTAAGCAATTTTACCCATTTTGAGAATGTTTACAATCAAAAGATTCAATATTTATGTGCTTTTCCTATAATTTTTTTTTGCATAATGCAACACAAAGCTTAGGTAGTTTTACTCATTTCGAGCATGTTTACACTTAAAAAATTGAATCTTTATGTGCATTTTTTACAATTTTTGAGTTTTGAATATTTCAACACCAAAACTTATACAGTTGTACTCATTTTGTGGTTTTACTCTTTTCGAGCATGTTTACAATCAAAGATTATAAATTTTTGCATGTTTATTAGAATTTATGAGTTTTGAATTATGCAAGACCTACACTTAGGTAGCTTTACTCCTTTGGAGCATGTTTGCAATCAAAAGATTGAAATTTTATTCATGTTTCCTACAATTTTTGAGTTTTGAATGATACAACAATAAAACTTAGGCTATTTTACTCATTTTAAGCATGTTTACAATCAAAAGATTCAAACATTATGTGCATTTCCTATAATATTTGAGTAATGGAACACCAAAACTTAAGCAATTTTAATTGTTTTGAGTATGTTTCTAATCAAAAGATTCAAACTTTATGTGTGTTTCCTATAATTTTTTGAGTTTTGAATAATGAAACACCAAAACCTAGGTGATTTTCCTCATTTTAAGCATGTTTACAATCAAAAAAATCAAAATTTATGCACATTTCCTATCATTTTAGAGTTTTGAATAATGCAACACTAAAACTCAGGTGGTTTTACTTATTTCAATCATGTTTAAAATCAAAATATTCAAATCTTATGCACATTTCATATATTATTTGAGTTTTGAATAATGCAACAACAAAACTTAGGTGGTTTTACTCATTTTGAGCATGTTCAAAATCAAAAGATTCAAAATTTATGTTTGTTTCTTATAATTTTTCATTTTTGAACAATGCAACACCACTAATTAGGTGGTTCTACTTATTTTGAGCATGTTTACAATTAAAATATTCAAACTTTATGTACTTTTCTTATAATTTTGAGTTTTGATTAATGCAATGCCAAAACTTAGGTAGTTTTACTTGTTTTGAGCATGTTTACAATCAAAAGATTAATGTGTGATTCCAATAGTTTTTGAGTTTTGAATAATAAAACACCAATGTGTAGATAATTTTACTCATTTTGGGGATGTTTATAGTCAAAATTTTCAAACTTTATACATTTTTACTATATTATTTGAGTTTTGAATAATGCAACACCAAAATTTATATGATTTTAATCATTTTGAGCATTTTTAAAATCAAAATATTCAAACTTTATGCACATTTCCTATAATTTTTGAGTTTTGAATAATGCAACACCATAGCTTAGGCAATCTTACTCATTTTAAACATATTTAAAATGAAAAGATTCAAACTTTATACATGTTTCTTATAATTTTTGAGTTTTGAATAATGCAAAACCTATACTTAGATGGTTTTACTCATATTGAGCATGTTTACAATCAAAAGATTCAAACTTTAAGTGATTTTCCTATAATTTTGAGTTTTAAAAAATGCAACACCAAAACATACATTGTATTACTCATTTCGAGTATGTTTCCTATAATTTTTGAGTTTTGAATAATGTAACACCAAAACATAGATGGTTTTATTCATTTTGAGCATGTTTATAATCAAAATATTCAAAATTTATGCATGTTTCTTATAAATTTTGAGTTTTGAATAATCCAACTCCAAAACCTAGGTGGTTTTACTCATTTCAAATATGATTACAACTAAAAGATTCAATATTTATGTGAGTTTCCTATAATTTTTGAGTTTTGAATAATGCAATATCAAAACTTACATAGTTTAACTCATTTTGGGCATGTTTACAATTCAAAGATTTAAATTTAATTTGTGTTTCCTATAAATTTAGAGTTTTGGATAATGCAACACCAAAACATAGGTGGTTTTTACTTGTTTAGAGCATGTTTACAATCAAAATATTCAAACTTTATGTGCTTTTCCTTATATTTTTTAGTTTTGAATAATGCAGTACCAAAAGTTTGTTGGTTTTACTCATTTTAAGCATGTTTACAATGAAAAAATTTAAAATTTATGTGCATTTCATAAAATTATCAAGTTTTGAATAATGCAACACCAAATCTTAGGCAATTTTAATCATTTTAAGCATGTTTACAATCAAAAGATTCAAATTCTATGTGTGTTTCCTATCATTTTTGTGTTTTGAAAAATGTACCATTAAAACTTAAGAGGTTTTACTCATTTAGAATGTTTATAATCAAAATATTCAGACTTTATGCATGTTTCCTATAATGTTTTAGTTTTGAATAATTCAACATCAAACTTAGCTGGTTTCATTTGTTTAGAGCATGTTTACAATCAAAAGATTTAGAATTTATGTATGTTTCCTATAATTTTTGAGTTTTGAATAATTCAACACCAAAATTTAGGTGGTTTTACTCATTTAAAGCATGTTTATAGTTGAAAGATTCAAACTTTATGCATGTTTCCTATAATTTTTTAGTTTTGAATAATACAACATAAAAACTTAGGTGATTTTACTCATTGTGAGCATGTTTCAATGAAAAGATTCAAATTTTATGCATGGTTCCCATAATTTTTGTGTTTTTAATAATGTAAAACCAAAAAATAGGTTGTTTTACTCATTTTGAGGATGTTTACAATTATAAGATTCAAACCTTATGCGTATTTCCTATAATTTGAGTTTTGAATAATGAGATAAGAACTTATGCATTTTTACTCATTTTGATCATGTTCACCATCAAAAGATTCAAACATTAGGAATTTTTCATATAATTTTTGAGTTTTGAATAATGTAACACCAAAACTTAGGTGGTTGTACTTGTTTAGAGCATGTTTAGAATAAAAGGATTCCAAATTTATGTACTTTTCCTATAATGTTTGAGTTTTGAATAATGCAACATGAAAACTTAGATGGTTTTACTCATTTTGATCATGTTTAAAATTAAAAGATTCAAACTTTATGCATGTTTCTTACAAATTTTGTTTTTTGAATAATGCAACACCAAAACTTAGGTGGTTTTACTCATTTTGATTATGTTTACAATCAAAAGATTCAAAATTTATGTGTGTTTCCTATCATTTTTGAGTTTTGAATAATGCAACATCAAAACTTAAGTTATTTTTCTCCTTTAGAACATGTTTAGAATTAAATATTCAAACATTATGCATGTTTCTTATAATTTATGAATTTTGAATAATGGAACACCAAAAAATTAGGTAGTTTTACTTGTTTAGAGAATGTTTACAATCAAAAGATTCAAACTTTATGTGTTTTTCCTATAATTTTTGAGTTTTAAATAATACAACACCAAAACTAATATAGTTTTACTCAATTCAAACATGTTTACAATAAATAATGCAACACCAAAACTTAGGAGGTTTTAGTCATTTTTAACATGTTTAAAATAAAAACATTCAAAATTTATGCATGTATCTTAAATTTTTTGAGTTTTGAATAATGTAACACCAAAATATTAGTGGTTTTACTAATTTTGAACGAGTTTACAATTAAAAGATTAAAATTTTATGCATATTTCTTAAAATTTTTGAGTTATGAATAATGTAACACCAAAAAATATGTTATTTTAATCATTTTAAGCATGTTTAAAATCAAAAGATTTAAAATTTATGTACATTTCCTATAATTTTTGAGTTTTGAACAATGCAACACCAAAACTTAGGTGATTTTACTCATTTTGGGCATGTTTATAATCAAAAGATTCAAAATTTATGTGCAATTCCAATAATTATTGAGTTTTACTCATTTTGAGAATGTTTACAATCAAAAGATTTAAACTTTATGAATGTTTCCTATAATTTTTGAGTTTTTAGTAATGCAACATTAAAACTTAGGTAGCTTTACTCATTTAGAGCATATTTAAAATCAAAATATTCAAACTTTATCTACATTTCTTGTAATTTTTTAGTTTTAAATAATAAAACACCAAAACTTAGGAGGTTTTACTCGTTCCTAACATGTTTACAATTGGAAGATTCAAACTTTATGCATCTATCCTATAATGTTTGAGTTTTGAATAATCCAACACCAAAACTTTGGTGGTTTCAATCATTTTGAGTGAGTTTACAATCAAAATATTCAAACTTTATGCATATTTCCTATTATTTTTGAGTTATGAATAATGCAACATCAAACCTTAGGTGATTTTACTCATTTTGACCATATTTACAGTCAAAAGATTCAAAATTTATGTGCATTACCTATAATTTTTGAATTTTGAATAAGGCAACACCAAAAATTAGGTGATTTTACTCAATTACAACATATTTAGAATCAAAAGATTTAAAATCTATGTTTTTTCTATAATTTTTTAGTTTTCAATAATGCAACACTGAAACTTAGGCAATTTTACTCATTTTGAGCATGTTTACAATTGAAAATTTTAAACTTTATACACGTTTCCTATATTTTTTGAGTTTTTAATTTGCAACATCAAAACATAGGTGGTTTTACTCATTTTTAGCATATTTAAAATCATAATGTTTAAACTTTATGCACATTTCCTATAATTTTGATTTTTAAATAGTGCAACACCAAAATTTGAGTGGTTTTACTCATTTTGAGCATGTTTACAATCAAAAGATTCAAACTTTATGTGTTTTCCTATAATTTTTGAGTTTTGAATAATGTAACACCAAAACTTAGGTGGTTTTACTCATTTTGATCATGTTTACAATCAAAATATTTAAACTTTATATGCATTCCCTATAATTCTTAAGTTTTGAATGATGTAACACAAAAATGTATGCAATTTTACTCATTTCAAGTATGTTTACAAGCAAAAGATTCAAATTGTATGCACCTTTCCTATAATTTTTGAGTTTTGAATAATGCAACACCAAAAATTATGTGTTTTTACTCATTTTGAACATGTTTACAATCAAAATATTCAAAATTTATACATGTTTCCTCTAATTTTTGAGTTTTTAATAATACAACACAAAAACTTAGCCAATTTTAGTCATTTTACTTGTTTCAAGGATGTTTACAATCAAAAGATTAAATCTTTATGTGTGTTTCCTATAATTTGAGATTTGAATAATGCAACTCCAAAAATTAGGATTTTTTACTCATTTTGATCATGTTTACAATTAAAAGATTCAAACTTTATAGGTGTTTCCTATAATTTTTGAGTTTTGAGTAATGCAAGACCAAAACTTAGGCAATTTTACTCATTTCAAGCATTTTACAATCAAAAGATTAAAAATTTATGCATATTTCCTATATTTTTTGAGATTTTAATAATGCAATACCAAACCTTAGGTGGTTTTACTCATTTCAAGCATGTTTACAATCAAAAGATTCAAAATTTGTGTGCATTTCCTATAATTTTAAAGTTTTGAACAATGTAATAATAAAATATAAGCAAATTTTCTAATTTTGAGCATGTTTAAAATCAAAAGATTCAATTTTTATGTGTGTTTCCTTTAATTTTTGAGTTTTGAATAATGCAACACCATAACATAGGTAATTTTACTCATTTTGATCATGTTTACAATCAAAAGATTCAAACTTTATGCATATTTCCTATATTTTTTTAGTTTTAAATAATAAAACACCATAACCTAAGAGGTTTTACATGTTTTGATCATGTTTAGAATCAAAATATTCAGAATTTATGCATGTTTCCTATAATTTTTAAGTTTTGAATAATGTAAGACCAAAACTTAAGCTATTTTACTCATTTCGAGCATTTTTAGAATCAAAATATTTATACTTTATGTGCATTTCTTATAATTTTTGAGTTTTGAAAAATGCAACACCAAAACTTAAGTGGTTTTAATCATTTCAAATATGTCTATAATTAAAGGATTCAAACTTTATGTGTGTTTCCTTTAATTTTTGAGTTTTGAATAATGCAACACCAAAACTTAAGCAATTTTACTCATTTTGAGCATGTTTGTTATCAAAATATTTAAACTTTATTTTCATTTCCTATATTTATTAAGTTTTGAATAATGCAACACCAAAACTTAGGCAGTTTTACTCATTTCAAGAATATTTATAATCAAAAGATTTAAACTTTATACACATTTCCTATATTATTTGAGTTTTGAATAATGCAAAGCCAAAATTTAAGCCATTTTACTCATTTTGATAATGTTTAAAATCAAAATATTCAAAATTTATGCTTGTTTCCTTAATTTGTTTATTTTTGAATAATGTAGCACCAATACTTAGGAGGTTTTACTTGTTTTGAACATGTTTACAGTCAAAAATTTCTAATTTTATGTGTTTTTCATATAATTTTTTAGTTTTGAATAATGCAACACCAAAACATAGGCAATTTTACTCATTTCGAGCATGTTTACAAATAAACTATTAAAACTTTATGTGTGTTTCCTATAATTTTTGAGTTTTGAATAATACAATACCAAAATGTATGTAGTTTTACTCATTTCAAACATGTTTCCAATCAAAATATTCAAACTATATGCATGTAAAATATAATTTATGACTTTTGGAGTTTTAAGTAATGCAACACCAAAACTTAAGTGGTTTTACTCATTTTGAACATCTTTATAATTAAATTATTCAATCTTTATGTGTGTTTCCTCTAATTTTGGAGTTTTGAATAATGCAACACAAAATGTTTGGTAGGTTTACTCATTTCAAGCATGGTTACAATCAAAAGATTACAATTTTATGCACATTTCCTATAATTTTTGAGTTTTGATTAATGCAACACCATAACTTAGGGAGTTTTACTCATTTCAAGCATGTTCACAATCAAAAGATTCAAATTTGTTGTGTTTTTCCTATGATTTTTGAGTTTTTGAATAATACAACACCAAAATTAGGTGGTTTTACTCAATTCAAGCATGTTTACAATTAAAATATTTAAACTTTATGCATGTTTACTATAATTTTTGAGTTTTGAATAATTTAATATTAAAACATAAGGACTTTTACACATTTTGACCATGTTTACAATAAAAAGATTCAAGCTTTATGCATGTTTCCTATAATTTTTGAGTTTTTAATAATGTAAAATCAAAACATAGGTAGTTTTTACTCTTTTCAATAATATTTACAATCAAAAGATTCAAACCTTATGTGTCTTTCTTATAATATGAATTTTGAATAATGCAACACAAAAAATTAGGCATTTTTACTTATTTTGAGCATGTTTTGAATACTATAATCCCAAAATTTAGGAAGTTTTACTCATTTGTAGCATGTTTATAATCAAAAGATTCAATATTTTTACACCTTTCCTATATTATTTGAGATTTGATTAATGCAATACCAAAACTTAGGTAGTTTTACTCATTTTGAGAAAGTTTAAAACTTAAATATTCAAACTTTTTGTATATTTTCTATAATGTTTGAGTTTTGAATAATGTTACACAAAAACTTAGGTAGTTTTACTCATTTCAAGAATGTTTACAATCAAAATATTGAAACTTTATGCATTATTCCAATAAATTATGAGTTTTGACTAATGTAACATCAAAACATAAGTGCTTTTACTTATTTAGAGCATGCTTAGAATTAAAAGATTCAAATTTATGTGGGTTTCCTATAACTTTTAAGTTTTGATTAATGAAACACCAAAAATCTAGAAGTTTTTCTCATTTTGAGCATGTTTACAATCAAAAGATTCAAACTTTATGTGCATTTCCTATAATTTATTAGCTTTAAATAATGAAACTCCAAAACTAAGGTAGTTTTGCTCGTTTTAAGCATGTTTAACATCAAAAAATTCCAAATTTATGCATGTTTCATATAATTTTTTGAGTTTTGAATAGTCCAACACCAATACATAGGTGGTGTTACTCGTTTCAATCATGTTTACAATTAAAAGATTCAAACTTTATGTGTGTTTCATATAAATTTTGAGTTTTAAATAATGTAACACCAAAACTTAGTCAATTTTACTCATTTCAAACATATTTATAATCAAAATATTCAAACTTTATCTATGTTTCCTATAATTTTTGAGTTTTTATAAATGTAACACCAAAACATAGACAATTTTTCTTGTTTTCAGCATGTTTATAAACAAAAGATTCAAACTTTATATGTGTTTTCTATAATTTTTGAGTTTTGAATAATGTAAAAAAAAACTTGAATGATTTTACTCTTTTCAAGCATGTTTACAATCAAAATATTGAAACTTTATGTATGTTTCCTATAAATTTTGAGTTTTTTAAAAATGCAACACAAAAACTTTGGCAGTTTTATGCATTTCGAGTATGTTTACAATCAAAAGATTCAAACATTATACACCTTCCCTATAATTTGAGTTTTGAATAATGAAACACCAAAACTAAGATGGTTTTTACTCATTTCACGCATGTTTACAATCAAAAGATTCAAACTTTATGTGCATTTATTATAATTATTGAGATTTAAATAATGCAACATACAAACTTAGGTGGTTTTACTCATTCCAAGTATGGTTACAATTAAAAGGCTCAAACTATATGCATATTTCCTATAATTTTTTATTTTAGAATAATTCAACACCAAAATTTAGGCTATTTTGCTCATTTTGAGCATGTTTACAATGAAAAGATTCAAACTTTATGCATATTTCCTATAATTTTTGAGTTTTGAATAATGCAACACAAAAGCATAGGAAGTTTTACTCATTTCAATCATGTTTACAATCAAAATATTGAAACTTTATATGTATTTACCATAATTATTTACTTTTGAATAATAAAACACCAATATTTAGATAGTTTTACTTTTTTTTTAGCATGTTTACAATCAAAAGATTAAAAATTTATGCATGTTTCATATAATTTTTTAATTTTGAATAATGCAACACCAAAACATAAGTTGTTTTACTCATTTTGAACATGTTTACAATCAAAATATTCAAACTTTATGCATGTTTCCTATAATTTTTTAGTTTTGAATATTGAAACACCAAAACTTTAGTGGTTTTACTCATTTTGAACATGTTTAAAATCAAAATATATAAACTTTATCCATGTTTCCTATAATATATGAATTTTGAAAAATGCAACACCTAAACTTAGGTAGTTTTACTCATTTTGTGTATGTTTATAACTAAAAGATTCAAACTCTAAATGTTTCCTATAATTTTTGATTCAAACTCTATACATGGAAATTTCCTATAATTTTTGAATTTTTAATAATGCAAATCCAAAACTTAGGAAATTTTACTCATTTCAACCATGTTTATAATAAAAAAGATTCAATCTTTTTGTATGTTTCCTATATTTTGAGTTTTCAATAATGTGACACCAAAACATAGGCATTTTTATCTCGAGTTTCATATAATTTTTGAGTTTTGAATAATGAGGTAGTTTTAAGTTTCATAAAATTAGGTAGTTTTGAATTTCATAAAATTAGGTAGTTTTACTCATTTTGAGCATGTTTATAATTAAAAAAATTATACTTTATGTACATTTCCTATAATTTTTGTGTTTTGAATAATGTTGTAATAAAACATAGGTAGTTTTACCTGTTTTGAGAATGTTTACAATCAAAAGATTTAAACTTTATTCAAGTTTTCTAAACTTATAGAGTTTTGAGTAATGCAACACCAAAAAATAAGTAGTTTTACTCATTTCTAGCATGTTTAGAATCAAAAGATTCAAATTTTATGTGGATTTACTATAAGAGTGAGTTTATAAAAATGAAACACCAAGAATTACATGGTTTTACTCATGTCAAGCATGTTTACAATAAAAAGATTCAAACTTTATGTAGGTTTCCTATAATTTTTTACTTTTGAATAATGCAACATCAAAACATAAGTAGTTTTATGCATTTTGAGTATGTTTACAATAGAAATATTTAAACTTTATGTGAGTTTCCTATAATGTTTGAGTTTTTAATAATGCAACACCAAAACTTAGGCAATTTTACTCTTTTCAAGCATGTTTACAATTAAAAGATTCAAACTTTATGCATGTTTCCTATAATTTTTTAGTTTTTAATAATGCAACACTAAAATTTTGGTGGTTTTACTCATTTCAAGCATGTTTACAATCAAAATATTCAAAATTTATGTATGTTTCCTATAATTTTTGAGTTTTGAATAATGTAACATGAAAACTAATGCTATTTTTCTCATTTCAAGCATGTTTACAACCAAAATATTCAAACTTTATGTGCATTTCCTATAATTTTTGAGTTTTGAATCATGCAACACCAAAACTTAGGTAGTTTTACTCATTTGGAGCATGTTTACAGTTAAAATATTCAAAATTTATGTGTGTTTCCTATAATTTTTGAGTTTTTAATAATGCAAGACCAAAACATAAGTAGTTTTACTCTTTTTGAGCATGTTTACAATCAAAAGATTTAAACTTTACACATGTTTCTTATAATTAGAGTTTTTAATAATGTGACACCAAAACATAGGCATTTGTACTCATTTTGAGTATATTTACAATCAAAAGATTCAAAATTCATGCATGTTTCCTATAATTTTTGAGATTTGAATAATACAACACCAAAACATAAGAGGTTTTATTCATTTCCACCATGTTTACAATCAAAATATTTGAATTTATGTGTATTTCCTATTATTTTTGGGTTTTGAATAATGCAACACAAAAACTTAGACAATTTTACTTGTTTTGAGCATGTTTACAACCAAAATCTTCAAACTTTATGTGCATTTCATATAATTTTTTATTTTTGAATAATGAAATAATAAACATAGGTGGGTTTACTCATTTTGATCATGTTTACATTCAAATGATTCCAACTTTATGCACCTTTCCTATAATTTTTGAGTTTTGAATAATGCAACACCAAAACTTATGAAGTTTTACTCATTTTGAGCATGTTTAAACTTTATGGATTTACTCATTTCAAGCATGTTTTAAAATCAAAAGATAAAAACTTCATGGGTATTACCTATAATTTTTGAGTTTTGAATAATGTAACACCAAAACTTAAGTCATTTTACTGATTTTAAGCATGTTTAAAATAATATATTCAAATTTTATGCATATATTGCCAATAATTTTTTATTTTAAAAAAATGCAACATAAAAATATAAGTGGTTTTACTCATTTCAAGCATGTTTAAAATTAAAAGATTCAAAATTTATGCATGTTTTGTACAATTTTAATTTCTGAATAATGCAACACTAAAACTTATGCAGTTTTACTCATTTCAAACTTGTTTAAAATAAAAAGATTCAAACTTTATGTGCATTTGATATAATTTTTTAGTTTTGAATGATGCAACACAAAAAATTAGGTAGTTTTACTCATTTGTAGAATGTTTAAAATCAATAGATTCAAAGTTTATGTGCATTTATTATAATTTTTTAGTTTTGAAATAATACAACAACATAAATTAGGTGGTTTTACTCATGTTGAGCATGTTTAAAAAAACTATTTAAACTATATATGTTTCTTATAATTTTTGAGTTTTTAATAATACAATAATAATACTTAGATGGTTTTGCTCATTTCTAGCATGTTTACAACCAAAAGATTGAAACTTTATGAAATTCTCCTATACTTTTTTTACTTTTGAATAACATGATAGTTAAAACATAGGTAGTTTTACTCATTTTGAGCATGTTTACAATCAATATATTCAAACTTTATGCATATTTCATATAATTTTTGAGGTTTGAATAATGCAAAAAGAAAACTTAGGCAGTTTATCTTGGTTCATGCATGTTTACATTCAAAAAATTTAAACTTTATGCATGTTTACTATATTATTTGAAATTTGAATAGTACAACACCAAAACATAGGTGTTTTTACTCATTTCAAGCATTTTTAAAATTAAAATATTCAAAATTTATGTACATTTCCTATGATTTTTGAGTTTTAAATAATGCAACACCAAAACTTAAGTGGTTTTACTCATTTTGAGAATGTTTACAATCAAAAGATTCAAAATTTATGCACTTTTCCTATAATATTTTAGTTTTGAAAAATGTAACACCAAAACTTAGATGTTTTTACTCATTTTAAGTATGTTTACAATCAAAATATTTAAACTTTATGCATGTTTCTTATAAATTTTAAGTTTTGAATAATGCAACACCAAAACTTAAACAATTTTACTAGTTTTGAGCATGTTTACAATCAAGAGATTCAAACTATATGCATGTATCCTATAGTTTTTGAGTCTTAAATAATGCAACACAAAAACTAGGGTACTTTTACTCATTTTGAGAGTGTTTACAATGAAAAGATTAAAGCTTTATGGGTCTTTCTTATAATTTTTGAGTTTTTGATAATGCAACACCAAGACTTAATCAATTTTATTCATTTTGAGCATGTTTATAATCAAAATATTCAAAAAAAATTCATGTTTCCTATAATTTTTGAGTTTTGAATAATGCAACACTAAAACCTAGGCAATTTTACTCCTTTTGAGCATTTTTAGAATCAAAACATTGAAATTTTATGTGTGTTTTCTATAATTTTTGAGTTTTGAATAATACAACACCAAAACTTAGGTAGTTTTACTCATTTTGATCATGTTTACAATCAAAATATTTAAGCTTTATGAATGTTTTATCAAAATGAGCTCCAAGAAAACTAATCTGAGTGAATGCACATATTTAATATGATATGTGAGACATGTATTATACAATACAATACTAAGCAAACACATACATGCAACTACAAGAATGAACAAGAGAGAAATGAGCTAGGAATAATCCATACAATATTGCATTAAGAAATATGAAAGGGAATAGGTACATAAATAGGTTAGAGGAGGAAAGATATAACCCATTCCAATGACCAACCAACATGACACTAAAGACCCTAAGTAAGCAATATGCAATCAAGTAGCCAAAAACCATAAGAAAAAAGGCATGCACCAACATCCCCCCATAAGCACAACTTTGGTAGGTGATGATATACAAATAATGAAAAAAAATGGGTCCCAATAATAAGGCCTAATGAGGTAACCATGTATAATGCAATCTCTCATAAAGTAGAGAAAATGAGAAAACTCAGTGGGAAAAAATTCCCCATCAAAAGAGAAAAGATAAGAAGAGGAGACTAAAATACCCCCTAAAAGAAGATGATAAAATAATCAACACTCCAAGTACATAATGATGATCCCCAATATCCTATAAAACATGAAGGATGTGTGCCTCCATATATAAGAGATAGATTGTGAATGCAGAATGTCATATGGCAAATGTTTTAGTAGGTCCTTCTAAAACAAATGTTATCTCTTTCTCTCAAAAAAAAGAAACCATGAGCTATCAAAATGCTAAAGTCCCACTCAAGTGGAATGCGTATAGGAATCATGATGTAGATCTTTAAAAAATGTTGAAATGTCTCCCTATTAGTGCTTGAATGTGCCAAAGTTTGATCAAATATCACAGAATTAACTGTAGAAGATGGTAATGAATAAGCATGTAATGAAAGAAAGAGAATAACTAGAGAAGAAGATAGACATAGAACATTCACTGAAAGAATGTCCATGGTAAGAAGAGATCAATGCTCAACAACTATCAAAATTAAAGACTAGTCTACAAATGAAGCACTCAGATCTATAAGATGAACATCTACAGGAATATATGAGTCATCAATACTCTCAATGTTTGTACTAATACTAGAAATAGTAGGCTCCTTTGAAATATAAGTCTATGAAGGCTCTAAAAGAGAAACAATCTACATAGGAATGGATGAAAAATCTATAATATGATAATTGAGGTCTGGTAGAATCTCGTCTTATAGTGGGGGCTCAATAGAAAGAAGATAACTATCCACCATGGATGTATCATCATAAGTAACAAAATTAGGAGGTGAGAGTACAACTATCTCAGAAGAGATAATGGGTAGTGGAAGAGAAGGTGTGGTGTAAGTCATAGTTAGATCTCTGAAAAGACTCTGAAGAGTGCTCTAAACAATGGAGGGACAATATATGTGCTCCACATAGTGGTGTATATCCCATGAAACATGCAAAAAGTGACCATAGACATAGTCAAAAGAGTTGGCCCAATCATCATATTAACTTGGGTCAATAGGAGTAGGAATCTATCCGTATAAGAATGAAATAAGTTCTTGTTCTTTGAGTGACCATTCCATGTACAATTGCCATGATGCATAATTTTCCTTTCCAAGAAGGATCACTGGAGATGAAACAACTCTCCTCGTCAGGAATCTCTCAAGTGGAGTCGACATGACCACAACTAAGAGTAATAGTGCATGCTCTAGAGATGGACCTTAGACAACACTGAAAATGAGTCTAATCAAATGAGAGCAATCAGTGCACAAGTGACAATGCATGCTCAAATGGAAATTAGGCTCTATTGATAATGCATCTAGGAATACAAAAGCAATTTGTGTAAGTATTCACTAAATGGGCATATGTAACAATTACAAAAACTGAATGTGCACATGAGAATGCAAGACCCACAATAACTTCCCTAGGATAGTCAATAGTGGCCCCCCTGTGTTTGCAATAATAAAGCATGCTCAAAGAATGAGCAATCTATGCTTATGATCATATATTAGTACACACTCTAATTATGGATGTCAAAATTAACTGAAATGGGTCCACACAAGTAAGAGCAATCAGTGCATGAGTGAAAAAACATGTCTCAATGAATGGATGTTAGACTCAACTGAAAATGCATCCATAAACATGAGGAGAAGTAAATGTGTGAACTAGTTAGGTAACCCCTCAAATTTTGAAACTTTATAATTCAATTCATTTTAAAGCTACCACTTATTAATGAAGTGGGTTTGATCTTAGTGAATATAGATGCCAAAAAAGACCACATAAAACAAAGTACAATTTTTTGATATAAATAGATCATACCACTAAAAAGTACAAGAAAAATCATGCACTTTTAAAAAAATTACACCAAAAAATGTTGTTGTGGGTGCCCAAACAAAGCCTTGAAAGGGTAAAAAATGACGATTACTTAGAAACATCTATGAAAATATGCATTTTTGGAAAAACCAGACACCAAAAACAAAAATAACTACACCAATGTGTAGAGCATGAAATTCTACCCCAAATTAAAAAAAATTGCTTTGAAAAAGAAGCTTGTATGACCAAGTCATGGTCCTCTGAAGTTGATTGATCCAAGGTAGATTACTCATCCATGAGGGGGGTAGATTTGAAAAAGAAAACCTCTACTAAATTTGGTATGATGTCATCAAATTTGGTGATGCTAACAAATATGGAGGTCTGCTAAGAAATTCTATCAAATCTGGTGAACCTCTATCCAAATCTAAAACCTAGCTAAATCTAGAGGAATTGCCAAATCTGGTGGCAAAGTTGGCAGAATCTACAAAAAATATTCTAGAAAAACTCACTAGATTAAATTTGATGGTTAAATGGCCTTCACTGATGTGATTTGACTTCCTCCAACATCAAACCCTTGCCAAATGTGCCTCAAATATCAAAATTTGATGAAATGAAAGTTGATCTATATAGATTTAGGCCTTCTAAACGTGATGGTGGGGTCAGATTTGGTTGAAAGTGGTTTAAAAATGCTAGTACCTCCCAGATCTAGTAAGCTTTTCCAAACTTCAAGCCCTCATAAAAATGCTTCAAAATTCCAAATTTGATGAAACAAACATTGGTTTTGACTTTCTCGAGCCTTTTAGACTCAATAGAAAGGTCCTTAATGACTCATGATGCAACTAGCTATCTCATATGCCAAAAATCACTCTCTTTATATATATATATATATATATATTTATATTTATATTTATATTTATATTTATAGACAAATTTTTGATAAAAGAGGAATTGATCAAAAACTAGATCTGATTTCTACAATTACACAAAAAAAATTACTAGTGACAAATCAAATATAGCATCAAATTAAATCTAAATGCTAAGAAAGATTATGATTCCAAGCTTCTGTAATAAAAATAGATCTTACAAAAAATTCAAGCCCATATCTAAAGCAAAATAGGAGACAAATTCAATGAAAAATTTGTAGAATATACCCAAAAATCCTTAGATCTAGATTGACTTTGATATCATATTGGAATGAGCTCCAAGAAAACTAATCCGAGTGAATGCATAGATTCAATACGATGTGTGAGATGCATATTATACAAGACAATACTGAGCAAACACATACATGTAACTACAAGAATGAATAAAAGAGACATGAGCTAGGAATAATCCACACAATATTGGATTAAGAAATATGAAAAAGAATAGGTACATAAATAGGTTGGAGGAGGAAAGATATAACCCATTCCAATGAGTGTGGTATTAACTTTCCGAATAACCAACATGACACTAAAGCCCCTAAGTAAGCAATATGCAACCATGTAGCAAAAAATATGGGAAAAAAGGCATACACCAACATGTTCCCTATAATTTTTGAGTTATAAATAATGCAACACTAAAACTTAGGTGGTTTTACACATTACGAACATGTTTACAATCAAAAGATTCAAAATTTATGCACATTTCCTATAATTTTTGAGTTTCGAACAATGTAACACCAAAACTTAGGTGATTTTACTTATTTCAAGCATGTTTACAATCAAAAGATTCAAAATTTATGCATGTTTGCTATATTATTTGAGTTTTGAATAATGCAACAATAAAACATAGGTGGTTTTACTCATTTTGAGCATGTTTAAAACCAAAAGATTCTATATTTATGCGCATTTCCTCTAATTTTTTATTTTTGAATAATGCAACACCACTAATTAGGCATTTTTACTCATTTTGAGCATGTTTAAAAATAAAAGATTCAAACTTTATACACTTTTCATATAATTTTTGAGTTTTGAATAATGCAATTCCAAAACATATGTAGTTTTATTTATTTCGAGCATGTTTACAATCAAAAGATCTAAATTCTATGCATGCTTCCAATAATTTTTGAGTTTTAAATAATACAACACCAAAATGTAGTTAGTTTTACTCATTTTGAGCATGTTTATAGTGAAAATATTTAAATTTTATGCATGTTTTCTATATTATTTGAGTTTTGAATAATGCAACACCAAAACTTCAGTGGTTTTACTCAGTTTGAGTATTTTTAAAATCAAAAGATTCAAAATTTATGTACATTTCCTATAATATTTGAGTTTTGAATAATACAACACCAAAACTTAGGTGGTTTTAATCATTTTGAACATGTTTAGAATCAATTATTCAAATTTTTTCTGTGTTTCCTATAATTTTTGAGTATGCAACACCAAAACCTAGGTAGTTTTACTCCATTTCGTGGAGGTTTACAATCAAAAGATTCAAAATTTATGCACATTTTCTATAATTATTAAGTTTTTAACAATGCAAAACTAAAACATAGGTAGTTTTACTCATTTTGAGCATGTTTAAAATCAAAAGATTTAAACTTTATGTGCATTTTATATAATTTTTAAGGTTTGAATAATTTAACTCCAAAATTTAAGTGGTTTTACTCATTTTGAGTATGTTTACTATAAAAAGATTCAAATTTTATGCATTTTTCTTATAAATTTTGAGTTTTGAATAATGCAACACCAAAACATAGGTAGTTTTGAATAATGTAACACAAAATATTAGGGAGTTTTACTCATCTTGAATATGTTTACAATCAAAATATTTAATCTTTATCTGCATTTCCTATCATTTTTGAGTTTTGAAAAATGCAACACCAAAATATAGGTAGTTTTACTTAATTTGAGCATGTTTACAATCAAAAGATTCAAACTTTACGTGTATTTTCTATAATTTTTGAGTTTTGAATAATGTAACACCAAAATTTAGGTAGTTTTACTCATTCCAAGCATGTTTACAACAAAAAAGATTCAAAATTTATGCATTTTTCTTATAATTTTTGAGTTTTGAATAATGTAAAATCCAAACTTAGGCATTTTTACTCACTTATAGCATGTTTACAATGCAACGATTCAAAATTTATACATGTTGCTTTTAATTTTTGAGTTTTTAATAATGAAAAACCAAAACATAGGCCATTTTACTCATTTTAAAGATGTTTAAAATCAAAATATTCAAACTTTATGCATATTTCCTCTAATTTTAGGTTTAAATAATGAGACACCAAAACTTAGGCATTTTTACTCTTTTTGAGCATGTTTACTATCAAAATATTCAAGCTTTTTTGTGTGTTTATGATATTTTTTAATTTTTGAATAATGTAACACCAAGACTTAGGTAATTTTACTTATTTAAAGCATGTTTACAATCAAAATATTCCACCTTAATGCACATTTTATATAGTTTTTGAGTTTTGAATAATGCAACACCTAAACATAGGTAGTTTTACTCATTCCAAGTATGTTTACAATCAAAAGATTAAAACTTTATGCATTCTTCCTACAATTTTTGAGTTTTGAATAATGCAACACCAAAAAATATGTAGTTTTACTCATTTTGAGCATGTTTACAATGAAAAGATTCAAATTTATGTGTATGCCCTATAATTCTTGAGTTTTGAATAATGCAACAATAAAACATAGGCAATTTTACTCATTTTGAGCATGTTTACAATCAAAATATTCAAACTTTATGCATTTTTCTTATCAATTTTCAGTTTTTAATAATCCATAACCAAAAGATAGGTAATTTTACTCATTTTGAGCATGTTTGCAATTAAAAGATTCAAGCTTTGTGCATATTTTTTATTATTTGAGTTTTTAATAATGTGTGACAACAAAAAATAGACATTTTTACTCATTTTGAGCATGTTTACAATCAAAAGATTCAAACTTTATGCACGTTTCCTATAATTTTTAAGTTAAAAATAATGCAACATAAAAATGTAGGCCATTTTACTCATTTCAAGAGTGCTTACAATCAAAAGATTCAAACCTTATGCACATTCCTCTAATTTTTGAGTTTTGAATAATGCAACATAATAACTTATGCAATCTTAATCATTTCTAGCATGTTTACAATCAAAAGATTAAATATTTATGCATGTTTCCTATAATTTGAGTTTTAAATAATGTGATACCAAAACAAAATATTCAATCAAAAGATTCATTTTTACTCATTTAGAACATGTTTACAATCAAACGATTAAAACTTTATGCATATTTCCTATAATTTTTGAATTTTGAATTATGCAACACCAAAACTTAGGCAATTTTACTCATTTCAAGAATGTTTACAATAAAGATTCAAAATTTATGTGTATTTCCTATAATTTTTTAGTTTTGAATAATGCAACACCAAAAATTAGGAAGTTTTACTCATTTTGAGCATGTTTACAATCAAAATATTATTACTTTATGCACATTTTATTAATTTTTGAGTTTTAAATAATGCAACACTAAAACTTAAGTCTTTTTACTCATTTTGAGCATATTTAAAATCAAAATAATCAAAATTTATGCATATTTACAATATTTTTTTAGTTTTAAATAATGCAACATAAAACCATATGCAATTTTACTCATTTTGAGCATGTTTAAAATCAAAATATTCAAACTTTATGCACGTTTTCTACAATTTCTGAGTTTTTAATTATGCAACACCAAAACTTAAGTGGGTTTTTTTGTTTCAAGCATGTTTAAAATTAAAATATTCAAACATTATGTGCATTTTATATAATATTTTTATTTTTGAATAATGCAACACAAGAAATTAGGCTATTTTACTCATTTAGAGTATATATAAAATCAAAAGATTCAGATTTTATGTGTATTTCCTATAATTTTTTAGTTTTAAAATAATTCAACACCATAAATTAAGTGGTTTTACTCATTTTGAGCATGATTAAAATCAAAATATTCAAACTTTATGAGTGTTTCCTATAATTTCGTAGTTTTGAAGAAATTAACACTAATACTTAAGTGGTTTTACTCATTTCTAGCATGTTTACAATTAAAAGATTCAAACTCTTTAAAATTTTCATATAATTTTTTACTTTTAAATTATGCAACACCAAAACTTATATGGTTTTACTTGTTTTGAGAATGTTTAAAATCAAAATATTCAATATATATGCATGTTTACTATAATTTTTGAGTTTTGAATAATGCAAGAAAACTTAGGTAGTTTATCTTATTTCATGTGTGTTTATAATCAAAAGATTTAAAATTTATGCATGTTTCATATATTATTTGAGTTTTGAATAATGTAACAACAAAACTTAGTTGTTTTTACTCATTACGACCATTTTAAAAATAAAATAGTCAAACTTTATCTGCATTTCCTATAATGTTTGAGTTTTGAATAATACAACACCAAAACTTTGGATGTTTTACTTGTTTTGAGAATGTTTACAATCAAAATATTCAAAATTTATAAACTTTTCCTATAGTTTTTTAGTTTTGAAAAATGTAACACCAAAACATAGATGGTTTTATTCATTTGGAACATGCTTACAATCAAAAGATTCAAACCTTAGGCCTGTTTCTTATAATTTTTGAGTTTTGAATAATTCAACACAAAAACTTAGATGATTTTACTTATTTTGAGCATGTTTACAATCAAGAGATTCAAAATTTATGTGTGTATTCTATAATTTTTGAGTTTTAAATAATGCAACACAAAAACATAGGTTGTTTTACTCATTTTGAATGTGTTTCCAATCAAAAGATTAAAAATTTATGCACCTTTCCTATAAGTTTTGAGTTTTGAATAATGCAAAACTAAAACTTACGTAGTTTTACTCATTCTGAGTATGTTTAAAATCAAAAGATTAAAAATTTATGTGTTTTCTATACCTTTGGAGTTTTGAATAATGCAACACCCAAATTTAGGTGGTTTTACTCATTTAAATCATGTTTACAATCAAAAGATTCAAAATTTATGTGTGTTCCCTATAATATTTGAGTTTTGAATAATGCAAAACTAAAACTTACGTAGTTTTACTCATTCTGAGTATGTTTAAAATCAAAAGATTAAAAATTTATGTGTTTTCTATACCTTTGGAGTTTTGAATAATGCAACACCCAAATTTAGGTGGTTTTACTCATTTAAATCATGTTTACAATCAAAAGATTCAAAATTTTTGCACATTTCCTACAATTTTTGAGTTTTGAATAATACAACACCAAAACATAGGGAGTTTTACTCATTTTGAGCAAGTTTGTAATCAAAATATTCAAACATTATGCATGTTTCCTATATTATTTGAGTGTTGAATAATGCAACAAAAATTAGGTGGTTTTACTCATTTAGACCATGCTTAAAATCAAAATATTTAAACTTTATACACGTTTCCAATATTTTTTTAATTTTTAAATAATGAACCAACACTAATTAGGGGGTTTTACTCATTCTGAGCATGTTTACAAAAAAAATATTCAAACTTTATATATTTTTCCAATAATTTTTGAGTTTTGAATAATCCAACACCAAACCCTAGGTGGTTTAACTCATTTTAAGCATTTTTACAATCAAAAGATTTAAAATTTATGTGCATTTCTTATAATTTTTGAGTTTTGAATAATGCAACACCAAAACTTAAGTGGTTTTATCTCATTTAAAGCATGTTTAGAATTAAAAGTTTCAAGATTTATACACTATTCCAAGAAATTTTGACTTTTGAATAATGTAACACCAAATTGTAGGCAATTTTACTTGTTTCAAACATATTTACAATCAAAATATTTAAAATTTATGAGTGTTTCCTAATATTTTTGAGTTTTGAATGATGCAACACCCAAACTTAGGTGGTTTTACTTATTTTGAACATGTTTAAAATCAAAGATTCAAACTTTATAGGCATTGCCTATAATTTTTTAGTTTTAAATAATGAAACACCAAAGCTTATGTGGTTTTACTTGTTTCCAACACCTAAACTTTCAAAAGATTCCAACTTTATATGTGTTTCCTAGAATTTTTAGTTTTGAATAATGCAACATCAAAACTTAAGTAGTTTTACTCCTATTGACAATGTTCACAATCAAAAGATTCAAAATCTTTGTGAATTTCCAATAATGTTTGAGTTTTAAATAATGCAACACCAAAACTTAGGCAATTTTACTCATTTTGAGCATGTTTAAAATCAAAAGATTCAAACTTTATGTGCATTTCTTATAATTTTTGAGTTTTGAAAAATGCAACACTAAAACTTAAATGGTTTTACTCATTTTAAGTATGTTTAGAATAAAAAATTCAAACTTGATATGTGTTTCCTATAATTTTTATGTTTTGAAATAATGCTACATGAAAACATAGGTAGTTTTACTCATTTCGAGCATGTTTATAATTAAAAAAATTCAAACTTTATGCATGTTTTCTATAATTTTTTAGTTTCAAATAATGCAACACTAAAACTTAAGTAGTTTTACTCATTTCAAGCACATTTAAAATCAAAAGATCCAAACTTTATGTGTGCTTCCTATATTAGTTGAGTTTTAAATAACGTAACACTAAAATTTAGGTAGTTTACTCAGTTCAAGCAAGTTTAAAATAAAAGGATTCAAACTTTCTATGGTTTTCCTATAATTTTTGAGTTTTGAATAATGCAACACCAAAACTTAGATAGTTTATAATCAAAATATTCAAACTTAATGTGTTTGCTCTATTTTTTTAGTTTTGAATAATGCAACACAAAAACTTAGGTGGTTTTACATATTTTGAGCATGTTTACAATTAGAAGATTCAAATTTTATGCACATTTTTTATAATTTGTTAGTTTTGAATAATGCTACAAGATGAAAATTTAGGTGGTTTTACACATTTTGAGCATGTTTACAATCAAAAGATTCAAAATTTATAAAATTTTCCTATAATTTTTGAGTTTTGAATAAAGCAATACTAAAACTTAGGCAATTTTACTTATTTCCTATAACTTTATGTGGATTTCCTATAAAGTTTGAGTTTTGAATAATGCAACTCCGAAACATAGGTGGTTTTACTCATTTTTAGGATGTTTACAATCAAAAGATTGAAACTTTATGCACATTTCCTATAATTTTTGAGTTTTAAATAATGCAACAGAAAACATAGGTCATTTTACTCATTTTGAGCATGTTTATTATCAAAAAAATCAAACTTTTTGTACATTTACTATAATTTTTGAGCTTTAAATAATGTAACACCAAAACATAGGTGGTTATACTCATTTTGAGCATGTTTATAATCAAAATATTAAAAATTTATGTGTATTGGCTATTATTTTTGAGTTTTGAATGATGTAACACCAAAAATTAGGTGGTTTCACTCATTTAGAGTAGTTTACAATCAAAAAAATTAAACTTTATGCATGTTTCTTATAATTTTTGAGTTTTGAATAATGTAACACCAAAAACTAAGTTGTTTTACTTATTGTGAATATGTTTACAATTAATAGATTCAAACTTTAAGCATGTTTCTATTAATTTTCGAGTTTTGAATAATACAACACCAAAACTTAGATAATTTTACTTATTTCAAACATGTTTACAATCAAAATAATCAAACTTTATGTGTGTTTCCTATCATTTTTAACTTTATATTATGCAACACCAAAACTTAGGTCATTTTAATTGTTGAAAGCATGTTTACAATCAAAAGATTAAAACTTTAAGCTTAATCCTATCATTTTTGAGATTTATATAATGCAACATCAAAACATAGGTGGGTTTACTCATTTTGAGCATGTTTACAATTAAAATATTTAAACTTTATATGTTTTTCATATAATTTTTGAGTTTTGAATAATGCAACACCAAAACTTTCATGGTTTTACTCATTTTGAGCATGTTTACAATCAAAAGATTCAAGATTTATGCACATTTCTAATATTTTTTTAGTTTTGAATAATTCAACACTCAAACTTAGGCCATTTTATTCTCTTCAAGCATGTTTACAATCAAAATATTCAAACTTTATGTGCATTTCTTATAATTTTTGAATTTTGAATAGTGCAACTCCAAAACATAAGCAATTGTACTCATTTTGATCATGTTTACCATCAAAAGATTGAAATTTTATGTGTGTTTCCTATAATTTTTGAGTTTTGAATAATACAACACCAAAACCTAGGCAATTTTACTTTTTTGGAGGATGTTTAAAATCAAAAGATTCAAAATTTATGCAAGTTTTCAACAATTTTTGAGTTTTGAATAATGCAACACCAAAATTTTGGTAGTTTTACGTATTTTGAGCATGTTTACAATCAAAAAATTTAAACACTAAATGTTATTATTTAATTTTGATTAGTGCAACAATAAAACATGAATCTACAAGAAGTGGGTTGGGATGTCGATGGCGGGTGATGGAGAGAGGAGCGATCCGTCGACAGGCCCAAGGAGGGATGCATCTTTGCCTGGGGCAAGAGTAACAGGGCAGGAGTAGTTTTATACTAGTGAGCGCTCAAGGCTGAGCAAAATAAATGGTTGTTTATTACGTAGACCAGACCGACCAATCTTGGTCATCCCCCCTGAAGCGGTGCAGGAAGATGTTAGTTATTTGGTAGCACATACCCTGATTTGCAAATTCTTGGGAATAAGAATCTCCCTGATGGCCCTGGACGCTTGGATTCAGCGCTTCTAGCAAATAAATGGGGATTTTGATGTAATGTTGGCAGGCAATAGTTATTTCTTAGTAAATTTCTCTTCTGTCTCAGATCGGAATTGCCTGTTCGAAGGGGGCCCCTATTTCTATGAGCACGTGTGTCTTTTCCTTAAACCCTGGCATTCAGGATTCAACTGGCGGAGGAGCTCCCAGCTTGTGTACCGATCTGGGTTCGTCTTCCACGACTACCCCTAGAATTATGGCGAGATGATATCGTCAGGTAGATAGCTACCTTGCTGCGTAAACCAACTGCTATTGCTCACCAGTCGCTGGAGAAAAAGGTAATTTCATATGCTCATGTTTGTGTAGACATTGATTTAAATAATCCTCTTCCAGATTCCTTAGAAATTTGCATGGGTGCCTCATCCTGGATACAACAGATAGACTATGAGTCCATCCCATTCTGCTACCTTATTTGTCATGTTTACAGAAACCTGCACCGCCAATGTCCTTAGGCTGCTAAAAACATTGAGACAGGCCCTGAATCCTCAATGCCAAATACAGTACTTGATGGTAAAAGGATGGGGCATGCTACCTTTACTAAAAATGCAAAAACACAGCTTGATAAAGAGGCTAAAGGGAAAAATCCTATGAATTATGCTAATTTGGCACAAGGACCAGCTGAGTAAGTGGGTGCTGAAATGGAAGACTTTACAACTGTCAGATGCCAAGGGAAAAGCTGGGGTCTAAAATGCAGAAACATAGACAGGTAGGTTGAAATGGCTTTCAACAGATTTGATGCCCTGGATAATATGGCAATTGAGGACGGAATTCCAATTGAGATTTAGGGGGAGGCACCGGAGGAAGATAAATAATTTGCAGCTTCTAATGAGATACATGACATGATGATACAGACGAATTTGGGAACCCCATTAAGGCTGGAAATGGAATCACAGGTGGCTGACTTGGATCCGCAAGAGAAGGAAACTAAATGGGCAGATTTGGTGAAGGAGGTGGATGCGGGCAGGAAAGATAAAGGACCATCCTCAGCACTTGGGTTAACACAACGACCTTTCAAGAAGGGTTCCTCTTCCATTCCTTCCAAAGCTGGAAGAAGAAAAGACCAAGAGAGACTCAGACTTACAGGTGATTTATTGGTGGAATCAGGGGTTGTTAAAACCCTGGATGAACATTTCCCCCAACCCACCCAATGATTGTTTTATCATGGAATGTGAGGGGACTGAATAGCCTCCCCAGACAAAAGGCTATTCACAGATTAATACAAGAGCACTCTCCAGATATCTTATGTGTCCAGGAGACCAAAATGGCTATGGATTCAATGTTTGCTTGTATGCCAAATATCTGGCTTCTTGGCCAGTGCCAATGCATAGGTGCTTTGGGGAACTCAGGAGGAGTTGCTATATGCTAGGATCTGAGGAAAATTCTACCAATCCTTTAGATTTCATCCCTATCAGCTCTCTCTTTGGTGACCTCCTCCATTGAAACTGGGGAGATAATATTGGTTACAAATGTTTATGCTCCTACTGATATTGAGGGACAAACTTAGCTTTGGGAACATATCAGCGATGTCTAAAAATGTCATCCGTACCTCCCCTAGATTGTTGCTAGTGATTTTAATGCGGTCATGTGCTTGGAGGAGAAAAGAGGTGGGCTACCTCAGTTAGGCCCCTCCTCAGATTGTCTGTGGCACAATGTTGAAGTTCTGTACCTTTCAAATGTTAAACCTTCAAATGGGATGTTCACGTGGAATAACAGAAGAATGGGTAATGCTTCCATTTTTGAATGGTTGGATAGATTTTTTGTGTCTTGTTTGTGGTGGTCAAATGATGTATCTCTTACCTCAAAAATCTTGGATTGGAGGGTCTGATCATTGGCCTATCAAGCTGTCCTCTAGATATATTGATGGACCCAAAAAGCCCCCCTTCAAATTCCAATTGATGTGGCTCCATGACTCATCTCTGCATGACTCCATTCGGCAGTGGTGGAGACAAGGGAGCCTAGCTTTTGGAACAACCATGTATTCTTTCCAGAAAAAGCTTCAGTATGTCAAAAGAAAGCTACAAATTTGGAACCAAAACAGCTTTGGTAACTTACATTGCATGAAGAAGCAGGCTCAAGATCGCCTTGATGAGACAACTAGGCAAATAAGAGATTGTGGTTTCTTGGAGGAGCTCTGTGAGGAGGAAGCTAAGGCTGTAATGAACTTAGTAGAATGGGAACTTCGGGAGGAAATATATTGGAAGCAGAAGGCCCGCATTGACTGGCTTCAGGTAGGGGATAAAAATACTGCATTTTTTCATAATTCGTTTCAAGGAAGGTGAAACAACAACTTCATCTCCTCTTTGACTACTCAAGAAGGGGTGTGCCTTTCCTCTACCAATGATATCTCCAAGGAGGCTGTCCGGTTCTTCTTGGAACTTTTTGCAAGGGATCCTCCGCCCGAAGAGTTGGCTAAAATTTCAATTTTATTGTGCATACCTCCTCTGGTGTCTGTGGAGATGAATGATTTCCTCATGAGGCCTATTAGTTTAACGAAGATCGAGGAGGTTATTTTCAGCATGAAAAGAGGAAAAGCCCCAAGCCCAGATGGATTCCCCGCTGAATTCTTCCAGGACTTCTGGGATATCATTAATCACGACTTGCTGAATGTGATTTAGGAATCTTTCTCTAACAAAGAGATGCTAAGAGCTTTGAATGCCACATTCCTGGTGCTTATTTCGAAGACAAAATAGGCTCATAGGCTTGATTTGTTTAGGCCCATAGCACTCTGCAATGTGATTTATAAAATCATTACCAAGCTCATTGCTCAGAGACTGAAACGGTACCTTCCCAGGCTTATTTCTGAGGAGCAAGGGGGTTTTGTGGTAGGCAAATAGATTTTAGATGGTGCTGTGATTGCGGCGAAAGCCATCCACTCCATGAGTACTTCACAGGAGCGTCCTATGTTCATCAAGCTGGATCTTTCCAAAGCGTATGACAGAGTTAGCTAGAGAGTTCTTCATAGAGTCCTTCTGGCATTTGGTTTCTGCCAGGGGTGGATTGATTGGGTGCTTAGTTGTGTTACTACGCCCTCCTTCTCGGTCCTGATCAATGGGGTGTCGTCTGAGCTATTTGGTGCCACAAGAGGCCTTCGCCAGGGAGACCCACTGTCACCATACTTGTTTATTATTCTGGCAGAGGGACTTGGGCAGTTTCTAAAATTTTGGGTTTCTCAAAATGCACTGCATGGGTGGAGATGGGGGAACAGGGTTGCTACTCTTATGCATCTGCAATTTGTAGATGATACCATCTTGGCAGGTAGAGTGCGAATACGAGAGGCAGAGTCTTTCTAGTCTACCCTTGATAGTTACTTGGTGGCTTCTGGGCAGAAAATCAATGACCATAAGTCCTCGGTTTTCTTCTTTAATACTCCTGTCACTATTCAGAGAAGGATTGATGCCATATTAAGGTTTCAGATTCATACCCTTCCTGTGATCTATCTTGGTATTCCTATTGTTGTGGGGAGGCAACCTAGGCTATTCTGGCAAAACATTCTTGACAAACTTAGGCAAAAAGTTGGCCACTGGACTCATAGGTGGCTCTCCATAGTGGGTAGAGTGATCCTCCTTCAATCGGTTATTCAAGCGCTGCCCATTTACTGCTGCATGGTTCAGGCAGCCCCTATCTATTTTTTGAAGGAGTTCGATGCTCTGTCTAGACAATTCCTCTGGAGTGGTAACTTACAAAACACAAAGTGGAGCCTCATCAACTGGGCCACGGTCTGTTGGCCTAAGAAAGAAGGAAGTCTTGGATTGCGGTCTGCTACTCTTGCTAGTCAAGCCCTTGCGGCCAAGCTATACTGGAGGTGGTGTTCTAGCCCCTCTTCTCTCTGGGCCCGTATTCTTGCAGGTAAGTACTTTGCTAGTGTTGACTCTCATGATATTCCTAGGCTCCCTCTCGAAGGGAGAGGTTCGATGGTTTGGAAAACTCTTAAGCTTGGGGATCAGCTTGTGAAAAATAGCCTCTTCTAGGTTTTCCATAGTGGGAGGGAGGCCCTATTCTGGAGTGACTCTTGGGATGGGGTGCCTCCCCTGTTATCCTCTCACCCACATTTATAGTAGCTTTGTGATGCTTTTCAATCAGCTGGATGGTTTACTGTGGCACATTATAAAGAACTATTTGATATGGGGTCGACCTTTGGGTATAAGTGGAAAAGTTCCTCTATTTGGTTGCAGGGGGGCTTGGTAGAGGAGAGAAGAGAATTATCTCAGCTTCTTGGCTCCAAAGGCTACAGCTCCCTTCAGGGACGTGATGTTCTTGCTTGGGGGGAGATGCCACTGGACAGTATACTATGGCTGTTGGTTATAAGGTCCTGGCTAAACACTTCTATGATGAAGGGCAGTTCCTATGGGGGAAGAGTATCTGGAACAAGGGCTGCTTGGCCCAAGTGCAATTTTTTCTTATGGTTGCTTACTTATAATAGATGTCTAACCTGGGACAACTTGTGCAAGAGAGGTTTTCAAGGACCTTCTTTTTGCTTTCTGTGTCACAGGAATGGGGAGACCGTCTCTCATCTTTTTTTCCAATGTCAGTATGCCATTCAGATTTGGCATCTGTGGTGGATGGCCTGGAGGATTCCTTGCTGGCATGTTGGGTCCTTGGGTGAATTTTGGAGCCGGCTTGGGCAGGCTCCCTCTAATATTCCTTTGCTTCAAATGGCTTAGCAGATTGGGCCTTCTTTCATATTATGGAACCTGTGGATCGAACGTAATAGGAGAGTCTTCAGGAATGCCCAGCTGGAGGTGCGTGCTCTATGGAGTCTTATCACCATCGCGCTCCTGGAGACTTTACAAGTAAAGGGCGAGTGGGATGTTGACTTGGACCCGAAGGTGGCTCGGCTTTGCTCGCGCGTGGGACTTGACCCGACCCTGCCCCGCGCACCTAAGGGCAGTTGCAGCTTGACACCTGGTAGAAGACAAAGGATGCAGCCAGTGAACAGAGTTGGTCGCTGGAGTTCTCCTCCTGATGGGGTAATTAAAATTAATTTGGATGGCTCCTCCCATGGGAACCCAGGAGAGGATGGAATTGGGGGAGTCGGTCGTGACAGTATGGGTAAAATTCAGTTTATTTTTTCAATTCACAAAGGGCATCACACTAACAACCTCATGGAAGCCATGGCTATCTTGGAGGTGGTCCATTACTGCTGTGTACAGGGGTGGAATAACATTATGTGTGAATCGGATTCATAGGTTGTGGTCAATCTGCTGAATAGACGTGTCCCAGGGAAGATGGACTGGCAAATTCAAGTGGTTATTCAACAAATCTTGCAATTAAGCACTTCTTTGCACTCGATTTCTTTCAAACACATTCCCCGTGAGTGGAATAAGGTTGCGGATTGCTTGGCTAAGTGGGCCTCAGAGAATGGGCCTACGTGGAATATTACTGAGTTACGGATGCTTCCTATGTCCTTATATCAGAAACTGGTCCAACTGGAGGACCAGGATAATGAATTGTAACTGTTGTTTTGGCTTTCTTAATAAATTTTTACCCCTCGCTTAGTTAAAAAAAAATGCAACAATAAAACATAGGTGGTTTTACTCATTTCAAGCATGTTTACAATCAAAAGATTTAAACTTTATGTGTGTTTCCATTAATTTTTGAGTTTTGAATGATACAACACCAAAACTTAAGTGATTTTTCTCATTTCAATCATGTTTACAATCAAAAGATTCAAACTTTATGTGTGTATCCTATAATGTAACACCAAAATGTAGGTAGTTTTACTCATTTTGAACATGTTTATAATCAAAAGACTCAAACTTTATGTATATTTCCTATTATTTTTTAGTTTTAAATAATGGAACACCAAAACTTAAGCAATTTTACTCATTTTGAGCATGTTTACAATCAAAATATTGAAAATTTATGTGTGTTAACTATAATTTTTGAGTTTTGAATAATGCAACACCAAACCTTATGTTGTTTTACTCATTTTGAGCATGTTTAAATTCAAACTATTCAAACTTTATAAACATTTCCTATAATATTTTAGTTTTAAATAATGAAAGACCAAAATTTAGGCAATTTTACAATCAAAAAATTCAAACTTTATGTGTGTTTCCTTTTTTTTTTTTAATTTTGAATAAAGAAACATCAAAATATAAGTGGTCTTACTCATTTTAAGAAGGTTTAGAATCAAAAGATTCAAATTTTATTCATGTTTCCATTAGTTTTTTATTTTTGAAAGATGTAACACAGAAACATAAGTGGTTTTACTCAGTTGGAGCATGTTTACAATCAAAAGATTCAAACTTTATGTGTGTTTCCTATAATTTTTTAGTTTTTAATAATGTAACACCAAAAATTAATTGATTTTATACATTTTAAACATGTTTACAATCACAATATTCAAACTTTATGTGCTATTATAATAATTTTTGAGTTTTGACTAATGTAACACCAAAATATAAATAGTTTTACTCATTTTAAGCATGTTTACAATCAAAAGATTCAAACTTTATGCGTGTTTCCTATGATTTTTGTGTTTTGAATAATGCAACACCAAAACTTAGGCAATTTTACTCATTTTTAGCCTATTTACAATCAAAATATTCAAACCTTATGTGTATTTCTTATAATTTTTGAGTTTTGAATAATGCAAAACCAAAACTTATGTAGTTTTACTTATTTTGAGCATGTTTACATTCAAAAGATTCAAACTTTATATGTGTTTCCAATCATTTTTTAGTTTTGAATAATGTAACACCAAAACTTAAGTAGTTTTACTTATTTTGAGCATGTTTAAATTTAAAAGATTCAAATTTATGTGGGTTTCCTATAATTTTTGAGTTTTGAATAATGTAACAAAAAAACCTAAGTAGTTTGACTAATTTTGAGAGTGTCGAGAATCAAAAGATTAAAAATTTATGCATGTTTCCTATAATTTTAGATTTTTGAATAATGTAAAACCAAAAGTTATGTGGTTTTACTTGTTTCAAGTATGTTCACAATTAAAATATTCATAATTTATGCACAATTCCTATAATTTTTCAGTTTTGAATAATGCAACAACAAAACTTAAGTGATTTTACTCATTTCCACAATGTTTATAATCAAAATATTCAATCTTTATCTATGTTTAATATAATTTTTGAGTTTTGAATAATGCAACACCAAAACCTAGGTAATTTTATTCATTTTGAGAATGTTTACAATCAAAAAATTCAAAATTTATGCATCTTTACTATAATTTTTGAGTTTTAAATATTGCAACGCCAAAAATTAGGAGATTTTACTCATTTCAAACATGTTTACAAACAAAATATTCAAAATTTATACATGTTTCTAATAATTTTTTAGTTTTGAATAATGCAACACCAAAACTTAAGTAGGTTTACTCATTTTGAGCATGTTTAGAGTTAAATGATTTAAATTTATGTGGGTTTCAAATTATTTTTGGGTTTTGAATAATGTAGCACCAAAACTTAAGTAGTTTGACTCCTTTAGAGCATGTTTAAAATCACAATATTCAAACTTTATGCATGTTTACTATAATTTTATATTTTTGAATAATGCAACACCAAAACTTAGTCAAAATTTCTAATTTTTAGGACTTTTACAATCAAAATATTCAAACCTTAAATGCATTTCCTATAATTTTTGAGTTCTAAATAATGCAATACAAAAACTTATGTGGTTTTACTTGTTTTGAGCATGTTTACAATCAAAATATTCAACCTTTATGCATGTTTCCTATAATTTTTGAGCTTTGAATAATGTAACATAAAAACATAGGTGGTTTTACTCATTTCAAGCATGTTTACAATCAAAAGATTCAAACTTTATCCATGTTTCTTATAATTTTTGAGTTTTGAATAATTTAACACCAAAACATAGGCAATTTTACTCATTTTGAGCATGTTTACAATCAAAAGATTCAAACTTTATGCATGTTTGCTATTATTTTTTACTTTTGAATAATGCAACACCAAAATATAGGTGGTTTTAATCATTTCAAGCATGTTTACAATAAAAATATTCAAAATTTATGCATGTTTCCTATAATTTATAGGTATTGATTTATCCAACATAAAAACATAGGCAGTTTTATGCATTTCTAGCATGTTTACAATCAAAAAATTCAAACTTTATGCATGTTTTCTATAATTTTTGAGTTTTGAATAATAGAAACACCAAAATTTTAGTGGTTTTGCTCATTTCAAAGATGTTTACAATGAAAAGATTCAAACTTTATGCATTTTTTTATAATTTTTGAGTTTTCAATAATGTAACACCAAAACTTAGGCATTTTTACTCATTTCGAGCATGTTTACAATCAAAAGTTTCAAACATTATGCACGTTTCTCATAATTTCTTACTTTTGAATAATGCAACACCAACACTTAAATAGTTTTACCCATTTCAAGTATGTTTACAATCAAAAAATTCAAATTTATGCATGTTTTCTATAATTTTTGAGTTTTGTATAATGCAACATAAAAACTTAGGTAGTTTTACTTATTTTGAGCATGCTTTACAATCATAATATTTAAAATTTATGCATGTTTTATATAATGTTTTAGTTTTGAAAAATATAACACCAAATCATAAGTGGTTTTACTTGATTCAACCCTATTTAAAATCAAAATATTCAAACTTTATGCCTGTTTCCTTTAATTTTTGAGTTTTAAATAATGTAACACTTAAACATAGGCATTTTTTCTCATTTCAAGCATGCTTACAGTCAAAAGATTAAAACATTATGTGTGTTTCCTATAATTTTTGAGTTTTGAATAATGCAACACTAAAACTTAGGTGATTTTACTCATTTTGTACATGTTTACAATCAAAATATTTAAACTTTATATGCATTTCTTTTTATTGTTGAGTTTTGAATAATGCAATAATAAAACATAGGTAGTTTTACTCATTTCAAGCATGTTTACAATCAAAAGTTTCAAACTTTATGCACCTCTCTTATAATTTTTGAGTTTTGAATAATGCAACACCAAAACTTAGGTAGTTTACTCATTTTTAGCATGTGTAAAATCAAAAGATTCAAATTTTATGTGCATTTCCTATAATTTTTCAGTTTTGAATAATGAAAGAACAAAACTTAAGTGGTTTTAATCATTTTAAACATGTTTAAAATCAAAATATATAAACTTTATGCATGTTTCCTATAATTTTTGAGTTTTTAAAAATGCAACACCAAAACTTAGGCAATTTTAGTCATTTCGAGTAGGTTTACAATTAAAAGATTCAAACTTTATGCATGTTTACTATAAACTTTGAATTTTTAATAATGCAACTCTGAAATGGAGGTAGTTTTACTCATTTTGAGCATGTTTACAATAAAAATATTTAAGTTTTATGCATGTTTTCTATAATTTGAGTTTTGAATAATGCGACACCAAAACATAGGGATTTTTACTCATTTTGATCATGTTTACAATTAAAATATTCAAACTTTATGCATGTTTCCTATAATTTTTTAGTTTTGAATAATGTAACAACAAAACATAGGTGGTTTTTCTCATTTCAAGCATGTTTACAATTAAAAGGTTCAAATTTATACGCATTTCCTATAATTTTTATTTTTGAATCATACAACACCAAAACTTAAGTGGTTTTACACATTTTGAGCATGTTTAGAATTAAAAGATTCAAACTTTATGCGTATTTTCTATAATTTTTGAGTTTTGAATAATGCAACACCAAAACTTAAATGGTTTTACTTGTTTCAAGCATGTTTACAATTAAAAGATTCAAAATTTATGTGCATTTCCTATAATTTTTTAGTTTTGAATAATGCAACACCAAAAATTAGGTGCTTTTACTTATTTCAATCATGTTTACAATCAAAAGATTCAAACTTTAAGCATGTTTTCTATATTATTTGAGTTTTGAAAAACATAACACCAAAACTTATGCAGTTTTACTCATTTTAAGCATGTTTACAGTTAAAAAATTTAAACTTTATGCACATTTCCTATAATTATTGAATTTTGAAAAAAATAACACCAGAATGTATGTAGTTTTACTCATTTTGAGCATGTTTACAATCAAAAGATTTAAACATTATGCATGTTTCCTAAATTTTTTGAGTTTTGAATAATGAAACACCAAAACTTAGGTGGTTTTACTCATTTTGAGAAGGTTTAAAATCAATATATTCAAACTTTATTCATATTTCATCTAATTTTTATGTTTTGAATAATGCAACACAAAAACATAGGTTGTTTTACTCATTTTGAGCATGTTTACAATCAAAAGATTCAATATTTATGCACATTACCTATAAATTTTGATTTTTGAATAATGTAACACTAAAACATAGGTGGTTTTACTCATTTGCAGCATGTTTACAATCAAAATATTCAAACTTGATGTGTGTTTCCTATAATTTTTGAGATTTAAATAAAGTAACACTAGAATGTAAGCAGTTTTACTCAATTCAAGCATGTTTATAATTAAAAGATTCAAATTTTATTGATGTTTAATATAATTTTTGAGTTTTAAATAATGCAACACAAAAACTTTGGTGCTTTTACTCATTTCAAACATGTTTACAATAAATATATTCAAAACTTATGTGTGTTTCCTATTATTTTTTAGTATTGAATGATACAACACAAAAACTAAGGTGGTTTTATACATTTGAACCATGTTTACAATCAAAATATTCAAGCTTTATACATGTTTTCTATAATTTTAGTTTGGAATAATGCAACACCAAAACTTAGATGTTTTTACTCATTTCAAGCAAGTTTACAATCAAAAGATTCAAACTTTACATGTATTTCCTATAATTTTTTAGTTTTGAATAATGCAACATCAAAACATAGGTGGTTTTACTCATTTTGAGCATGTTTACAATCAAAAGATTCAAACTTTATCCACATTTTCTATAGTTTTTGAGTTTTGAATAAAGCAACACCAAAATTTTGGTGGTTGTACTTATTTTGAGCATGTTTACAATGAAAATATTCAAACTCTATGCATGTTTCCTATAATATTTGAGTTTTGAATAATGCAACACCAAAACTTAGGTGGTTTTACTTGTTTTAAGCATGCTTATAATCAAAAGATTCAAATTTTATGCATGTTTCCCATAATTTTTTAATTTTAAATAATACAACACCATCACTTTGGAAATTTTACTCATTTTGAGCATGTTTACAATCAAAAGATTCAAACTTTATGCATGATTTTTTATAATTTGTGAGTTTTGAATAATGCAACACAAAAACTTAGGTGTTTTTACTCATTTAAATCATGTTTATAATCAAAAGATTTAAATTTTATGTGTGTTTCCTATAATTTTTTAGTTTTGAATAATGCAACACAAAAACCTATAGAGTTTTAACCTTTTTGAACATGTTTACAATCAAAAGATTCAAACTCTATGCATGTTTCCAATAATTTTTGAGTTTTGAATAATGCAACACTAAAACATAGGTGGTTTTACTCATCTTGAGCATGTTTACAATCAAAAGACTTAAATTTTATGTATGTTTCCTATAATTTTTGAGTTTTGAATAATACAACACCAAAACTTATGTGGTTTTACTAGTGTTCAGCATGTTTACAATCGAAAGATTCAAACTTTATGTGTTTTTACCATAATTTTTGAGTTTTGAATAATACAACACTAAAACTTGGGTTGTTTTACTCATTTTGAGCATGTTTAAATTCAAATGATTTAAAATTTATTAGAATTTCCTTTAATTTTTGAGTTTTGAATAATGAAACACCAAAACATAGGGAGTTCTACACATTTTGAGCATGTTTACAATAAAAAAATTCAAACTTTATGTGTGTTTCTTATAATTTTTTAGTTTTGAATAATCTAACACCAAAACTTGAGTGATTTTACTCATTTTGAGCATCAAAATTTTCAATTGTTTTGTGTATTTCCTACATTATTTGAGTTTTGAAAAATAGAACACTAAAACATAGCCAATTTTACTCATTTTTAAGCTTTTTGTGCATTTCATATAATTTTTGAGTTTTGAATAATGCAACACCAGAACTTAGGAGGTTTTACTCCTTTCAAGCATGTTTACAATCAAAATATTCAAAATTTATGTGTTATTTTGATAAATTTTGAGTTTTAAATAATGTAACACCAAAACCTAGGTAGTTTTACTCATTTCAAACATGTTTACAATGAAAATATTTAAACTTTATGAACATTTCCTATGATTTTTGAGTTTTGAATAATGCAACACCAAAACTTAGGTAGTTTTACTCATTTCAAGCATGTTTACAATAAAATATTATAAATTTATGTATATTTCCTATAATTTTTGAGTTTTAAATATGCAACACCAAAAATTATGCATTTTTACTCATTTTGAGCATGTTTACATCAAAAGATTCAAACTTTATACACATTTCCAATAATGTGTTAGTTTTTAATTATGGAACATCAAAATTTAAGCGATTTTAATCATCTTGACAATGTTCACAATCAAAACATTCAAAATTATGCATGTTTCAAAAAAAAATTAGTTTTGAATAATGCAACATCAAAATTTAGGCAATTTTACTCATTTTGACTATGTTCACAATCAAAAGATTCAAACTTTATGCACATTTCCTATGATTTTTGAGTTTTGAATTATGAAACATGAAAACTTACGTGGTTTTACTCATTTCAAGCATGTTTACAATCATAAGATTCAAAATTTATCCATGTTTCCAATAATTTTTTAGTTTCAAATAATGAAATATCAAAACTTAGGCAATTTTATTCATTTTGAGCATGTTTACATTCAAAATATTCAAACTTTGTGCTTATTTACTATAATTTTTGAGTTTTGAATAATGCAACACCAAAACTTAGGTGGTTTTACTCATTTCAAGCATGTTTACAATCAAAATATTCAAACTTTATGTGTATTTCCTATAATTTTTGAGTTTTGAATAATGCAACACAAAAACATAGGCAATTTTATGAATTTTGAGCATGTTTACAATCAAAAGATTCAAACTTTATGCACATTTCTTATAATTTGAGTTTTGAATAATCTAATACCAAAACATAGATGGTTTTACACATTTTTATCATGTTTATAATTGAAAGATTCAAGCTTTATGTACATTTCCTATAATATTTGAGTTTTGAATAAAACAAAATAAAAAATGAGGTGGTTTTTCTCAATTTGAGCATGTTTACAATCAAAATATTCAATCTTTAAACACATTTCCTATAATTTTAGAGTTTTGAATAATTCAACGCCAAAATTTAGCCATTTTTACTCATTTTGAGCATGTTTACAATGAAAAGATTCAAACTTTATGCATGTTTACTATAATTTTTGTATTTTGAATAACGAAACATTAAAACTTAGGTAGTTTTACTCATTTTGAGAATGCTTACAATCATTTTGAGCATTTTTTTACAATCATTTTGAGCATTTTTTACTTTGAACACTAAACCTTAGGTAGTTTTAGTCATTTTGTGCATGTTTACATTTAAAAGATTCAAACTTTATGCATCTATTGTATATTTTTTGAGTTTTGAATAATGCAACACTAAAAATTAAAGGTTTTAATCATTTTGAGCATGTTTACAATTAAAATATTCAAACTTTATGTGTGCTTCTTATAATTTTAAAGTTTTTAAAATTCAACACCAAAACCTAAGTGGTTTTACTCATTTTGAGCATGTTTACAATCAAAAGATTCAAAATCTATGAATGTTTCTTATAATTTTTGAGTTTTGAATAATATAACACAAAAACTTAAGTAGTTCTAATCATTTCAAGCATGTTTACAATCAAAAGATTCCAACTTTATGTGCATTTTCTATAATATTTGAGTTTTGAATAATGCAACACTAAACCTTAGGTAATTTTAGTCATTTAGAGCATGTTTACAATCAAAAGATTCAAACTTTATGCATGTTTCCAATAATTTTTGAGTTTTGAATAATGCAACACCAAAACTTAAGTGGGTTTACTCATTTTGTGCATGTTTACAATCAAATATCTCAAACTTCATGTGTATTTCTTATAATTTTTGAGTTTTAAATAATGCAACACTAAAACCCAAGGAGGTCTTACTCATTTCAAGCTTATTTACAAACAAAAGATTCAAAATGTATGCACGTTACCGATAATTTTAGAGTTTTAAATAATGTAACCCAAAAACTTAGGTAGTTTTACTCATTTCAAGAATGTCTACAACCAAAAGATTCAAACTTTATCTGAATTTCCTATAATTTTTGAGCTTTGAATAATGTAACACCAAAACTTAATTAATTTTACTCATTTTGAGCATGTTTACAATCAAAAGATTCAAACTTTATACATGTTTCCTATATTATTTGAGTTTTGAATAATACAACACCAAAATCTATGCATTTTTACTCATTTTGAGCATGTTTAAAATCAAAAGATTCAAACTTTATGCATGTTTCCTATAGTTTTTGAGTTTTGAATAATGCAACATCGAAACATACGTAGTTTTATTCATTTCAAGCATGTTTAAAATCAAAAGATTCAAAATTTATGCATGTTTCCTATAACTTTTGAGCTTTGAAGAATGCAATAATGAATCTTAGTTGGTTTTATGTGATTCAAGCATGTTTACAATCAAAAGAATCAAACTTTATCTATGTTTTCAATATTTTTTAGTTTTTAATAATACAATGCCAAAACTTAGGTGGTTTTACTTGTTTTGAGCATGTTTTCAATCAAAATATTAGAACTTTATGCATATTTATTATAATTTTTGAGTTTTGAATAATGCAACACCAAAACTTAAGCAGTTTTACTCATTTTGGGCATTTTTAAAATGAAAAGATTCAAACTTTATACATGTTTCCTATAATTTTTGAGTTTCAAATAATGCAACACCAAAACTTAGGACATTTTACTCATTTTAAGCATGTTGAGAATCAAAAGAATCAAACCTTAAGCATGTTTCCTATAATTGTTTAGTTTTGAATAATGCAACACCAAAACTTAGTCAAATTTACTCATTTTGAGCTTGTTTACAATCAAAAGATTCAAAAATTTTATGCATTTGTTATAATTTTTGAGATTTTAATAATGCAACACCAAAACATAGGCTGTTTTATTCATTTCAAGCATTTTTACAATCAAAATATTCAAAATTTATTCATGTTGCCTATAATTTTTGAGTTTTGAAAAATGCAACACCAAAATTTAGGTGGTTTTACTAATTTCAAGCATGTTTAAAATCAAACTATTAAAAATTTATGTGCATTTATTTTTATTTTTTAGTTTTGAATAATATAACACAAAAATTTATGTGGTTTAACTCTTTTTGAGCATATTTATAATCAAAAGATTCAAACTTTATGCACATTTCTTATAATTTTTTAGTTTTGAATAATGTAACAATAAAAATTAGATAGTTTTACTCATCTCATGAATGTTTATAATAAAAATATTCAAAATTTATCCATGCTTCTAATAATTTTTGAGTTTTTCATAATGTAACAAAAAACTTTTGTAATTTTCCTTGTTTCAAACATGTTTACAATTAAAAGATTCAAACTTTATGTACGTTTCCTATAATTTTTGAGTTTTGAATAATGTAATGCCAAAACATAGGTCCTTTTACACATTTCAAGAATGTTTACGTAAAATCAAAAGATTCAATCTTTATACACATTTCCTATAATTTTTTAGTATTGAATAATGCAACACCAAAATGTAGGTGGTTTTACTTGTTTCTAGCATGTTTACAATCAAAATATTCAAACTTTATGTGCATTTCTTATATTTTTTGAGTTTTAAATGATGCAACCCAAAAATTTAAGCAATTTTACTCATTTTCAGCATGTTTAGAATCAAAGATTCAAACTTTAAGCATTTTTCTTTTAATTTTTGAATTTTGATTTATCCAATACTAAAATTTAAGTGGTTTTACTCATTTTGAGCATGTTGAAAATCAAAAGATTCAAAATTTATGCATATTTCCTATAATTTTTATATTTTGAATAATGCAACACCAAACCTTAGGTGTTTTTACTCCTTCAGAGCATGTTTACAGTCAAAATATTCAAACTTGATATGTATTTCTTATAATTTTTGACTTTTGAATAATGTAACACCAAAACTTAGGTAGTTTTACCTATTTTGAGCATGTCTCCAATTAAAAGATTCAAACTTTGTGTGTTTCCTATAATTTTTGAGTTTTGAATAATACAACACCAAACATAGGTGGTTTTACGCATTCAAGCATGTTTAAAATCAAGATATTGACACTTTATGTACATTTTCTTTAATTTTTGGGTTTTGAATAATGTAATAGAAGAACTTACATGGTTTTTTTCATTTTGGGCCCATTCAAAATCAAAAGAATCAAACTTTATGCATTTTTCCTATAATTTTTGAGGTTTAAATAATACAACACTAAAACCTAAGTGGTTAGACCCATCTTGAGCATGTTTAAAATTAAAATATTCCAAATTTATGTGTGTTTTCTATAATTTTTGAGTTTTTAATAATGCAACACCAAAACTTAAGTTGTTTTATGCATTTTGAGCATATTTAAAATCAAAAGATTCAAACTTTATGCATGTTTCCAATAATTTTTGAGTTTTGAATAATACAACACTAAAACTAAGGTGGTTTTACTCATTTTCAATATGTTTACAATCAAAGGATTTAAACTTTATGCATGTTTCCTAAATTTTTTGTGTTTTGAAGATTGCAATGCCAAAAATTTCATGGTTTTACTCATTTTGAGCATGTTTACAATCAAAAGATTTATGATTAATGCAATACAAAAACTTAGGTGGTTTTAATTATTTCAAACAAGTTTACAATTAAAAAGATTTTAAATTTATGCATGTTTCCTATAATTTTTGAGTTTTGAATAATCCAACATAAAAACATTGGTGGTTTTACTTGTTTCATGAATGCTTACAATTAAATTCAAATTCCATATTTCCTATAACTTTTGAGTTTTGATCCATATTTCCTATAACTTTTGAGTTTTGAATAATGCAACACTAAAACAAAGGTAATTTTTCTCATTTTGAACATGTTCCAATCAAAATATTCAAACTTCATTGATGTTTCCATTAATTTTTGTGTTTTAAATCATGCCACACCAAAACATAAGTGGTTTTACTCATTTTGAGCATGTTTACAATCAAAAGATTAAAACTTTGTGTGTTTCTTATAATTTTTGAGTTTTGAATAATGTAACACCAAAATGTAAGTGATTTTACTCATTTTGATCATGTTTACAATCAAAAGTTTCAAAATTTATGCATGTTTCCTATGTTATTTTAGTTTTGAAAAATATAACACAAAAACATAGGCAATTTTACTCATTTTGAGTATGTCTAAAACCAAAAGGTTGAAGCTTGATATGTATTTCTTATAATTTTTGAGTTTTGAATAATACACCACCAAATATTAGGTAGTTTTACTCATTTTGAGCATGTTTACAATCAAAAGATTCAAACTTTATGCACTATTCTAATAAATTTTGAGTTTTGAATAATGTAACACCGAAACATAGGTAGTTTTACTCATTTTGAACATGTTTACAATTAAAAGATTCAAACTTTAGAGGCATTTCCTATTATTTTTGAGTTTTAAATAATAGAAAACCGAAACTTAGGTGGTTCTAATTATTTTTAACATGTTTACAATCAAATATTCAAACTTTATGCACATTTCCTATATTTTGTGAGTTTTAAATAATGCAACACGAAAAGTTTTTTGGTTTTACTTGTTTCCAACATATTTACATTAAAAAGATTCAAACTTTATATGTGTTTCTAATATTTATTTAGTTTTGAAATAATGTAACATAAAAAATTAAGTGGTTTTACTCATTTTGACAATGTTCTCAATTGAAAGATTCAAAATTCATGCGTGCTTCCAATAATTTTTTTATTTTGAATAATGCAATATCAAAACTTAAGCAATTTTACTCATTTTGACAATGCTCATAATCAAAATATTCAAATTTTATGTGTTTTCTTATAATTTTTGAGTTTTGAATTATGCAACATAAAAACTTAGGTGGTTTTACTCATTTTGAGCATGTTTACAATCAAAAGATCAATTTTTTTTGGTGTTTCCAATAATTTTTGAGTTTTAAATAATGAAACACTAAAACTTAGACAATTTTACGCATTTCAAGCATGTTTACAATCAAAATATAAACATTATGCTAATTTCCTATAATTTATTAGTTTTGAACAATGCAACACAAAAATTAAGCAGTTTTACTTCTTTTGAAAATGTTTACAATTTAAAGATTCAAAATTTATGTGTGATTTCAATAATTTTTGAGTTTTTAATAATGCAACACCAAAACTTAAGTGGTTTTACTCATTTCAAGGATGTTTAGAATTATAAGATTCAAATTTTATGCATGTTTCTTATAAATTTTGAGTTTTGAATAATGCAACACTAGAACTTGGGTAGTTTTACTCATTTTGAGGATGTTTCCAATCAAAAGATTCAAAATTTATGCACGTTCTTATAATTTTTGAATTTTGAATAATGTAACACCAAAACTTAGGAATTTTTACTTATTTGAAGCATGTTTACAATTAAAATATTCAAACCTTATGCATATTTCCTATAATTTTTGAGTTTAGAATAATGAAATATGAAAACATAAGCAGTTTTACTCATTTTGATCATGTTTACAATCATAATATTTAAAATTTATATGTATTTCCTATAATTTTTGAGTTTTGAATAATGCAAGACCAAAACTTGGGTAGTATTACTAGTTTCAACCATGTTTACAATCAATAGATTAAAACTTTATGCACATTTCCTATAATTTTTTAGTTTTGAATAGTGGAACATGAAAGTTAGATGGTTTTATTCATTTTGAGCATGTTTGCAATCAAAATATTCAAACATTATGCATGTTTACTATAATTTTTGAGTTTTTAATAATGCAACACTAAAACATACTCAATTTCACTCATTTTGAGCATGTTTACAATCAAAAGATTCAAACTTTATGCATGTTTTCTATAATTTTTTAGTTTTAAATAATGCAACACCAAAACTTATGCATTTTTACTCATCTTGAGCACATTTACAATCACATGATCCAAAATTTTTATGTGTTTCCAATATTATTTGAGTTTTGAATAGTGTGACATCAAAATTTAGGTAGCTTTATGTTTCAAGCATGTTTAAAATCAAAAGATTCAGACTTTAAGTGCTTTTCCTATAATTTTTGAGTTTCTAAAAATGAAACACCAAAACTTAGGAAGTTTACATTAAAAATATTGAAAATTTATGTGATTTTGCTCTATTTTTTTAGTTTAAAATAAAGCAACAAAAAAACTTAGGTAGTTGTGCTCGCTTATAGCATGTTTACAATCAAAAGATCTGAACTTTATGCACATTTCTTATAATTTTTGAGTTTTAAATAATGCAACATTAAAAATTACATGGTTTTAGGTAGTTTTACTCAATTTGAGCATGTTTAAAATCAAAATATTCAAACTTTATACACTTTTCCTATAATTTTTGAATTTTTAATAATGAAGCACCAAAAATTAAGTGGTTTTAGGTAGTTCTACTCAGTTTGAGCATGTTTACAATAAAAAAATTTCAACTTATACACTTTTTATATAATTTTTGAGCTTTGAATAATGCAACACCAAAACTTAGGTGGATCAACTTGCTTCGAGTATGTTTACAATCAAAAGATTTAAATTGTATGTGTGTTTCCTATAATTTTAGAGTTTTGAATAAAACAACACTAAAACTTAGGTGGTTTTACTCCTTTTGAGCATGTTTACAATCAAAAGATTCAAACTTTATGCATGTTCCCTATATTTTTTGTCTTTTGAATAATGCAACACTAAAACTTAGGTGCTTTTACTCATTTCAAGCATGTTTATAGTCAAAAGATTCAAACTTCATGTGAATTTCCTATAATTTAAATTTTGAATAATGCAACACAAAGACTTAGTCAATTTTACTCATTTGAAGCATGTTTACAATGAAAAGATTCAAACTTTATGTGTTTTTCTTATATTTTTTTAGTTTTAAATAATGCAACACCAAAAAATAGGTGGTTTTACTCATTTTGATCATGTTTACGATTAAAACATTTAAACTTTATGCACACCTCTTATAATTTTTGATTTTTAATAAAGCAAGACAAAATACAGGTAGTTTGACTCATTTCAAGCATGTTTACAATCAAAAGATTCAAACTTTTTGTGCATTGCCTATAAGTTTTGAGTTTTGAATAATGTAACACCAAAACATAGGTATTTTTACTCATTTAAAGCATGTTTACAATCAAAATATTCAAAATTTATTTATGTCACCTATAATTTTTGAGTTTTTTAAAATGCAACACCAATTTAAAGTATGTTTACTATCAAAAGATTCAAAATTATGCATGTTTTCTATAATATTTTAATTTTAAATAATGAAACACAAAATCTTAGGTGGTTTTTCTCATTTAGAGCATGTTGACAATCAAAAGATTTAAACTTTATGCATATTTCCTATAATTTTTGAGTTTTAAATAATGCAACACTAAAAACTATTTTGTTTTACTCATTTTGAACATGTTTACAATTAAAAGATTTAAGCTTCCTATAATTTTTGAGTTTTGAATAATGTAACACTAAAACATAAGCAATTTTACTTATTTCAAGCATGTTTAAAATCAAAAGAGTCAAACTTTATGTGTGTTTCCTATCATTTTTGAGTCTTAAATATGTAACTAAAAAAATTAGGCGATTTTAATCATTTCTAACATGTTTACAATCAAAATATTAAAACTTTATGCATATTTCCTATAATTTTTGAGTTTTGAATAATGCAACACCAAAACTTAGGCACGTTTACTTATTTTGAGCATGTTTACAATCAAAAGATTCAAACTTTATATGCTTTTCATATAATTTTTTAGTTTTGAATAATGCAACACCAAAACTTAGGTGGGTTTACTCATTTTGAGCATGTTTATAATCAAAATATTCAAACTTTATGTGCATTTCCTATATTTTTTGTGTTTTGAATAATGCAACACCAAAACTTACATAGTTTTGCTCATTTCGAACATGTTTACAATCAAAATATTCAAAATTTATGTGTATTTCCTATAATTTTTGAGTTTTGAATAATGCAACACCATAACATAGGTTGTTGTATTCATTTTGATCATGTTTACAAATAAAAGGTTTAAATTTTATGTGCATTTCCTATAATGTTTGATTTTTGAATAATGCAAAACCAAAACCTAGGTAGTTTTACTCATTTAGATCACGTTTAAAATCAAAAGATTCAATATTTATGTGCATTTTCTATAAATTTTTTTTTTGAATAATGCAACACAAAAACATTGATAGTTTTACTCATTTTGAGCATGCTTACGAATAAAAGATTCAAATTTTTTGTGCATTTTCTATAATGTTTGAGTTTTGAATAATGCAACACCAAAACCTAGGTAGTTTTACTTGTTTCAAACATGTTTAAAATCAAAAGATTCAAACTTTATGTGTGTTTTCTATAACTTTTGTGTTTTATATAATGCAACACCAAAACTTTGGTAGTTTTACTCATTTTGAGCATGATTACAATCAAAAGATTCAAACCTTATGTGTGTTTCTTATAATTTTTGAGCTTTGAATAATGTAACACTAAAACTTAGGTGGTTTTACTTATTTTGATTATGTTTACAATTAAAAGATTCAAAATTTATGTGCATTTCCTATATTTTTGGAGTTTGGAATAATGCAACACCAAAACTTAGGCAATTTTACTCATTTCTTGCATGATTGTAATCAAAAGATTCAAATTTTATTCATGTTTGCAATAATTTTTGACATTTGAATAATGAAACACCAAAACATATGTGGGTTTACTTATTTTGAGCATGTTTACAATCAAAATAATCTAGCTTTATGCATGTTTCCTACAATTTTTTAGTTTTGAATAATGCTATACCAAAACTTAGGTGATTTTACTCATTTACTTATGTGTGTTTCCTAAAAATTTTGAGTTTTAAATAATGCAACACTGAACTTAGGTAATTTTACTTGTTTCAAGCATGCTTGACTCATTTTGAGCATGTTTATAGTGAAAATATTGAAACTTTATACATGTTTCCTATATTATTTGAGTTTTGAATAATGCAACATCAAAGCTCATGTGATTTTACTCATTTTGAGCATTTTTAAAATCAAAAGATTCAAATTTTATATACATTTCCTATAATTTTTGAGTTTTGAATAATGCAACACCAAAACTTAAGTGGTTTTACTCATTTTGAGAAGGTTTACAATCAATATATTGAAACTTTATGCACATTTCTTCTAGTTTTTGTGTTTTGAATAATGCAACATAAAATATTAAGAAATTTTACTCATTTTGAGAATGTTTATAATCAAAAGATTCAATCTTTAAGTGCATTTCCTATATTTTTTGAGTTTTGAATAATGCAACATTGAAACTTAGTTGGTTTTATGTGTTTCAAGCATGTTTACAATGAAAAGATTCAAACTTTATGTGCATTTCCTATAATGTTTTAGTTTTTAATAATGCAACACTAAAACCTAAGTAGTTTTACTCATCTTGAGCATGTTTACAATCAAAAGATTCAAACTTTATGTACATTTATTATAATTTTTGAGTTTTGAATAATGCAACACCAAAAATTTAGTGGTTTTACTCATTTTGAGCATTTTTAAAATCAAAAGATTCTAATTTTTTTCATGTTTCCTATAATTTTTGAGTTTTGATTAATGCAACACCAAAACTTAGGTAGTTTTACTCATTTCAAGCATGTTTACAATCAAAAGATTCAAACCTTATGCATGTTTCCTATAATTTTTAAGTTTGAATAATGTAACACCAAAACTTAGTCATTTTTACTCATTTTAAGCATATTTAGAATCAAAAGATTGAAACTTTATGTGCATTTCTTATAATTTGAGTTTTGAATAATACAACACCAAAATTTAAGTGGTTTTATTCATTTTGAGCATGTTTATAATCAAAAAATTCAAATTTTATGCATAGTTCTTATAATTTTTGAGTTTTTAATAATGCAACACCAAAATTTAAGTGATTTTACTCATTTCGAGCATGTTTAAAATTAAAAAAATCAAAATTTATGCGTATTTCCCATAACTTCTAAGTTTTAAAAAATGCAACACCAAAATTTAAGTGGTTTACATGTTTCAAGCATGTTTACAATCAAAATATTAAAAATTTATCCATGTTTTTTATAATTTTTTAGTTTTCAATAGTGTAACATGAAAATGTAAGTAATTTTTATCATTTCAATCATGTTTACAATTAAAATATTAAAATTTTATGCGTGTTGCTTATAATTTTTTAGTTTTGAATAATGCAATATGAAAACACAGGTAGTTTTCCTCATTTCAAACATGTTTACAATCAAAAGATTAAATCTTTATATGTGTTTCCTATAATTTTTTAGGTTTGAATAATGAAAGACCAAAACTTAGGTAATTTTACTCATTTCAAGCATGTTTACAATCAAAATATTCAAAATTTATCCATATTTCCTATATTTTTTTAGTTTTGAATAATGCAACACAAAAACTTAGGTGGTTTTACTCATTTCAAGAATGTTTACAATCAAAAGATTCAAACTTTGTGCACATTTCTTATGTTTTTTGAGTTTTGAACAATGCAACACCAAAACATAATTGATTTTACTCATTTTGAGCATGTTAACAATCAAAAGATTCAAAGTTTATGCATTTTTAACATAATTTTTTAGTTTTGAATAATGTGTTTTACTCACTATGAGCATGTTTACAATCAAAAGGTTCAAACCTTATGCGAGTTTACTAGAAATTTTGAGTGTTAAATAATACAACATCAAAAGTTAAAAGGTTTTCCTATAATTTTTGAGTCTTGATTAAGGCAACACTAAAATTTAGGTGGTTTTACTCATTTCTAGCTAGTTTACAATCAAAAGGTTCAAAATTTATGAAAATTTCTTATAATTTTTGTGTTTTGAATAATTCAACACAATCAAAATGTTCAAACTTTATGTATGTCTCCTATAATTTTTATGTTTTGAATAATGCAACACCAAAATTTAGGTGTTTTAACTCCTTTTGATCATCTTTACAATTAAAAGGTTCAAAATTTATGAAAATTTCTTATAATTTTTTTGTTTTGAATAATTCAACACCAAAACTTATGTAGTTTATGCATTTCAAGCATGTTTACAATGAAAATATTTACACTTTATGCACATTTTCTTTAATTTTTGAATTTTGAATACTGCAACACCAAAATTTAAGTGGGTTTACTCATTTTGGGCATGTTTAAAATCAAAAGAATAAAAACTTATGCATGTTTCCTATAATTTTTGAGTTAAAATAATGCAACACCTAAGTGGTTAGACCCATCTTGAGCATGTTTAAAATCAAAATATTCAAAACTTATGTGTGTTTCCTATAATTTTTGAGTTTTGAATAACACAACACAAAATCTTAAGTGGTTTTATGCATTTTGAACATGTTTAAAATTAAAAGATTCACACTTTATGCATGTTTCATATAATTTATAAGTTTTGAATAATTCAACACCAAAACTAAGGTGGTTTTACTTGTTTTGAGGATGTTTACAATTAAAAGATTTAAACTTTATTGCACTTTTCATATATTTTTTGAATTTTGAAGAATATAACAACCAAAATTATGTGGTATTACTCATTACAAGCATGTTTACAATCCAAATATTCAATCTTTATTATGTTTCCTATAATTTTTGAGGTTTTAGTAATGCAATACCAAAATATAGGTGGTTTTACTTGTTTTGAGCATGTTTAAAAATAAAAAGAATTAAACTTTATGCATGTTTCCTATAATTTTTGAGTTTTGAATAATGAAACACCAAAACATATGTAGTTTAACTTGTTTCATGCATGTTTACAATCAAAAGATTCAAACTTTCTACATTTTTCCCATAATTTTTATGTTTTGAATAATGGATCACCAAAACTTTGGTTGTTTTACTGATTTTGTGTATGTTTATAATCAAAATATTCAAACTTCATGCACATTTCCTATAATTTTTATGTTTTTAATAATGCAACACCAATACTTAGGTGGTTCTACTCATTTCAACAATGCTTGTAATTAAAAGATTCAAACTTTATCTTCATTTCCTATAATTTTTGAGTTTTGAGTAATACAACACTAAAACATAAGCAATTTTACTTATTTTGAGCATGTTTATAATCAAAAGTTTCAAACTTTATGCATGTTTCCTATTATTTTTGAGTTTTAAATAATGGAAAACCAAAACTTACGTAGTGTTTTTCAATTTGTGCTTGTTTACAATCAAAATATTCAAACTTTATTTGTGTTTCTTTTAATTTTTGAGTTTTGAGTAATGTAACACCAAAACTTAGATGGCTTTATATATTTTGAGCATGTTTACAATCAAAATATTCTAAATTTATTAGTGTTTCCATTAATTTTAAAGTTTTGAAGGATGAAACATGAAAACATAAGTGGGTTTACTCATTTTGAGCATTTTTACATTCAAAATATTCAATCTTTAATGTGCATTTCTTATAATTTTTTATTTTTGAATAATGCAACACCAAAGCTTAAGTGATTTAACTCATTTTGAGCATGTTTACAATCAAAAGTTTCAAAATTTATGTAGGTTTCCTATATTATTTGAGTTTTGAATAATACAACACCAAAATTTATATGATTTTACTCAGTTTGAGCATGTTTAAAACCAAAATATTCAAGCTTTATGTACATTTCTTATAATTTTTGAGTTTGGAATATTAAAACACAAAATTTAGGTGGTTTTACTTATTTTGAGCATGTTTTGTAGAAACCCCTATTTCCCCTTGATTTTTGAAACTGTTTGTTTTTTTGACTATTTTTGTGTATTTTGCTTTTTTGGTGTTTTTGCATGAAATAAAGAAGAATGCATTTTTTCCCAAATAAATTCAAATAAATAAATAACAGTGTACTCTTTTAACTAGCTAATCTCTGATCTTATTGTTCACTCCAGATGATTACTATAAAGGATCTCTTGCATGCATACAAAATAATATAAAATATTGTTCAAAAACCTGATTCTTCTGAAATTTGAAAGAAAACCCTAGATTTGGTATGGCTTGGGTTGCTATTTCAAAAACATAGTTAGCAACGTCAGTTATACTACCATGGTTGGTCAAATATACTATTGATGTCAGTCTCTGTTAGTCAGTTTACTCTGTTGATGTCGATATGTGAGTCAGTCGATGTCAGTCTCTGCGTTGTTGATGTCGGTCTCTGCGCTCCTTGTGGATCTGTATGGCCTGCGACAAAATCATATAGATTCTATATAGTAGTAAAAAAAATAGTATGGCCTGGTACAACTACTCTCTAGAACTCAAGGAAATTGTGCCACTACTAGAAATCTCATTCTGGATAATTTTTGGATCAAACCCTGATGAAATAAATACCTGTGAATCTCTGTGATAATCTCTATATAAAATTATCTCTCTGCGTGGCAATAAATTAGCTGATATTTCACAACCTCTAAATTACACAAACTAAAAATTGCACGTTCTCCAATGTAAATCAAATACTAGAACCCTTGGCTCTGTCTTCTCAAAAAATACTTAGCAAAAATTTTGTCTTTAACATGAATGAATATGGCACTCTTACCAATGAGAAACCCTTATAATCTCCAAAAAGATGTGCTTGCCCTAATTAGGGTTTGATAATTAAAAATTAGGGTTTCCCTTTTCTTTTAATTTTTCCATAGTCTAAGACACAATTTTAATTATAAAATATAATTAAAATGCCCCCCTTCATAATGAGTGCCCCTTTGGGTCAAAATGCCTAAGTCATTAAATTATGCCAAATAATTAATATTTAATCAAATCAATTAAATATTAATATCTCCTTCAATACATATCCAATTCTTGAACCGTCTGAAATTGGCAAACAAGGGAGTGATTCCACACATGACCATAGCATAATAGGGGTGCTCTACTGAGTACCAAAAATTCCTAAAAAATAGGAACTCAGGCAAACGTGTTTGAAAGAACCCGAACGAAAACCAACTAGAACAATTTTTCTAGTCAAAGCCAAGCCAAGCTTCATCATGACCCTCTATCCATCCTATCAGCCTATGAGGGTCGCAATAATAGGATAATCATCAGCACTGTGAGATGTCTACTGGAAAGGGGACATGACAGTCTGCCCCTCCTGAAAACACTTGTCCCCAAGCAATCGCTGAACAATAAACCAATCAATCCACCTGGATCCCACATGTAGTCATGATCTATACTGCTGTCAATCAATGCAAACTCTTGCAATATCCTCTGAAATATAACCAAGAGGAATCCATAATCAAACTAGTGAATACAACTCAACAAAACTCCAAAATCACAACTGCCACAGTAAGGAACCCATGAGAAACAAACTCTCGAAATATCATAACCCAAGTAGAATGGACAACTCAAACTGCCAAAATCACAAATACCATATACACATTCCACCATGCTATGCAGAAGGCACACTCCAACTCTACAACAACTCTCAAATGGAACTACACAAAGTGCAGAGAATCCACACACTATACCTCTACTGTAGTCAACATATCTCTGCAAATCATCAACCACAGTCTCATCACCCAAACTCCTATGCATCATTGATAATGAAGAGATATCACATTCTAGATAGCAATAACACAAACCAAATTTGTTTGCCATCAACTCCTGCTCTAAGTCATGCACCAACAAGCTGTCAACACTAGCACCTATCACCATGCCGTGTCTATCACAACTCTCATCCCATAGCGTCAAATCATCCCAAGTACCAAGATAAGGATCCCAACATCCAATCCATGAATGGAAATCAACTGGAAACTCAAGTAAACTCCTCCCCTAAGTAATGTGAACAATACCAACTGACTTCATGCACCTATCTCCTATACCCACTATAATATCTGAATCCAGAGTGTGAATGCTAGACATACTCATATCATCATTAACATGTGACCTGACTGTAAAAGAAAGTTGAGTCCCTACCACATGCCCTAACTCCTAAACTAAACTCACCTCAAGACAAAGCTCCTCCACATGTCTCTTAAAATCCTGGAGAGCCAACTGAGTACACACCAAGGAATTATGAGTATCCTCCAGCTCAATAATGTGCTCAATGCCCCTATCTGGGTATCTCCCTGGTGGAATATTTCTAAATACCTTATCATGCTTGACTCTCAACAGTTGAATGTCAGGATGATACTCAGTCTTTTGCTGTCCCTCCTGTCTTGGTGCCAATGTGCACTCAGTAGCCCACTCTACCATGCTGTGTCGTATGAGCCTCTCCACCCAATGAAAATAAATAGTTTTGATGTTACTGTCCCCATAATGCCTTCAGAATATGTGTCTTCCCATCAACATCAAAATGAATCTCCATGTCCTTGAGATGAAGAGTGACTTCTTCAAGGGAATGAAGCCACTTCATGCCCAAAACCAAATCTATATCCCCCATGTTCACCACGTAATAATTAGCCTTGAACTCATAGTTGTTCAAGCGCAATGGGAGATCTCTAATCATCCGTTCACACCTAAGAGTGTAACTGTCGGCCACCTTAACTCGAATGCCCTCAAAATCCTTGGTAGTGAGTCCACACTTCTCCACAAATCTAGCATCAATAAAATTATGTGTGGCTCCTATGTCAAGAAGGGTTATGACCCTCTGTCATGCCAAAACTCCATAGAGTTTGAATGAACCATCCTGCTAAATGCTAGATAGGCATGCCTCTTGTATCTAAAGTTCTAAATTTGCCTCTGCCTTAGGCTCTGAAGCCTCTACCTCTGACTCCTCAGAACTCTCTTGATGTTCAAAATCTTTTGATTTTGAATCCTCATAATAAGCCCACATCACTCGATTTGCCTTTCCCTTAGGCCTCAAAGGACAATCGTGATTGACATCATAGGGACCTTTGCAGTAGAAGCAAAGCTTCTTCCTGCATAGATCGTTAAGAGCCTCTCGATCCAAAGGTGGTGCTACTGGTATGCCCTTTGAATCATTCTTAAAACTTGATTTGTCTTTGATAAAATCTGAGTTCTCTCTATCTTTGTTGAAGCCCTTATTGTCCCTAAATGAAGAAGTACCTCTAGAGTTAAATTTACTGGATGGGGATGCCATCTCCATACTACGTGCCTTCTTCATAGATTCTTGTAACAAAGGAGGATCAAAGGTTTTGATCCAACCTCTCAATGGTTTGGATAGGCCCTTGATGAAGAGAACTACCAATCTACGCTCTGAAATGTTTGGCACCATGATTGCCAATCATTGAAAATCACCAATGAAGGACTCCAAGTTGCTTGTTTGTTTCAACTATGCCAAATCTCTAAAGTAAACCTCTGGATATTTCCTATCAAACCTCTCAACCAACCTATCCATGAAGTCCTGGTACTCTATCACCTATTTATGTTAAAGTGTTACCATATCACGGTACCACCAATCATGTGCTACTCTCTCCAAGTGCAAAGTGGCGTATTTGATGGCTTTTATCTCTGTCATTAGCCCCAATTCCAAAAATGTGTCAAGCTTATGAATCCAAGCTTGAGCTATCATATTTCCACTACTGTCAAAAGTAGTCAAACAAAAGCTTGCCTGTAGCCTTCTTCAGCTCACTGAGTTGACCTCTAGGCCTCCTGTCCTGTCTAACTGATTTGTAGTGCTCTCTCTTCTGATTAACAAAATGATCAAAGGACATCCTCTCCCAAACCTATGGAGCTAATAAATCCCACTCATCATTTGCAACTATGAGTGCATCTACAAATAGCGGGTCTCCTATCACCTCCTTTGTTGGAACTTTTGGTTCTTCTTGAACAAACATAGGACGTGTAGGCCTATCAACTATTCTGGAATGGGTCAGTTGTGGTCTCTGATTAACTGTAGCACTCCTATTATCTCCTTGTTCCCCATTCTATCTAACAGGTGGGTTCGTCCTCTCTACCATAGTAGTAAGTGCCTGTAGTGCTTGCGCCATCTGCTGCTGGCCTGTGACCATATCATAGAAGAATTCTTTGGTGTCCTGATCATCTATTATGCATATGGCCCCTGGGTGGGCTACCCTCATGCCTGTCACTCATGATGGTCAGCTGCTATTTTAAAACTCAGTCACCTTCTAGCAAGGCTCTCCTGCGTGTGTGATACCTGTGTGGTCCCAACTCTTGTGGCTGCATAAGATTGCTAAACCCTCAGGATGGAAGAATTTTGCCCTGATACCACTGTAAAAACCCTATTTCCCCTTGATTTTTGAAATTATTTTTTTTACTATTTTTGTGTATTTTGCTTTTTTTGGTGTTTTTACATGAAATAAAGAAGAATGCATTTTTTCCCAGATAAATTCAAATAAATAAATAAATAACAGTGTACTCTTTTAACTAGCTAATCTTTGATCTTATTATTCACTCCAGATGATTACAATAAAGGATCTCTTGCATGCATACAAAATAATATAAAATATTGTTCAAAAACCTAATTCTTCTATAATTTGAAAGAAAACCCTAAATCTGGTACGGCTCGGGTTGCTGTTTCAAAAACATAGTCATCGACGTTGATTATATTACCACAGTTGGTTGGATATACTGCCGATGTCAGTCTATGTCAGTTGGTTTACTCTACCAATGTCGGTATGTGAGTCAGCCGGTATCGGTCTCTGCACTGCCGATGTTGGTTTTGTGCTCCTTGTGGCTCTGTATGGCTTGCTATAGAATCATACAAATTCTGTACAATAGTAAAAAAATAGTACGGCCTAGTACAGTTGCTCTCCAAAACTCAAGGAAATTATGCCACTACTGGGAATCTCATTCTAGATAATTTTTAGATCAAACCCTGATGAAATAAATACCTATGAATCTCTATGATAACCTCTGTATGAAATTATCTCTCTGTCTGGCAATAAATTAGTTGATATTTCACAACCTCTAAATTGCACACACTAAAGATTGCACATTCTCCAATGCAAATCAAATACTAGAACCCTTGGCTCTGTCTTCTTAGAAAATACTTAGCAAAAATTTTGTCTTCAACATGAATGAATATGGCACTCTTACTAATGAGAAACCCTTATAATCTCCAAAAAGGTGCACTTACCCTAATTAGGGTTTGATAATTAAAAATTAGTGTTTCCCTTTTCTTTTAATTTTTCCATAGTCTAAGACAATTTTAATTATAAAATATAATTAAAATGGCCCCCTTCATAATGAGCGCCCCCTTGGGTCAAAACGCCTAAGTCATTAAATTATGCCAAATAATTAATATTTAATCAAATCAATTAAATATTAATATCTCCCTCAATACATATCGATTCTCAAACTGTCTGAAACTGGTGAAGAAGGGAGTGATTCTGCACATGACCATACCATAACAAGGGTGCTCTGCTGAGTACAAAAAATCTCTAAAAAATAAGAACTCAAGCAAACGTGTTTGAAAGAACCCGAACGAAAGCCAATTGGAATAATTTTTCTAGTCGAAGCCACGCCAAGCTCCATCATGACCCTCTATCCATCCTATCAGCCTACGAGGTTCACAATAATAGGTTAATCATCAGCATTGCAAGATGTCAACTGGAAAGGGGACATGACAAGTTTGCAATCCAAAAATTCAAATTTTATGTGTTTTCTATAATTTTAGAGTTTTGAATAATGCAACAGCAAAACTTAGGTAGTTTTACTCATTTCAAGCATTTTTACAATCAAAAGATTTAAAATTTATCCATGTTTCTTATAATTTTTGAGTTTTGAATAATGCAACACCAAAACATAAGTAGTTTTACTCATTTTGACCATGTTTAGAATTGAAAGATTTAATCTTTATGCACATTTCCTATAATTTTAAAGTTTTTAATAATACAACATAAAAACTTTGGTAGTTTTACATAGTTCAAGCTTGTTTTCAAATAAAAGATTAATTTTTTTTTAGTGTTTCCTATAATATTTGAGTTTTGAATATACAACACCAAAACATAGGTAGTTTTACTCATTTTGAGTATGTTTATAATCAAAAGTTTCAAAATTTATGTGTGTTTCCTATCATTTTTGAGTTTTGAATAATGCAACACCAAAACTTACGTGGTTTTACTCATTTTGAGCATGTCTACAATCAAATGATTCAAACTTAATGTGGATTTTTTTATAATTTTTGAGTTTTGAATAATGCAACATTAAAACTTAGGTGGTTTTACTCATTTCAAACATGTTTATGATCAAAAAATCAAAACTTTATGCATGTTTCCTATATTAATTGAGTTTTGAATAATGCAACACCAAAAATTTAGGGAGTTTTATTCATTTCGAGCATGTTTAAAATCAAAAAGATTCAGCTTTGTGTTTTTCTTATAATTTTTAAGTTTTGAATAATGCAACAAAAAAACTTAGGTAGCTTACAATCAAAATATTCAAACTTTATGTGAGTTTGCTCTAATTTCTGAGTTTTTAATAATGTAACACAAAAACATAAGTGGTTTTACTCATTTCAAGCTTGTTTACAATTGAAAGATTCAAACTTTATGCTTGTTTTTTAAATTTTTTTAGTTTTGAATAATACAACACCAAAACTTAGGTGGTTTTAGGTGAATAATACAACACCAAAACTTAGTTGGTTTTAGGTGCTTTTACTTATTTTGAGCATGCTTACAATCAAAATATTCAAACTTTATACACTTTTCATAAAATTTTTGAGTTTTGAATAATGCGACACCAAAACTTTGGTAGTTTATCTTTTTTATTTATGTTTACAATCAAAAGATTTAAATTTTATGCATGTTTTCTATAATTTATGAGTTTTGAATAATGAAAAACTTAAACATAGGTAGTTTCACTCATTTTGAGCATGTTTACAATCAAATGATTCAAACTTTATGTGTGTTTTCTATAATTTTTGAGTTTTCAACAATACAACACCAAAAAATAGGAATTATTACTCGTTTTAAGCATGTAGACAATCAAAAGATTCAAATTTTATGTGTATTTCCTATAAAATTTCAGTTTTGAATAATGCAACACCAAAACCTTGGTGGTTTTACTCATTTTGAGCATGTTTACAATCAAAAACTTCAAACTTTATGGGTGTTACCTATAATTTTTTAGTTTTGAATAATGCAACTTAGGTCGTTTTATTCATTTTGAGCATGTTTACAATCAATAAGTTCAAAATTTAAGTGTGTTGCCTATATTTTCTATGTTTTGAATGACATAACACCAAAATTTAGGTGGTTTTACTTAGTTTGAGTATGTTCACAATCAAAAGGTTCAAACTTTATGCATGTTTTCTATAATTTTTGAGTTTTGAATAATGCAAAACCAAAGCTTGGGTGTTTTTTCTCATTTAGACCATGTTTACAATCAAAATATTCAAAATTTGTTCATGTTTCTTATAATTTTGGTGTTTTGAATAATGTAACACTAAAACTAGGTTGTTTTACTCATTTTGAGCATATTTACAATTAAAATACTCAAACTTTATGCATTTTTCTTATAATTTTTGAGATTTTAATAATGCAACACCAAAACTTAGGCAATTTTACTTGTTTCAAGCATTTTTACAAACAAAATGTTCAAACTTCTTGTGTGTCTCTTATCATTTTTTAGTTTCAAATATACAAATCCAAAACTTAGGTCATTTTACTCATTTCAAACATGTTAATAATCAAATGAATAAAAATTCATGCACATTTCAAACATGTTAATATTCTTTTAGTTTTGAATAATGTGACACCAAAACTTAAGTGGGTTTACTAATTTTGATCATGTTTACAATCAAAAGATTCAAACTTTATACACTTTTCCTAAAATTTTTGAGTTTTGAATAATGAAACACCAAAATTTAGGTAGTTTTACTCATTTTGAGCATGTTTACAATCAAAAAATTCAAACTCTATAAGCTTTTCCTAGAATTTTTGAGTTTTGAATAATGCAACACAAAAACTTAGGCGGTTTTACTCATTTCAAGCATGCTTACAATCAAAATATTCAAACTTTATGTGCCTTTCATATAATTTTTTTTGAATAATGCAACAAAAAAACTTAAGCAATTGTACTCATTTTGAGCATGTTTACAATCTAAAGATTTAAACTTTATGCACTTTTATAATAAATTTATAGTTTTGAATAATGTAAACACCAAAATGTAGGTAGTTTTTCTCATTTCAAGCATGTTTACAATCAAAATATTAATAATTTATGCATGTTTCCTATTATTATTAAGTTTTGAATAATGCAACACCAAAATTAGATTGTTTTACTCATTTTGAGCATGTTTACAATCAAAGATTCAAACTTTATGTGCATTTCCTTTAATGTTTGAGTTTTAGATAATGCAACACCAAAACTTATGCAATTTTACTCATTTCCAACATGTTTACATTTAAAAAATTCAATCTTTATGTGTTTCCAATAATTTTTTAATTTTAAATAATACAACATCAAAACATAAGTGGTTTTACTCATTTTGACAATGTTCACAATCAAAATATTCAAAATTTATGTTTGTTTCCAATAATTTTTTAATTTTGAATAATGCAAAATCAAAACTCAGGTGATTTTACTCATTTTAACAATGTCCACAATCAAAAATTCAAAATTTATGTGCATTTTCTATAATTTTTTAGTTTTGAATTATGCAACATGAAAACTTAGGTAATTTTATTCATTTTGAGCATGTTTACAATTAAAGGATTCAAACTTTATCTATGTATCTATTACTTATTTAGTTTTAAATAATATAACACCAAAACATAGGAAATTTTACTCTTTTGAACATGTTTACAATCAAAAGATTGAAACTTTATTTGCATTTCCTATATTCTTTAAGTTTTGAACAATGCAACAACAAAACATAAGCAGTTCTACTTATTTTGAGAAAGTTTACAATCTAAAGATTCAAAATTTATGTATGTTTCCTATATCATTTGAGGTTTGAATAATGCAACATAAAAATTTAGGTGGTTGTACTCATTTTGAGCATGTTTACAATCAAAAGATCCAAAATGTATGCATGTTTCCTATATTATTTGAGTTTTGAATATTGCAACACCAAAATTTAGGTAGATTAGATTCAACATATTAAAAATTTGTGTGTTTGATCTAATTTTTGAATTTTGAATAATGCAACATAAAAACTTAGGCAGATTTACTTCTTTCAAGCAGTTTTACAATCAAAAGATTCAAAATTTATGTGCATTTCCTATAATTTTTGTGTTTTGAATAATGCAACACCAAAACATAGGTGGTTTTAGGTAGTTTTACTCAATTTAAAAAATTTTACAATCATAATTTTCAAACTTTATACACTTTTAATTAATTTTTGTGTTTTGAATAATGTAACACCTAAACTTACATGGTTTAACTTATTTCAAGAATGTTTGCAATCAAAAGATTTAGGCTTTATGTGTGTTTCCTATAATATCTTGGTTTTGAATAATGCAACACTAAAACTTAGGTGGTTTTACTAATTTTGAGCATGTATACAATCAAAAGATTCAAACTTTATGTGCATTTCCTATAATTTTTGAGTTTTGAATAGTGTAACACCTAAACTTAGGTTGTATTACTTGTTTCATGCATGTTTGTAATCAAAAGATTCAAACTATATGTGCATTTCTTGTAATTTTTAAATTTTAAATAATGCAACATCAAAACTTAGGTGCTTTTACTTATTTTGAGCATGTTTACAATAAAAAGATTCAAAATTTATGCACATTTCCTATAATTTATGAGTTTTAAATAATGAAACACAAAACATAGGTGGTTTTACTTGTTTCTAATATGTCTACAATCAAAATATTCAAACTTTATGCATGTTTTATATAATTTTTGAGTTTTGAATAATGAAACACTAAAAGTTAGGTAGTTTTATTCATTTTGAGCATGTTTACAATTAAAAGATCAAAACTTTATGCACATTTCCTATAATTTTTAGTTTTGAATAATGCAACACAAAAACATGGGTACTTTACAATTAAAATATTCAATCTTTATGTGTGTTTGCTCTAATTTTTGAGTTTTGAATAATGCAACACAAAAATTTAGGTATTTTTACTCATTTTGAGCATGTTTAAAATTTATGCTCATTTCCTATAATTTTTTAGTTTTGAAAAATGCAACACCAAAACATAGGTGGTTTTAGGCACTTTCACTCATTTTGAGCATGTTTAGAGTCAATGGATTCAAACTTTATACACATTTCCTATAATTTTTGAGTTCTGAATAATGCAACACCAAAATTTTAGTGGTTTAACTTGTTTCATGTATGTTTACAATCAAAATATTCAAAATTTATGCATGTTGCCTATAATTTTTAATTTTTTGAATAATGAAACACTAAAACTTACATGGTTTTTCTCATTTTGAGCATGTTTACAATCAAAAGATTTAAATTTTATGTGTTTCCTAATTTTTTTGAGTTTTAAATAATGAAACACAAAAAGATAGGAAGTATTACTCATTTCATGCATGTTCACAATCAAAATATTCAAGATTTATGTGTATTTCTTATAAATTTTTAGTTTTGAGTAATGCAACACCAAAACCTAGGTGCTTTTACTCATTTTGAGCATGTTTAAAATAAAAAGATTCAAACTTTATGAATATTTCATATAGTTTTTGAGTTTCAGATGCTGAAACAAAAAACATAGGTGGTTTTATTTGTTTTGAACATGTTTAAAATCAAAATATTCAAACTTTATGTGTCTTACCTATAATTTTTTAGTTTTGAATAATGAAATACCAAAGCTTAGGCAATTTTCCTCATTTTAAGCATGTTTACAATTAAAATATTCAAAATTTATGCATTTTGCCTACATTTTCTGAGTTTTAAATAATGAAACACCAAAATTTAGGAGGTTTTACTCATTTATAGTATGTTTACAATCAAAAAGTTCAATATTTATGCATATTTCCTATAATTTTTGAGTTTTCAATAATGCAAAACCAAAGCTTGGTCAGTTTTCTCATTTAGAGCATGTTCACAATCAAAAGATTCAAAATTTATGCATGGTTCCTATAATTTGGGAGTTTTGAATAATGCAACACTAAAAACTAGATTGTTTTACTCATTTCAAGCATATTTACAATCAAAAGATTCAAAATTTATGCATTTTTCTTATAATTGTTTAGTTTTGAATAATATAACACCAAAACTTAGGCAATTTTACTTGTTTCAAGCATTTTTACAAACAAAAGATTCAAAATTTTTGTGTGTTTCTTATCATTTTTGAGTTTTGAATATGCAAAACCAAAACTTAAGTGATTTTACTTGTTTCAAGCATGTTAACAATCAAAAGATTAAAATTTTATGCACATTTCCTATAATTTTTGAGTTTTGAATAATGTAGCACCAATACTTATGTGGGTTTACTCATTTTGATCATGTTCAATCAAAAGATTCAAACTTTATACACTTTTTCTATAATTTTTGAGTTTTGAATAATGCAACACCAAAACTTTGGTGGCTTAACTTGTTTTGAGTATGTTTAGAATTGAGTTTTGAATAATGCAACACCAAAACTTTGGTGGCTTAACTTGTTTTGAGTATGTTTAGAATCAAAAGATTCAAACTTTATGAATGTTTCCTATAATCTTTAAGTTTTGAATAATGAAACACTAAAACTTACATGGTTGTACTCATTTTGAGCATGTTTACAATTAAAAGATTTAAATTTTATGTGTGTTTCCTAAGAAATTTGAATTTTGAATAATGCAACAGTAAAAGATATGAAGTATTACTCATTTCATGCATGTTCACAATTAAAATATATAAATTTTATGTGCATTTCCTATAGAGTTTTAGTTTTTAATAATGCAATACCTAAACCTAGCTGGCTTTACTCATTTTGAGCACATTTACAATCAAAAGATTCAAACTTTATGAACATTTCATATAGTTTTTGAGTTTTAAATTTTTAAATTAAAAACTTAGGTGGTTTTACTTGTTTTGAGCATGTTTACAATCAAAATATTCAAACTTTATCTGTGATACCTATAATTTTCTAGTTTTGAATAATGCAACACAAAAACTTAGGTGGTTTTACTCATTTCAAGCATGTTTACAATCAAAAGATTCAAAATTTATGCGTGTTGCCTACATATTTTATGTTTTGAATAATGCAACATCAAAATTTAGGCAATTTTACTCATTTATAGTATGTTTACAATCAAAAGGTTCAAACTTTACACATATTTCTTATAATTTTTTAGTTTTTAATAATACAAAACCAAAGCGTGGTTAGTTTTCTCATTTAGAGCATGTTCACAATCACAAGATTCAAAATTTATGCATGTTTCCTATAATTTTGGAGTTCTTAATAATGCAACACCAAAAACTAGGTTATTTTACTCATTTTGATCATATTTACAATCAAAATATTCAAACTTTATGCATTTTTCCTATAATTTATAGTTTTGAGTAATGCAACACGAAAACTTAAGTAATTTTACTTGTTTCAAGCATTTTTACAAACAAAAGATTTAAACTTTATGTGTGTTTCTTATCATTTTTGAGTTTTGAATATGCAAAACCAAAAATTAAGTCATTTTACTCATTTCAAGCATGTTGACAATCAAAATATTAAAAATTTATTCACATTTCCTATAATTTTTGAGTTTTGAATAATGTAGCACTAATACTTAGGTGGGTTTACTCATTTTGAGCATGTTTACAATCGAAAGATTCAAACTTTATACACTTTTCCTATAATTTTTGAGTTTTGAATAATGCAACACCAAAAATTTGGTGGCTTAACTTGTTTTGAGTATGTTTACAATCAAAAGATTTAAAATTTATGAATGTTTCCTATAATATTTAAGTTTTGAATAATGAAACACTAAAACTTATGTGGTTTTACTCATTTTGAGCATGTGTACAATCAAAAGATATAAATTTTATGTGTATTTCCTAAAAAATTTGAATTTTGAATAATGCAACACCAAAAGATAGGAAGTATTACTCGTTTCATGCATATTCATAATTAAAAGATTCAAATTTTATCTGCATTTCCTATTAAGTTTTAGTTTTTAAAAATGCAACACCGAAACCTAGGTGGTTTTGCTAATTTTAAGCACATTTACAATCAAAAGATTCAAACTTTATGAACATTTCATATAGTTTTTGTGTTTTAAATTTTGAAACAAAAAACATAGGTTGTTTTTACTTGTTTTGATCATGTTTACAATCAAAAGATTCAAACTTTATATGTGTTACCTATAATTTTCTAGTTTTAAATAATGCAACACCAAAACTTAGGTGGTTTTACTCATTTCAAGCATGTTTACAATCAAAATATTTTAATATTTATGCTTATTGCCTACATTTTTTGAGTTTTGAATAATTCAACACCAAAATTTAGGTGGTTTTACTCATTTTCAGTATGTTTACAATCAAATGGTTCAAACTTTACGCATGTTTCCTATAATTTTTGAGTTTTAAATAATGTAACACCAAAGCTTGGGCATTTTTTCTCATTTAGAGCATGTTTATATCAAAAGATTTAAAATTTATTTATGTTTCCTATAATTTTGGAGTTTTGAATAATGCAACACTAAAAATTAGGTTGTTTTACTCATTTCAAGCATATTTACAATCAAAAGATTCAAACTTTATGTATTTTTCCTATAATTTTTTAGTTTTGAATAATGCAACACCAAAACTTAGGCAATTTTACTTGTTTCAAGTAGTTTTATAAAAAAAAATTCAAACTTTATTTTCATTTCATATAATTTTTGAGTTTTGAATAATGCAACACAAAAACTTAAGCGGTTGTATTCATTTTGAGCATGTTTATAATCAAATGAGTCAAACTTTATGAGCTATTATGATAAATTTTATGTTTTGAATAATGCAACGCAAAAACTTAAGTGGTTGTATTCATTTTGAGAATGTTTACAATCAAATGAGTCAAACTTTATGAGTTATTATGATAATTTTTTTGTTTTGAATAATGTAACACCAAAACATAGGTAATTTTACATGTTTCAAACATGTTTATAATAAAAAGATTAAAAATTTATGCATGTTTCCTATTATTTTTAAGTTTTGAATAATGCAACACCGAAATTAGAGTGTTTTACTTATTTTGAGCATGTTTACAATGAAATATTTAAACTTTATGTGCATTTCCTATAATTTTTTAGTTTTAAATAATGCAACTCCAAAACATATGCACTTTTACACATTTTCAACATGTTTACATTCAATAGATTCAAACTTTATGTGTTTCCAATAATTTTTAGTTTCAAATAATGCAACATCAAAACTTAAGTGGTTTTACTCATTTTGACAATGTTCACAATCAAAATATTCAAAATTTATGCGTGTTTCAAATAATTTTTTAATTTTGAATAATACAAAATAAAAAATTAGGTGATTTTACTCATTTTGACAATGTTCACAATGAAAATATTCAAACTTTATGCGTATTTCCTATAATTTTTTATTTTTGAATTATGCAACATGAAAACCTAGGTAGTTTTACTCATTTCGAGCATGTTTACAATAAAAGGATTCAAACTTTATCCATGTATCCAATAATTTTTGAGTTTGAAATAACACAACGCCAAAACATGCAATTTTACTCATTCTAAACATGTTTACAATCAAAAGATTCAAACTTTATGTGCATTTCCTATAATTTTAGAGTTTTGAACAATGCAACATAAAAACTTAAGTATTTTTACTTGTTTCAAGAATGTTTACAATCTAAAGATTTAATCTTTATGCATGTTTCCTATATAATTTGAGTTTTGAATAATGGAACACAAACATTTAGGTGGTTTTACTCATTTTGAACATGTTTATAATCAAAAGATCCAAAATTTTATGCACTTTTATAATAATTTTATAGTTTTGAAAAATGTAACATCAAAATGTATGCAGTTTTACTCATTTCAAGCATGTTTACAATCAAAATATTAAAACCTCATATGTTTTTCCTATTCTTTTTAAGTTTTGAATAATGCAACATAAAATTACATTTTTTTACTCATTTTGAGCATGTTTACAATCAAAGATTCAAACTTTATGTGCATATCCTATAATGTTTTAGTTTTAAATAATGCAACACAAAACTTATGCAATTTTTAACTCATTTTCAACATGTTTACATTCAAAACATTCAATCTTTATATGCATTTCCAATAATTTTTTAGTTTTAAATAATACAACATCAAAGCTTAAGTGGTTTTACACATTTTGACAATGTTCACAATCAAAACATTAAAAATTTATGTGTTTCCAATAATTTTTTAATTTTGAATAATGTAAAATCAAAACTTAGGCAATCTTACTCATTTTCACAACGTTCACAATTAAAAGATTCAAACTCTACGTGCATTTCCTATAAATTTTGAGTTTTGAATTATGTAACATGAAAAATTAAGTAGTTTTACTCATTTCAAGCATGTTTCCAATCAAAGGATTCAAAATTTATCCATGTATCCATTAATTTTTTAGTTTTAAATAATGTAACACTAAAACATAGGAAATTTTAGGTGGTTTTGAATAGTACAACACCAAAAATTAGGAGGTTATACTCATTTTGAACATGTTTACAATAAAAATATTCAAACTTTATGCACATTTCTTATAATTTTTGAGTTTTAACTAGTGCAACACAAAACTTAGGTTATTTTACTCATTTTGAACATGTTTACAATCAAAAGATTCAAACTTTATGCATGTTTTCTATAATTTTTTAATTTTGAATAATGCAACACCAAAACTTAGGTGGTTTTACTTGTTTCAAGTTTGTCTACAATAAAAAGATAAAAAGTTCATCTATGTTTCTTATATTATTTTATTTTTGAATAATGCAACACCATAATTTAGGCAGTTTTATTCATTTCAAGCATGTTTAAAATTAAAAGTTTCAAACTTTATTAGCTTTTCCTATAATTTTTGAGTTTTGAATAATGCAACACTAAAACATAGGTAGTATTACTTATTTCAACCATGTTTACAATAAACAGATTCAAAATTTATCTATATTTCCTATACTTTTTGAGTTTTGAACAATGGAACACCAAAACATAGGTGGTTTTACTCATTTGGAGCATGTTTACAATCAAAACTTTTGTGTTTTAAATAAGGTAGCACAAAACTTGGGTGGTTTTACTCCTTTTGAGCATGTTTACAATCAAAAAATTCTAACTTTATGTGTGTTTCCTATAATTTTTGAGTTTTGAATAATGCAACACTAAATCTTAGGAAGTTTTACTCCTTTTGAGCATGTTTACAATCAAAAGATTCAAATTTAATGTGTGTTTACTGTAATTTTTTATTTTTGAATAATGCAACACTAAAACTTAGGCATTTTTACTCATTTCAAGCATGTTTACAATCAAAAGATCAAAACATTAAGCATGTTTCCTATATTATTTAAGTTTGGAATAATGTAACACCAAAATTTAGGCAGTTTTATTTGTTTCAAGCATGATTAAAATCAAAAGATTCAAGATTTATGTACTTTTCCTATAATTTTTATGTTTTGAATAATGCAACAAAAAAAACATCGGTAGCTTACAATCAAAATATTCAAACATTATGCATGTTTTTCCTAATTTTTGAGTTTTGAATATTGCAACGCAAAAACATAGGTGGTTTCACTCATTTCAAGCATGTTTACAATCAAAAAATTCAAAATTTATGCACATCTCCTAAAAATTTTGAGTTTTAAATAATACAAAACAAAAACTTAGGTGGTTTTACTAGTACATTTTGAGCATGTTTACAATCAAAAAGATTCAAACTTTATACACTTTCACTATAATTTTTGAGTTTTTAATAATGCAACTCCAAAATTTAGGTGATTTAACTTGTTTTGAGTATGTTTACAATCAAAAGACTCAAATTTTATGCATGTTTCCTATATTTTTTTATTTTGAATAATAAAACACCAAAAAATAGGAAGTATTACTCATTTAATGCATGTTTACAATTAAAATATTCAAACTTTATGTGCATTTCCTATAACTTTTTAGTTTTGAATAATGCAACACCAAAACCTAGGTGGTTTTACTCATTTTGATCATGTTTACAATCATAAGATTCAATCTTTATTAACATTTCATATAGTTTTTGAGTTTTAAATGTTGAAACAAAAAACATAGGTGGTTTTACTCATTTTGAGCATGTTTACAATAAAAAGATTCAAACATTATTTGTGTTACCTCTAATGTTTTACTTTTGGTTAATGAAACATCAAAACTTAGGCATTTTTACTCATTTTAAGCATGATTACAATCAAAAGATTCAAAAGTTATGTGTGTTGCCTACATTTTTTGAGTTTTGAATAATGCAATACAAAAATTTAGGCGGTTTTACTCATTTTGAGTATGTTTACAAGAAAAAGGTTTAAAATTTATGCACATTCCCTATAATTTTTTAGTTTTGAATAATGCAACATAAAAGCTTGTGCGTTTCTTCTCATTTAGAGCATGTTTACAATCAAAAGATTCAAAATTTATGCATGTTTCCTATAATTTTAGAGTTTTGAATAATGCAACACTAAAAACTAGGTTGTTTTACTTGTTTCAAGCATATTTATAATTAAAAGATTCAATATTTATGTACTTTTCCTATAATTTTTTAGTTTTGAATAATGCAACACCAAAACTTAGGCAATTTTACAAACAAAATACTTAAACTTTATGTCAATTTCTTGTCATTTTTGAGTTTTGATAATGTAAAACCAATACTTAGGTCATTTTATCTGTTTCAAGCATGTTAACAATCAAAAGATTTAAACTTTTTGTGTATTTCCTATAATTTTTGAGTTTTGAATAATATAACACAAAAACTTAGTTGGATTTACTCGTTTTTAGCATGTTTACAATCAAAAGATTCAAACTTTATACACTTTTCTTATAATTTTTGAGTTTTGAATAATGAAACACCAAAACTTAGAAGGTTTACTCATTTTGAGCATGTTTACAATCAAAATATTTGAGTTTTGAATAATGCAACACAAAAACTTAAGCAGTTGTACTCATTTTCAACATGTTTACAATTAAAATAGTCAAACCTTGTGTGTTATTATGATAAATTTTGAGTTTTGAATAATGTCACACCAAAATGTAGGTAGTTTTACTCATTTCAAGCACATTTACAATCATAAGATTAAATATTTATGCGTGTTTCTTATTATTTTTTAGTTTTGAATAATGCAACACCAAAATTAGATGGTTTTACTCATTTTGAGCATGTTTACAATCAAATATTCAAACTTTATGTGCATTTTCTATAATTATTGAATTTTAAATAATACAACACTAAAACTTATGCAATTTTACTCATTTCTAACATTCAAAAGATTCAAAATTTATATGCTTTTCTAATAATTTTTTTGTTTTAAATAATGTAACATCAAAAAGTAAGTGGTTTAACTCATTTTGACAATGTTCACAATCAAAAGATTCAAAATTTATGTGTGTTTCAAATATTTTTTTAATTTTGAATTATGTAAAATCAAAATTTAGGTGATTTTACTCATTTTGATAATATTCACAATCAAAAGATTCAAAATTTATGTGCATTTGTTATAATTTTTGAATTTTTAATTATGGAACATGAAAAATTAGGTAGCTTTACTCATTTTGAGCATGTTTACAACCAAAGGATTCAAAATTTATCCTTGTATCCAATAATTTTTGAGTTTTAAATAATGAAACACAAAAATATAGGCAATTTTACTTATTTCAAGCATGTTTACAATCAGAAGATTCAAACTTTATGTGCATTTCCTATAATTTTTGAGTTTTAAACAATGTAATATCAAAACATAAGTAGTTATCGTTGTTTCAAGAATGTTTACAATCTAAATATTCAAACTTTATGCATGCTTCCTACATCATTTGAGTTTTGAATAATATAACATAAAAATTTAGGTGGTTTTACTCATTTTGAGCATGTTTACAATCAAAAGATCCAAAATTTATGCACATTTCTTATATTATTTGAGTTTTTAATAATACAACACCAAAATATAGGTATATTACAATCAACATATTCAAATTTTATGCACATTTGATCTAATTTTTGGGTTTCAAATAAATCAACATAAAAACTTAGGTGGTTTTACTCCTTTCGAGAATGTTTACCATCAAAAGATTTAAAATTTATGTGCATGTCCTATAAATTTTGAGATTTGAATAATGCAACACAAAAACATTGGTGGTTTTATGTAGTTTTACTCATTTTAAGAATTTTAGCAATCAAAATATTTAAATATTATGTATACACTTTTAATATTTTTTTGAGTTTTGAATAGTGTAACACCAAAACATAGGCAATTTAGCTTGTTTCGAGAATGTTTACAATCAAAATATTGAAACTTTATGCATGTTTCCTATAATTTTTTAGTTTTGAATAATGACACACTAAAACTTAGGGAGTTTTACTCATTTTGAGCATGTATAAAATCAAAAGATTCAAAATTTATATGCATTTCCTATAGTTTTTGAGTTTCAAATAATGCAACACCTAAACATAGGTAATATTACTCATTTCAAGCATGTTTACAATCAAAAGATTTAAACTTTATGTGCATTTTTTATATTTTTTCAGTTTTAAATAATGTAACACTAAAACTTAGGTGGTTTTACTCATTCTGAGCATGCTTACATTAAAAAGATTCAAACTTTATGCACATTTCCTATAATTTTTGAGTTTTAAATAATGCAACACAAAACTTAGGTGTTTTTACTTGTTTTGAACCTATTTACAATCAAAAGATTCAAATTTTATGTGTGTTTTCTATAATTTTTGAGTTTTGAATAATGCAACACCAAAACTTAGGTAGTTTTACTCATTTCAATCATCTTTACAATTAAAAGATCAAAACTTTATGCACATTTCCTATATTATTTGAGTTTTGAATAACTCAACACCACAATTTAGGTAGTTTTACCCATTTTGAGTATGTATAAAATCAAAAGATTCAAAATTTATTTGTTTTTCCTATAATTTTTGTGTTTTGAATAATGCAACACCAAAACTTAGTTGGTTTACAATAAAAAAATTCAATCTTTATGTGCATTTGCTCTCATTTTTGAGTTTTTAATAATTCAACACAAAAATTTAGGTAGTTTTACTCATTTCAATCATGTTTACAATCAAAATACTAAAAGTATATGTGCACTTCCTATAATTTTTTTGTTTTGAAAATTGCAACACCAAAAATTAGGGGGCTTTAGGCACTTTTACTCATTTTGAAAATGTTTACAATCAAAAGATTCAAACTTTATACACTTTTCCTATAATTTTTATGTTTTTAATAATGCAACACTAAAAATTTGGTGGTTTAACTTGTTTCAAGTATGTTTACAATCAAAAGATTCAAATTTTATGCATGTTTCCTATAATTTTTAAGTTTTGAATAATGAAACAGTAAAACTTACTAGTTTTTCTTATTTTTACTATATTAAAACTTACTACTTAAAATTTATGTGCATTTCCTAAGTTTTTTGAGTTTTGAATAATGCAACACCAAAACTTAGGCAATATTATTCATTTCAAGCATGTTTACAATCAAAATATTCAAACTTTATGTGCATTTGCTATAATTTTTAAGTTTTGAATAATGGAACACCAAAAGTTAAGTCATTTTACTCATTTTGAGCATGTTTATAATCAAAAGATTCTAACTTTATGTTCATTTCCTATAATTTTATAGTTTTAAATAATGCAACACCAAAACACATGAAATTTTACTTATTTTGAGCATGTTTACAATCAAAAGATTCAAACTTAATTTGTGTTTTCTATAATTTTTGAGTTTTGAATAATGTAAGACTAAAACTTAGGTTGTTTTACTCATTTTGAGCCTATTTACAATCAAAAAATCAAAAATTTATACATGTTTCCTATATTATTTGAGTTTTGAAAAATGCAACACCAAAATTTAGGTAGTTTTATTCATTTTAAACATGTTTAAAATCAAAATATTCAAATTTTATGTGCTTTTCCTATAATTTTCAAGTTTGAATAATGCAACAATACAAATTTAGGAAATTGACAATCAACATATTCAAACATTATGTGAGTTTATGTTATTTTCTTAGTTTTGAATAATGCAACACAAAAAGATAGGTTGTTTTACTCATTTTGAGCATGTTTACAATCAAAAGATTCAAACTTTATGCATATTTCCTATTTTTTTTAAAGTTTTGAATAATACAACACCAAAACAGAGGTGGTTTTAGGCGCTTTTACTTATTTTGAGCATGTTTACAATCAAAAGATTCAATATTTATACACTCTTCCTATAATTTTTGAGTTTTGAATAATGTAACACCAAAACATAGGTGGTTTAACTTGTTTTGAGTATATTTACAATCAAAATATTCAAATTTTATGTGTGTTTCCTATAATGTATGAGTTTTTGATAGTTCAACACTAAAACATAGGTAGTTTTACTCATTTTGAGCATGTTTACAATAAAAAAAATTTAAACAATATGTGTGTTTCTTATAATTTTTGAGTTTTGAATAATGCAACACAATAGAAATAGGAAACATTACTCATCTCATCCATGTTTTCAATTAAAAGATTCAAACTTTATGTGCATTTCCTATAAATTTTTAGTTTTGAATAATACAACACCAAAACCTAGGTGGTTTTGCTCATTTTGAGCATGTTTACAATCAAAAGATTTAAACTTATGATCATTTCATATAGTGTTTGAGTTTCAAATGTTGAAACAAAAAACTTAGGTGGTTTCACTCATTTTGAGCATGTTTACAATCAAAAGATTCAAACTTTCTGGGTGTTACCTATAATTTTTTAGTTTTGAATAATACAACAACAAAACTTAGGTAGTTTTACTCATTTTGATCATGTTTACAATCAAAAGATTCAAACTTTATGCATGTTGCCTAGATTTTCAAAGTTTTAAATAATGTAACATCAAAATTTAGGTGGTTTTACTCAGTTTGAGTATGTTCACAATCAAAAATTTCAAACTTTATGCACATTTCTTATAATGTTTGAGTTTTGAATAATGTAACACCAAAGCTTGGGGTTTTTTCCTCATTTAAATCATGTTTACAATCAAAAGATTCAAAATTTATGCATGTTTCCTATAATTTTGGAGTTTTGAATAATGCAACAGTAAAAACTAGGTTGTTTTACTTGTTTCAAGCATATTTACAATTAAAAGATTCAAATTTTATGCATTTTTCTTATAATTTTTATGATTTGAATAATGTAACACAAAAACTTAGGCAATTTTACTTGTTTCAAGCATTTTTACAAACAAAAGATTCAAACTTCATGTGTGTCTCTTATCATTTTTGAGTTTTGAATATGCAAAACCAAAACTTAGGTCTTTTTACTCATTTCAAACATGTTAATAATCAAAAAATTAAAATTTTATGTACATTTCTTATAATTTTTGAGTTTTGAATAATGTAACATCAAAAGCTAAGTGGGTTTACTCATTTTGAGCATGTTTACAGTAAAAAGATTTAAACTTTATATGCTTTTCCTATAATTTTTGAGTTTTGAATAATGAAACACCAAAACTTAGGTGGTTTTACTCATTTTGAGCATGTTTACAATCAAAAGATTCAAACTCTTTAAGCTTTTTTCTAAAATTTTTGAGTTTTGAATAATGCAACACAAAAACATAAGTGGTTTTACTCATTTCAAGCATGTTTAATATAAAACTATTTAAACTTTATGTATGTTTCATATAATTTTTGAGTTCTGATTATTGAAACACAAAAACTTAAGTGGTTGTACTCATTTTGAGTATGTTTACAATCTAAAGATTTAAACTTTATGCACTTTTATAATAATTTTATAGTTTTGAATAATGTAACACCAAAATGTATGCAGTTTTACTTGTTTCAAGCATGTTTACAATCAAAATATTAAAACCTTATGCATTTTTCCTATTATTTTTATGTTTTGAATAATGCAACATTAAAATTAGATTGTTTTACTCATTTTGAGCATGTTTACAATCAAAGATTCAAACTTTATGCATATTTCCTATAATTTTCTAGTTTTAAATAATGCAACACAAAACTTATGCAATTTTACTCATTTCTAACATGTTTAAATTCAAAAGATTCAATCTTTATATGCATTTCCAATAATTTTTTAGTTTTAAATAATACAACATCAAAACTTAAGTGGTTTTACATATTTTGACAATGTTCACAATCAAAACATTGAAAATTTATTTGTTTCCAATAATTTTCTACTCTTGAATAATGCAAAATCAAAACTTAGGCAAATTTACTCATTTTCACAATGTTCACAATTAAAAGATTCAAACTTTATGTGCATTTCCTATATATTTTGAGTTTTGAATTATGTAACTGAAAACTTAGGTAGTTATACTCATTTCAAGCATGTTTACAATTGAAGGATTCAAAATTTATCTATGTATCCTTTATTTTTTTAGTTTTAAATAATAGAATATCAAAACATAAAAGATTCAAACTTTACGTTCATTTCCTATATTTTTTGAGTTTTAAATAATGTAACATCAAAACTTAAGTAGTTTTAATTGTTTCAAGAATGTTTAGAATCTAAATATTTAATTTTTATGTGTGTTTCCTATATCATTTGAGTTTTGAATAATGGAACACAAAAAATTTAGGTGGTTTTACTCATTTTGAGAATGTTTACAATCAAAAGATCCAAAATTTCTACATTTTTCATTATTATTTGAGTTTTGAATAATAAAACACAAAAATATAGTCAGATAACAATCAACATATTCAAAAATTTTGTGTTTGATCTAATTTTTGAGTTTTGAATAATGCAACACAAACACTCAGCTAGTTTTACTCCCTTTGATCATGTTTACAATCAAAAGATTCAAAATTTATGTGCATTTCATATATTTTTTTAATTTTGAATAATGCAACACCGAAATATATGTGGTTTTAGGTAGTTTTACTCATTTTAAGAATTTTTACAACAAAAAAATTCAAACTTTATATAATTTTAATAGAATTTTTGAGTTTTGAATAATGTAACACCAAAACTTACATGGTTTGACTTGTTTCAAGAATGTTTACAATCAAAAGATTAAATATTTATGCATGTTTCTTATAATTTTTGAGTTTTGAATAATGCAACACTAAAACATAGGTAGTTTTACTCATTTTGAGCATGTATATAATCAAGAGATTCAAAATTTATGTACATTTCTTATAATTTTTGATTTTGAATAATGCAAAACTTAAACATAGGTAGTATTACTCATTTTTAGCATGTTTACACTCAAAAGATTCAAACTTTATGTGCATTTCCTATAATTTTTATGTTTAAAATAATGCAACACCAGAACATAGGTGGTTTTACTTATTTTGAGCATGTCTACAATAAAAATATTCAAACTTCATGCACATTTCCTAGAATTTTTTAGTTTTAAATAATGCAACACAAAACTTAAGTGGTTTTACTCATTTTGAACATGTTTACAATCAAAAGATTCAAACTTTATGGGCATTTCCTATAATTTTTGAGTTTTGAATAATGCCACACCAAAATAGATGTAGTTTTACTCATTTGGAGCATGTTTACAATCAAAATATTCAAACTTTATGGACATTTTCTATATTTTTTGAGTTTCAAATACTGCGACACCAAAACATAGGTGGTTTTATTCATTTCAAACATGTTTACAATCAAAATACTCAAAATTTATATGTATTTCCTATAATTTTTTAGTTTTAAATAATACAACACCAAAACATAGGCAATTTTACTCGTTTGGAGAATGTTTAAAATCAAAAAATTCAAACTTTATGTGTGTTTCTTATAATTTTTGAGTTTTTAATAATGAAACGCCAAAACTTAGGTGGTTATACTCACTTCAAGCATGTTTACAATCAAAAGATCCAAATTTTATTTGTGTTTCCTAATTTTTTTACTTTTGAATAATACAACACAAAATCTTAGGAAGTTTTACTCATTTTGAGCATGTTTACAAACAAAAGATTAAAGCTTTGTGTGTGTTTTTTAATTTTTCTATTTTGAATAAAGCAACACCAAAATTTAGGCAATTTTACTCATTTTGAGCATGCTTACAATCAAAAGATTCAAAATTAATCCACATTTCTTATAATTTGAGTTTTGAATAATGCAACACCAAAACATTGGCATCTTTATGTGCATTTCCTATAATGTTTTATTTTTGAATAATGCAACACCCAAATTTATATGGTTTTAATCATTTCAAGCATGTTTACAATTAAAATATTCAAAAATAATGAACATTTCTTATAATTTTTGAGTTTTGAATAATGCAACGTGAAAAATTAGGTGGTTTTAGTCATTTCAAGCATGTTTGTAGTCAAAAAATTCAAAAATTATGCAATTTCCCATAATGTTTGAATTTCGAATAATGCAACACTAAAAGATAGGTGGTTTTACTTGTTTTGAGCATGTTTACAATTAAAGATTCAAATTTTATTCACATTTTCTATAGTTTTTGAGCTTTGAATAATGCAACATAGAAACATAGGGAGTTTTACCTATTCTGAACATGTTTAGAATCAGAAGATTTAAACTTTGTGTGTTTCCTATCATTTTTGAGGTTTGAATAATGCAACACTAGAACTTAGGTAGTTTTACTTTTTTTGGGAATGTTTACAATAAAAACATTCAGACTTTATGTGTGTTTCCTATCATTTTTGAGGTTTGAATAATGCAACACTAGAACTTAGGTAGTTTTACTTTTTGAGAATGTTTCCTATAATTTTTGAGTTTTGAATTATGTAACACCAAAACTTAGGTGGTTTTACTTGTTTCAATCATGTTTAGAATCAAAAGATTCAAATGAGCTTTGAATAAAGTGAAAAATAATATAGGTGGTTGCACTCATCTCAAGCATGTTTACAATCAAAATACTTTAAATATTTTTCCTATATTTTTTTGTGTTTAATAATGCAACACCAAAATAGAAGTAGTTGTACTGATTTCATTCATGTTTATAATCAAAATATTCAAACTTTATATATGTTATATATAGTTTTTGAGTTTTTTTTGAATGTAACTCCAAAATTTAGGCTTTATTACTTGTTTTGAGCATGTTTAAAATCAGAAGATTCAAATTTCATGCATTTTTACTATAATTTTTTAGTTTTGAATAATGAAACACCAAAACTTAGATAGTTTTACTCATTTAGAGTAAGTTGACAATCAAAAGATTCAAAATTTATGCGCATTTCCTATCATTTTTGAGTTTTAAATAATTTAACAACAAAGTTTAGGCATTTTAAATCATTTTGAATATGTTTACAATCAAAATATTCCAACATTATGCATGTTTCCTATAATTTTTGAGTTTTGAATAATGTAAGACTAAAACTTAAGCAGTTTTACTCATTTTGAGCATGTTTATAATCAAAAGATTCAAACTTTATATGTGTTTCCTATAATTTTGAGTTTTGAATAATGCCAAAACATAGGGGGTTTTACTCATTTTGACAAATTTTACAATAAAAAAATTCAACCTTTATGCATGTTTCCTATAATTTTTGAGTTTTGAAAAATACAACACCAAAACTTAGGTAGTTTTACTTATTTCAAGCATGTTTACAATTAAAAGATTCAAACTTATCCATTTTTTATATAATTTTTGAATTTTAAATAATGGAACATCAAAACCTAGGTAGGTTTACTCATTTTGAGCATGTTTCCAATCAAAAGATTCAAACTTTATATGTGTTTCCTATAATTTTTGAGTTTTTAATAATGTTAGACCAAAACTTAGGTGGTTTAACTCATTTTTAGCATGTTTATTATCAAAAGACTCATAATTTATGCACATTTCTTATAATTTTTGAGTTTTGAACAATGTAACACTAAAAATTTAGGTGGTTTTACTCATTTTAGCATGTTTACAATCAAAAGATTCAAACTTTATTTTTATTTTTTATAATTTTTGAGTTTTCAATAATACAACACCAAAACATAGGTAGTTTCACTCATTTATAACATGTTTACAATCAAAAAATTCAAACTTTATGTGGGTTTCCTAATTTTTTTGAGTTTTTAATAATGCAACACCAAAACCTAAGTAGTTTTACTTGTTTCGAGCATGTTTACAATCAAAAGATTCAAACTTTATGTGCATTTCCTATAATTTTTGAGTTTTGAATAATGTAACACCAAAATTTAGGTAGTTTTACTCATTTCAAGCATGTTTATAATCAAAATATTTAAATTTTATGCTTATTTCCTATAATTTTTGAGTTTTGAATAATACAACACCAAAACTTAGGCAATTTTACTCATTTTGAGCATGTTTACAATCAAAATATTCAAAATTGATGAATGTTTCATATAATTTTTGAGTTTTAATTAATTTAACACCAAACCTAGGTGATTTTACTCATTTCAAGCATGCTTACAATCAAAAGATTTAAACTTTCTACATGTTTCCTATAATTTTTAGTTTTTGAATAGTGTAACACCAAAACTTAAGAATTTTTACCCATTTCGAGCATGTTTATAATTAAAAATTCAAACATTATGTATGTTTCCTATAATTGTTTAGTTTTGAATAATGTAAGATAAAAGCTTAGGTAGTTTTATTCATTTTAAGAATGTTTAAATTCAAAAGATTTAGAATTTATGTGCATTTATTATAATTTGAGTTTTGAATAATGCAATACCATAACCTAGTTAGTTTTACCCATTTTGAGCATGTTTGTGATTAAAAGATTTAAATTTTATGCATGTTTCCTTTAATTTTTTTGTCTTGAATAATGCAACACCAAAACTTAGGAAGTTTTACTTGTTTTAAACATGTTTACAATCCAAGGATTCAACTTTTATGTTTGTTACCTATAATTTTTTTGTTTTGAATAATGCAACACCAAAAAGTTAGTAAATTTTAATCATTTTGAATATGTTTACAATCAAAAGTTTCAAATTTTATGAATGTTTGCTATTATTTTTGAGTTTTGAGTAATACAACACCAAAACATGGGTTGTTTTACTCATTTTGAGCATGTTTACAATCAAAATATAAAAACTTTGTGTGTTTCCTTTAATTTTTGAGTTTTGAATAAGGTAACACCAAAACTTAGGTGGTTGTACTCATTTTGAACATATTTACAATCAAAAGGTTTAAATTTTATATGTGTTTCCTATAATTTCTGAGTTTTGAATAATGTAACACCGAAACATTGATGGTTTTACTCATTTTGAGCATGTTTACAATAAAAAGATTTAAACTTTATGCACATTTCCTATAATTTTTGATTTGTTAATAAATCAAAACCAAATCTTAGGTAGTTTTATTCATTGAAAGCATGTTTAGAATCAAAATATTAAAACTTTACGCATGTTTCCTATAATTTTTAAGTTTTAAATAATGTAATATTTTAAGCATGTTTATAGTCAAAAGATTCAAACTTTACTTATGTTTCCTATAGATTTTTAATTTTTGAATAATACGACACCAAAATTTAGGAAGTTTTACTCATTTTGAACATGTTTACAATCAAAAGATTCAAACTTTATGCATGTTTCTTATAAGTTTTGAGTTTTGAGTAATAAAACAACAAAACATGAGCAATTTTACTTATTTCAAGCATGTATACAATCGAAAGATACAAATTTAATTTGTGTTTCCTATAATTTTTAGCTTTAACTAATGTAACACCAAAACTTAGGTTGTTATACTCATTTTAAACATTTTTACAATCAAAAGAATGCAAATTTTATCATGTTTCCTATAATTTTTGAGTTTTGAATAATTCAACACTAAAAATAAGGAAGATTTACTCATTTTGAGCATATTTTCAATCAAAAGATTCAAAATTTGTGTGTTCTCTATACTTTTATGTTTTGAAATATGCAACACTAAAATTTAGGTGGTTTAACTCATTTTTTGCATGTTTACAATCAAAAGATTCAAAATTTATCCATGTTTCCTTAATTTTTGAGTATTGAATAATACAACACCAAAAAATAGGTGGTTTTACTTGTTTTGAGCATGTTTAGAATCAAAAGATTCAAACTTTGTCTATGTATTTTATAATTTTTGAATTTTGAATAATGAAACAATAAAACTTTGGTAATTTTACTCATTTTGAGTATGCTTAAAATCACAAGACTTAAACCTTATCCATGTTCCATATAATTTTTGAGTCTTGAATAATGCAACACTAAAACTTAATCGATTTTACTCATTTTGAGCATGTTTACAATCAAAATATTTAAACTTTATTTGCGTTTTATATAATTTTTGAGTTTTGAATAATGTAACACCAAAACATAGGCAAGTTTACAAATTTCAAACATATTTACAATCAAAATATTCAATCTTTATACGTGTTTCCTATAATTTTTGAGTTTTGAATAATATAACACCAAAACTTAGCTAGTTTTACGCATTTCAAGCATATTTATAATAAAAAATCAAACTTTATGAATGTTTTATATAATTTTTGAGTTTTAAATAATGCAACACTAAGACTTAGGTTATTTTACCTTTTTTGAGCAAGTTTACAATCAAAATATTCAAAATTTACATGTGTTTCATGTAATTTTTGTGTTTTGAATAGTATAACACCAAAACATATGTGGTTTTACTCATTTTGAGCATGTTTACAATCAAAAGATTCTAAATTTATTCATGCTTCCTATAATTTTTGAGTTTTTAATAATGCAAGACTAAAACATAGAGGGTTTTACTCATTTTGAGCATGTTTACAATCAAAATATTCAAACTTTATGCATCTTTCATATAATTTTTTAGTTTTGAATAATATAACACCAAAATGTAAGTGGGTTTACATATTTTGAGCATGTTTACAATCAAAAGGTTCAAAATTTATGGATGATTAATATTATTTTTATTTTTGAATAATAGAACACCAAAATTAGGTTGTTTTACTCAATTCAAGCATGTTTGCAATCAAAATATTAAACATTTATGTGCATTTCCTATAATTTTTTAGTTTTGAATAATGCAACAAAGAAAATTAGGTGTTTTTACTTATTTTCAGCATGTTTACAATCAAAATATTCAAACTTTATGTTTATTTCCTATAAATTTTTAGTTTTAAATAATGTAACACAAAATTTAGGTGGTTTTACTCATTTTGAGCATGTTTACAATCAGAAGATTCATACTTTATGCACCTTTCCTATAATTTATGAGTTTTGAATAATGTAACACCAAAACATAGGAAAATTTACTCATTTTAAGCATATTTACAGTCACAAAATTCAAAATTTATGTGTGTTTCTTATTATTATTTTGTTTTGAATAATTCAACACCAAAAATTAGGTGGTTTTACCTGTTTTGAGCATTCTTACAATCAAAAGATTTAAACTTTATGTCTATTTCAAATAATTTTTGAATTTTGAATAATGCAACATAAAAACATAGGCAGTTTTACTCATTTCAAGCAAGTTTACAATTAAAATATTCAAACTTTATGCATGTTTCCTATAATTTTTGAATTTTGAATAATGTAACACAAAAACTTGGGTAGTTTTACTCATTTTGATCATGTTTACAATCAAAAGATTCAAACTTTATGCACATTTCCTATAATTTGTGAGTCTTAAATAATTAAACACCAAAACTTCGGTAGTTTTACTCATTCTGGGGATGTTTAAAATCAAAAGAATTAAAATTTATGTGGGTTTCCTATAATTTTTTAAATTTGAATAATTTAACACCAAAACATAGGTGGTTTTTCTCATTTTGAGCATGTTTACAATCAAAATATTTAAACTTTATTTATGTTTCCTATCATTTTTGAGTTTTGAATAATGTAACACCAAAACATAGGTAGTTTTACTCATTTCAAGTATGTTTACAATCAAAAGTTTCAAACTTTATGCATGTTTCTTATAATTTTTTAGTTTTAAATAATGCAACACCAAAACATAGGTAGCTTTACCTATTTTAAGCATGTTTATAATAAAAAAATTAAACTTTTTATTTATTTCCTATCATTTTTGAATTTTAAATAATGCAACACCAAAACTTAGGTAGTTTTACTCATTTTGAGCATGTTTACTATCAAAAGATTCAAACTTTATGCATGTTTCTTATAATTTGAGTTTTGAATAATGTAACACAAAAACTTAGTTACTTTTACTTGTTTTGAGCATGTTTACAGTAAAAATATTTAAACTTTATGCATGTTTTCTATAATTTTTGAGTTTTGAATAATGTAATGCCAAAACATAGGTAGTTTTACTCATTTCAAGCATGTTTAAAATCAAAAGTTTGAAACTTTATGCATGTTTCCTATAATTTTTGAGTTTTGAATAATGCAACACCAAAACATAGGTAGTTTTACCTATTTTAAGCATGTTTATAATAAAAATTTTAAACTTTTTGTTTATTTCCCATTATTTTTACCTTTTGAATAATGTAACACCAATACTTAGGTAGTTTTACTCATTTTGAGCATGTTTACAATCAAAAGATTCAAACTTTATGCATGTTTCTTATAATTTGAGTTTTGAATAATGTAACACCAAAACCTAGTTAGTTTTACTTGTTTTGAGCATGTTTATAGTCAAAAGATTCAAACTTTATGCATGTTTTCTATAATTTTTGAGTTTTGAATAATGTAATGCCAAAATATAGGTAGTTTTTCTCATTTGTAGCATGTTAGCAATCAAAAGATTCAAAATTTATGCATGTTTCCTTTTTTTTTTTGATTTTTGAATAATGCAACACTAAAACATAGGCTATTTTACTCATCTTGAGCATGTTTACAATCAAAATATTCAAACATCATATTCCTATTTCCTATAATTTTCATGTGTTGCATAATGCAACATCAAAACTTAAGTAGGTTTACTCCTTTCGAGCATTTTTAGAATCAAAATACTCAATATTTATGTGTATTGCCTATAATTTTTGAGTTTTGAATAATGGGACATCGAAACTTAGGTATTTTTACTCGTTTAAGCATGTTTACAAAAAAAGATTCAAATTTTATGCATGTTTCCTATAACTTTTTAGATTTGAATAATGCAACAACAAAACTTAGGTACTTTTACTCATTTCGATCATGTTTACAATCAAAAGATTCAAACTTTATGTGAATTTTCTATAATTTTGGAGTTTTGAATAATGTAACACAAAAACTTAAGTGATTATGCTCATTTCAAGCATGTTTATGATCAAATGATTCTAACTTTATGCATGTTTCCTATACTTTTTATGTTTGAAATAATGAACAACCAAAATTTAGGTAGTTTTACTTATTTCAAGCGTTTTTACAATCATAAGATTCAAAATTTATGCATGTTTACAATCAAAAGATTCAAATTTTATGCACATTTTATTTTTGAGTTTTGAATTATGCAACACCAAAACATAAGAAGTTTTACCATCTTTGATCATGTTTACAATCAAAAGATTCAAAATTTATGTGTGTTTCTTATCATTTTTTAGTTTTGAATAATGTAACACTAAGTCTTAGGAGGTTTTACTCATTTTGAGCATTTTTACAATCACAAGATTTAAAATTTATGCACGTTTCCTATAATTGTTGAGATTTAAATAATGTAACACCAAAACATAGGTGGTTTTACTCATTTTAAGCATTTTACAATCAAAATATTCAAACTTTAAGGTCATTTCCTATAATTTTTGAGTTTTGAATAATGCAACACCAACACTTAATTGTTTTACTAATTTTGTTCATGTTTTCAATACAAATATTAAAACTTTAGGAGCCTTTCCTATAATTTTTTGAGTTTTGAATAATGCAACACCAAAACTTAGGTAGTTTTACTCCTTTAGAACATGTTTACAATCAAAATATTCAAACTTTATATATATTTCCTATAATTTTTGTATTTTGAATAATGCAACACCAAAACTTAGGCAATTTTACCCATTTTGAAATAGTTTACAATCAAAAGATTCAAAATTTATACATGTTTCCTATAATTTTTTACTTTTAAATAATGCAACACCAAAACATAGGTAGTTTTACTCATTTTGAGAATGTTTACATTCAAATGATTCAATCTTTATACCTGTTTCCTATAATTTTTGAGTTTTTATTAATACAACACCAAAACATAGGTTGTTTTACTCATTTCATTCATGCTTACATTCAAAATATTCAAAATTTATATGCACTTCCTATAATTTTTGAGTTTAGAATAACTCAACACTAGAACTTAGGCATTTTTACTCATTTTGAACATGTTTACAATGAAAAGATTCAAGCTTTATATGTGTTTCCTATAGTTTTTGAGTTTTAAATAATTCAAGGCTAAATATTAGATGGTTTTACTCATTTCAAGCATATTTACAATCAAAAGATTCAAATGTTATGTGCATTTTCTAATAATTTTTGAGTTTTGAATACTAAAACATTAAAACTTTGCTAGTTTTTACTCATTTTGAGTATGTTTATAGTCAAAGGATTCAAAATTTATGCACATTTATTATAATTTAAGTTTTGAATAATGCAACACCAAAACTTAGGCAATTTTATTCATGTCAAGCATGTTTACAATCAAAAGCTTCAAAAGTAATGCACATTTCTTATAATTTTTGAATTTTGAATAATGTAACACTAAAACTTATGTAGTTTTACTTGTTTCAGGCATGTTTACAATAAAAATATTCAAATTTTAAGTGCATTTCTTAAATTTTTGAGTTTTAAAAGATGCAACACCAAAACATAAGTGAATTTACTACTTCAAGAATGTTTACAATCAAAAGATTCAAATTTTATGCACATTTCCTATAATTTTTGAGTTTTGAATAATGTAACATCAAAACTTAGGTAGTTTTACCTATTTTTAGCATGTTTACAAAACAAAATATTCAAATTTCATGAATGTTTCCTCTATTTTTTTATTTTTTGAATAAAGAAACACCAAAACCTATTTTTTTATTTGTTTATAGTCAAAAGATTCAAATTGTATGTGTGTTTCCTATAATTTTTGTGTTTTGAATAATGCAAGACTAAAACTTAGGTTGTTTTACTCATTTCTAGCAAGTTTAGGATTAAAATATTCAAACTTTATGTGCATTACCTATAATTTCTAAATTTTGAATAATGTAACACCAAAGCTTAGGTGATTTTACTCATTCTAAGCATTATTACAATCAAAAGATTCAAAATTTATGCATTTTTCCTATAATTTTTTTAGTTTTTATTTATGCAACACCAAAGCATAGGTAGTTTTACTCATTTTCAGCTTGTTTATAATCAAAATATTCAAATTTTATGCATGTTTCGTATAATTTTTAATTTTGAATAATCCAATGCCAAAACTTAGGCAATTTTACTCCTTTCAAGCATGTTTACAATCAAAATATTCAAACTTTATACATGTTTCCTATAATTTTTGAGTTTTGAATAATCCAACACCAAAAGTTTCAAGCATGTTTACGATTAAAAGTTTCAAACTTTAAACATGTTTCCTATAATTTTTGAGTATTGAAGATTGAAATACCCAAACTTAAGTAGTTTTACTTATTTTGATCATGTTTGCAAGCAAAAAATTTTGACTTTATGCATGTTTCTTATAATTTTTGAGTTTTGAATAATACAACACCAAAACTTAGGGAGTTTTACTCATTTTGAGCATGTTTACAAACAAAAGATTCAAACTTTATGAGCATTTCCTATAATGCAATACAAAACTTAAACAATTCTATGCTTTTTGAGCATGTTTAAAATCAAAATATTTAAACTTTATGCATGTTTCCCATAATTTTTCAGTTTTGAATATTGAAACATAAAACTTAGGCATTTTTACTCATTTTGAGCATGTTTACAATCAAAATATTCAAACTTTATGTATGTTTCCTATAATTTTTGAGTTTTAAAAATTGTAACACCAAAACATAGGTATTTTTACTCATTTGGGCATATTTACAATCATAAGTTTCAAATTTTATGCATATTTCCTATAATTTTTGAGTTTTGAACAATGCTACACCAAAACCTAAGTAGTTTTACTCATTTTGATAATGTTTATATCAAAAAATTCAATGTTTATGCATGTTTCCTATAATTTTTTATTCTTGAATAATGAAACACCAAACCATAGGTATTTTTACTCATTTTGAGCATGTTTATATTAAAAATATTAAATCTTTATATGCATTAAATATATTTTTTGAGTTTTGAATAATGCAACACCAAAACATAGGCATTTTTACTCATTTTGACCATGTTTACAAGCAAGAGATTCAAACTTTATATATGTTTCCTATAATTTTTGAGTTTTGAATAAGGCAACACCAAAACATAGGCAATTTTACTCATTTGGAACATGTTTATAATCAAAAGATTCAAACTTTATGCATGTTTCCTATATAATTTTTGAGTTTTGAATAATGCAATACCAAAACATAAGTGATTTTAATCAATTTGAGCATGTTTGCAATCAAAATATTCAAACTTTATGAGTGTTTCCTATAATATTTAACTTTATATAATGTAACACCAAAACTTAGGTAGTTTTACTCATTTTGAGCATGTTTAAAACCAAAAGATTTAAGATTTATGTGCATTTCTTATCATTTTTGAGTTTTAAATAAGACAACACTAAAACTTAGGTGGTTTTACTCATTTTAAGTATATTTACAATCAAAATATTCAAATTTTATGCATAATTTCAATAAATTTTGAGTTTATAATAATGTAACACCAAAATGTAGGAGATTTTACTTATTTTGAACATGTTTACAATCAAAATATTTAAAATTTATGTGTGCTTTTGATGATTTTTGAGTTTTGAATAATGAAACACCAAAACTAAGGCATTTGAACTCATTTCAAGTATGTTTACAATCAAATGATTCACACTTTATGCATATTTCCTATCATTTTTGAGTTTTGAATAATACAACACCAAAAGTTATATAGTTTTACTCATTTTGAGCATGTTTACATTCAAAAGATTCAAACTTTATACATGTTTCTAGTAATTTTTTAGTTTTGACTAATGTAACACCAAAACTTAAGTGGTTTTACTCATTTCAAGCATGTTTAGAATTAAAAGATTGAAATTTATGTGTTTCCTACAATTTTTGAGTTTGAATAATGCAACACCAAAACTTAAGTGATTTGACTCCTTTTGAGTTTAGAATCAAAAGATTATAACTTTATGCATGTTTCCTTTAATTTTTGAGTTTTGAATAATGGAACAATAAAACTTAAGGTGGTTTTGCTCATTTTGAGCATGTTTAAAATCAAAAGCTTCAAACTTTATGCATGTTTCCTTTAATTTTTGAGTTTAGAATAATGCAACACCAAAACTTAGGTGGTTTTACTCATTTCAAACATGTTTACAATCACAAAATTCAAACTTTATGTGCATTTCCTAGGTGGTTTTAATCATTTTGAGAATGTTTAAAATCAAAAGATTCAAATTTTATGCATCTTTACTAAATTTTTTGAGTTTTAAATAATGTCACATAAAAACAAATCTAGTTCAACTCATTTTGATCATGTTTACAATTAAAAGATTCAAACTTTATGTGTGTTTCCTATAATTTTTTATTTTTGAATAATGTCACACCAAAATTTAGGTAGTTTTACTCATTTTGAGCATGTTTACAATCAAAAGATTCAAAATTTATGAATGTTTCCTATAATTTTTTAGTTTTGAATAATGCAACACTAAAAATTAACTAGTTCTATTCATTTCATGTATGTTTACAATGAAAATTATTCAAAATTTATGCATGTTTCCTATATTCTTTTACTTTTGAATAATGTAACACCAAAACTTATGTGGTTTTACTCATTTTGAGAATACTTATAATCAAAAGATTCAAAATTTAGGCCCATTTCCTATACTTTATGAGTTTTGAATAATACAACATAAAGCTTACAAATTTTTCTTTGTTTTGAGCAAGTTTACAATCAAAAGATTCAAACTTTATGTGTATTTCATATAATTCTTGAATTTTGAATAATGTCAAACTAAAACATAGGTGCTTTTACTCATTTTGAGCATGGCTACAATCAAAAGATTCAAACTTTATGAACATTTCATATAATTTTTTAGTTTTGAATAATACAACATCAAAACTTAGGTAGTTCTACTCATTTCAAGCATGTTTATAATAAAAAATATTCAAACTTGATGCACGTTTCCTATAATTTTTGAGTTTTGAATAATGCAACACCAAAACTTATGTGGTTTTACTCATTTTGAGAATGTTTACAATCAAAAATTTTAAACTTAAGGTGTGTTTCATATAATTTTTTTAATTTTGAATAATGCAACATAAAACATAGGTGGTTTTCCTTTTTTTCAGGGAGTTTACAATCAAAAGATTCATACTTTACATGTTTTCGTATAATTTTTGAATTTTTAATAATGTAATACTGAAACCTAGGTGGTTTTACTTATTATAGTAGGTTTACAATCAAAAAATTCAAAATTTATGCATGATTTTTATAATTTTTGAGTTTTGAATAATGCAACAACACAACTTATTCATTTTTACCACTTTCAAACAAGTTTACAATCAAAAGTTGTAAAATTTATGCGTGTTTCCTATAATTTTTGAGTATTGAATAATGTAACACCAAAATTTAGGGAGTTTTACTCATTTTGAGTATGTTTACAATCCAAATATTCAAACTTTATCCATGTTTCCTATATTTTTAAAATTTTGAATATTATAACACTAAAACACAGGGGGTTTTACTCATTTTGAGCGTGTTTATAATCAAAAGATTCAAAATTTATGAGTTTACTATAATTTTTAAGTTTTGAATAATGCAACACCAAAATTTAAGGGTTTTACTAATTTTAATAATGTTTTCAATCAAAATATTCAAAATTTATGATTGCTAAGTTTTGAGTAATCCAACACCTAAATTCAGGTTGTTTTACTCATTTTAAGCATTTTTACATTCAAATAATTCAAAATTTATGCACATTTCCAATAATTTTTGAGTTTTTAATAATGTAACACCAAAACTTTGATAGCTCTATTCATTTTGAGAATGTTTACAATTAAAATATTCAAAATTTAAGTGGTTTTACTCATATCGATCATGTTTATAATCTAAAAATTCAAACTTTATATATATTTATTATAATTTGAGATTTGAATAATGTAACACAAAAACCTAAACAATTTTTCTCATTTTGTATATGTTTAGAATCAATAGATTCAAACTTTTTGCACATTTCCTATCATTGTTGAGTTTTGAATAATGCAACAACAAAACATAGGCAGTTTTACTCATTTTAAGCATGTTTATAATCAAAATATTCAAAATTTATGTGTGTTTCATTTAGTTTTTAGGTTTTGAATAATGCCACACCAAAACATAAGTGGTTCTACTCATTTTAAGCATGTTTACAATCAAAAGATTCAAATTTTAAGTGTATTTCTTAAATTTTTTGAGTTTTGAATAATGCAACACCAAAACATAGGTAATTTTACTCATTTTGAGCATGTTTACAATCAAAAGATTAAAACTTTATCTACATTTCCCATAATTTATGAGTTTTGAAAATTGCAACATGAAATCTTAAGCCTTTTTAATCATCTCGAGCATGTTTACAATCAAAAGATTCAAACTTTATGTGTTTCCTCTAATTTTTTAGTTTTGAATAATGTAACACCAAAACATTCAGAGTTTTACTAATTTGAGCATGTTTACAATCAAAAGAATCAAACTTTATATATGTTTCTTATAGTTTTTGAGTTTTGAAAAATGCAACATCAAAACATAGGTGGTTTTACTCATTTTGAGAATGTTTACTATCAAAAGATTCAAAATTTATGTCAATTTCATATAATTTTTGAGGTTTAAATAATGCAACACTAAAACTTAGGTTGTTTTTCTCATTTTGAGCATATTTACAATTAAAAGATTCAAAATTTATTTATGTTTCTTATAATTTTTGAGTTTTGAATAATAAAACACCAAATCTTACGTGGTTTTACTCATTTTGAACATGTTTACAATCAAAATATTCAATCTTTATGCACATTTTCTATAATTGTTGAGTTTTGAATAATGCAATACAAAAACTTAGGTAGTTTTACGAATTTGAAGCATATTTATAATCAAAATATTCAAAATTTATGTGTGTTTCCTATAATTTTTAAGTTTTGAATAATGCCACACCAAAACATAGGTGGTTTTACTCATTTTAAGCATGTTTACAATCAAAAGATTCAAATTTTATGTGTGTTTCTTATAATTTTTGAGTTTTGAATAATTTAAAATAAAACTTAATTAGTTTAAACCTTTTTGAACATGTTTACAATCAAAATATTCTAATTCTATGCATGTTTCCTATAATGTTTGAGTTTTGAATAACACAACACTAAAACTTAGGTTGTTTTACTCATTTTGATCATGTTTACAATCAAAAGATTCAAACTTTATGTGAGTTTCATGTAATTTTTGAGTTTTAAATAATGCAACACTAAAATTTAAGCAATTTTACTCATTTTGAGCATGTTTACAATCAAAAGAATAAAAAATTATGCATGTTTCCTACAATTTTTGAGTTTTGAATAATGCAACACCAAAACATAGTTGGCTTTACTCCTTTTAAGCATGTTTTGAATCAAAAGATTCAAAATTTACGAGTGTTTCCTATAATTTTTGAAATTTGAATAATGCAACATAAAAAAATTAGGTGGTTTTACTCATTTCGAGAATGTTTACAATAAATAGATTCAAACTTTATGTGTGTATCTTATAATTTTTGAGTTTTAAATAATGAAACATAAAACTTAGGTGGATTTACTTGTTCCAATCATGTTTGCAATCAAAAGATTCAAAATTTATGCATGTTTCATATAATTTATGAGTTTTAAATAATGCAACACCTAAAATTGGGTGATTTTAATCATTTCAAACATGTTTTCAATTAAAAGATTCAAAATTTATGCATGTTTCCTATAATTTTTGAGTTTTGAATAATGCAGCACCAAAACTCAGGTGGTTTTATTCATTTTGTGCATGTTTACAATCAAAATCTTCAAAATTTATGTGTTTTTCCTATAATTTTTGAGTTTCGAGCATGTTTATGATTAAAAAATTCAAAATTTATGCATGTTTCCAATAATGTTAGATTTTTGAATAATTCAACACCAAAACTTAGGTTGTTTTACTCATTTCAAGTATGTTTATAATCAAATTATTTAATTTTTATGTGCATTTATTATAAGTTTTTATTTTTGAATAATGTAACACCAAAACATAGATGGTTTTACTCATTTTGAACATGTTTACATAGAAAACATTAAAATTTTATGTGTTTTCTAAATTTTTTATTTTTGAATAATGCAATCCAAAAGATAGGTCATTTTACTCATTTCAGACATGTTTACAATCAAATGATTCCTTTGCATGTTTATTATATTTTTTTAGTTTTGAATAATATAACACCAAACATAGGTGGTATTTTTTTTATCATTTTAAGCATGTTTACAATCAAAAGATTAAAATTTTATGTGCATTTCCTATAATTTTTGCATTTTGAGTATTTCAACACCAAAATTTACGTGGTTGTACACATTTTGATCAACTTTGCAATCAAAAGATTCAAAATTTATGTGTATTTCTTATAATTTTTTAGTTTTGAATAAAGTAACACTTAAACTTAGGTAGTTTTACTCATTTCAAGCAAGTTTACAATCAAAAGATTTAATTTTTGAGTTTTGAATAATGCAACACCAAATCTTAATCCGATTTAATCATTTTGAGAATGTTTACAATCAAAACATTGAAACTTTATGTGTATTTTATATAATTTTTAAATTTTGAATAATGTAACACCAAAACATAGGTAGTTTTACTCACTTCAAGCATGCTTACAATCAAAAGATTCAAACTTTATGCACATTATTTAAAATTTGAGTTTTGAACAATGCAACACAAAAATGTAAGTAGTTTTACGCTTTTTGGGCATGTTTACAATCAAAAGATTCAAACTTTATGTACATTTCTTATCATTTTTGAGTTTTGAATAATTCAACACTAAAAATTAGGTAGTTTTACTCGTTTTAAGCATGTTTACAATCAAAATATTTAAACTTTATGCACATTTCCTATACTTTCTGAATTTTGAATAATGTAACACCAAAACATAGGTAGTTTTCCTCTTTTCAATCATATTACAAACAAAAGATTCAAACGTTATTCACGTTTCCTATAATTTTAGGGATCTAAATAATGCAACACTAAAACATAGGTAGATTTACTCATTTTGAGCATGTTTACAATCAAAAGATTCCAAAGTTTTGTGGGTTTCCTATATTTTTTGCATTTCAAATAATGCAATACTAAGTCTTAGGTGGTTTTACTTGTTTTGATCATGTTTACAATCAAAATATTCAAAATTTATTCATATTTTTTATAAATTTTGAGATTTGAATAATGCAACACTGAAACTTGGGTAGTTTTACTTATTTTGAGCATGCTTACAATCAAAAAATTCAAACTTTATTGGTGTTTCTTATAATTTTTGATTTTTTAATAATGCAAAACCATACCTTAAGTGTTTTACTAATTTTGAGCATGTTTTCAATAAAAATATCAAAACTTTATGAGCCTTTCATATAATTTTCTAACTTTTTAATAATGTAACACTAAAACATAGGTAGTTTTACTCGTCTAGAAAATGTATACAATCAAAAGATTCAAAATATGCATATGAATCTTTACTATAATTTTTGAGTTTTGAATATTGCACAAGCAAAACTTAGGCAATTTTACTCATTTAGAGCTTGTTTACAATCAGAAGATTCAAAATTTATGCACATTTCCAATAATTTTTTAGTTTTGAATAATGCAACATCAAAACCTAGGTAGTTTTACTCATTTTGAGTATGTTTACAATCTAAAGATTCAAAATTCATATGAATTTCTTATAATTTTTGAGTTTTGAATAATGCAACACCAAAACTTAGATGCTTTTAATTATTTCAATCATGATTACAGTCAAAAGATTCAAACTTTATGTGCATTTCCAATAATTTTTGAGTTTTAAAAAAAGTAACACTAAAAATTAGGTAGTTTTACATATTTTGAACAGTTTTTACAATTAAAAGATTTAAACTTTATGCATGTTACCTATAATTATTTAGTTTTGAATAATGTAACTCCAAAATTTCAATAGTTTTACTCATTTCAAGCATGTTTATGATCAAAAGATTTAAAATTTATGCATGTTTCCAATATTTTTTTATTTTTGAATAACACAACACCAAAACTTAGGTAGTTTTACTCATTTTGAGCATGTTTATAATTAAAAGATTCAAATTTTATACATATTTCCTATAATTTTCTATTTTTGAATAATGTAACACCAAAACATAGGTGGTTTTACTCATTTTGAGCGTGTTTACATTCAAAAAATTATAATTTTATGTGCACTTTCTGTATTTTTTGAGTTTTGAATAATGCAAACAAAAACTTAGTTGGCTTTACTCATTTTGAGCATGTTTACAATCAAAAGATTCAAACTTTTATGCATGTTTCTTATAAATTTTTTGTTTTGAATAATGTATCACCAAAACATAGGTTATTTTACTCATTTTGAGCATGTTTAAAATCAAAAGATTAAAATTTTATGTGCATTTCCCATAACTTTTGAGTTTTGAGTAATCCAACTAAAAAACCTAGGTGGTTTTACTCATTTTGATCTTGTTTACAATCAAAAGATTCAAACTTTATGCATTTTTCTAATAATGTTTGAGTTTTCAATATTGTAACACTTAAACTTAGGCAGTTTTACTCATTTTGAGCATGTTTACAATCAAAAGATTCAAAATTTAGGTGTGTTTTAAATAATATTTGAGTTTTGAATAATGAAATAATAAATTTTAAGTGGTTTTACTCATTTCAATCATGTTTACAATCAAAAGATTCAAAATTTATGTGAATTTTCTATAATTTAGGAGTTTTGAATAATATAATAACAAAATTTAAAGGGTTTACTCTTTTCAAGCAGGTTTACAATCAAAAGATTCAAACTTTATGCACACTATTTATAGTTTGAATTTTGAATAATGCCACACCAAAACTTAGGTAGTTTTACTCATTTCAAGCATGTTTACATTCAAGAAATTCAAAATTTATGCACATTTCTTATAATTTTTGAGTTTTGAATAATGCAAGACCAAAACTTAGGTGGTTTTACTCATTTTTAGCATGTTTGAAATCAGAATAATCAAACTTTATGTGTTTTTCCTATTATTTTTGAATTTTGAATAATGCAACATCAAAACATAGGCGGGTTTACTCATTCAAGCATGTTTACAATCAAAAGATTCAAACTTAATGCATGTTTCTTATAATTTTTGAGTTTTAAATAATGCAACAACAAAACTTAGGTAGTTTTACTCATTTCAAGAATCTTTAAAATCAAAAGATTCAAAGTTTATGTGGGTTTCCTATAATTTTTGAGTTTTGAAAAATTTTACACTAAAATTTAGGTGGTTTTTCTCATTTTAAGCATGATTACAATTAAAATATTTAAACTTTATATGCATTTACTATAATTTTTTATTTTTGAATAATGCAACACCAAAACTTAGGTAGTTATACTCATTTTGAGCAAGTTTACAATTAAAAGATTCAAACTTTACACATGTTCATGTAATTTTTGAGTTTTGAATAATGCAACACCAAAATATAGGTAATTTTAATCATTTTGATCACGTTTACAATCAAAAGATTCAAACTTTATGCATGTTTCTTATACTTTTTGAGTTTTAAATAATGCAACATTGAAACATAGGTAGTTTTACTCATTTTGAGCATGTTTACAATCAAAAGATTCATACTTTATGCATGTTTCCTATAATTTTTGAGTTTTGAATAATGCAACACCAAAACATAGGTAGTTTTACTCATTTTAAGCAGCTTCACATTCAAAAGATTCAAACTTTATGCAAGTTTCCTATAATTTTTTAGTTTTGAATAGTACAACACCAAAACATAGGAATTTTTACTCATTTCAAGCATGCTTACAATCAAAAGATTCATCATTTATGCATGTTTCCCATAATTTTTGAGTTTTGAAAAATACAACATAAAAAAGTAGGAAATTTTACTCATTTTAAGCATGTTTATAATCAAAATATTCAATCTTTATGTTTATTTCCTATCATTTTTGAGTTTTGAATAATGCAACACCAAAACATAGGTAATTTTACTTGTTTCAAGAATGTTTACAATCGAAAGATTCAAACTTTATGCATGTTTCCTAAAATTTGAGTTTTGAATAATGTAACACCAAAAATTTGTTAGTTTAACTCATTTTAAGCATGTTTGTAATCGAAAGATTTAATCTTTATGCATGTTTCCTAAAAATTTTGAGTTTTGAATAATGTGAAACTAAAATATAGGTAATTTTACTCATTTCAATCATGTAAGCAATAAAAAGATTCAAACTTTATGCATGTTTCCTATATTTTTTTAGTTTTGAATAATGCAACACTAAAACACATATTGTTTTACTCATCTTGAGCATGTTTATAATCAAAATATTCAAACAATATATGCATGTTTCCTATAATTTCTATGTGTTCAGTAATCCAAAATCAAATCTTAGGTAGCTTTACTTGTTTTGAGCATGTTTACAATCAAGAGATTCAAGCATGATGTGTATTGCCTATAATTTTTGAGTTTTGAATAATGCAACATGAAAACTTAAGTAGTTATGCTCATTTTGAGCATGTTTACAATAAAAAGATTCAAATTTAATGCATGTTTCCTATAATTTTTGAGTTTTAAATAATGCAACACCAAAACTTAAGCAATTTTACTCATTTTGACCATCTTTACAATCAAAAGTTTCAAACTTTATGTGCATTTCCTATAATTTTTTAGTTTTCAATAATGCAACAAGAAAACTTAAGGGATTATGCTCATTTCATACATGTTTATGATCAAAAGATTTAAACTTTATTCATGTTTCCTATACTTTTTGAGTTTGGAATAATGCAACACCAAAACTTAAGTGGTTTTACTCATTTCAAGCATGTTTACAATAAAAAGATTCAAACTTTATCCACGTTTCTTATAAATTTTTGGTTTTGATAAATGCAACACCAAAACTTTAGTAGTATTACTCATTTTGAGGATGTTTAAAATCAATAGATTCATAATTTAATTGTGTTTTCTATAATTTTTAAGTTTTGAATCATGCAACACCAAAACTTTGACAATTTTACTCATTTTTAGCATGTTAACAATCAAAAGTTTCAAAACTTATGTCTGTTTCTGATAATTTGAAGTTTTGAATAATGAAACACCAAAACAATGGCTATTTTACTTGTTTCAAGCACGTTTACAATTAAAATATTCAAACTGTATGGCCCTTTACTATAATTTTTGAGTTTTGAATAATACAACATCAAAATTTAGGTAGCTTTACTCCTTTCGATCATGATTACATTTAAAATATTCAAACTTTATGTGTGTTTCATGTAATTTTTCAATTTTGAGTAATGTAACACCAAAACATAGGTGGTTTTACTAATTTCTAGCATGTTTACTATCAAAATATTCAAACTATATGCATGTTTCCTATAATTTCTGAGTTTTGAATAATGTAACACCAAAACTTATGTAGTTTTACTCATTTTGACTATGTTAACAATTAAAATATTTAAACTTTATCTATGTTTCCTATAATTTTTTTGTTTTGAATAATGCAACAATAATACTTAGGTGGTTTTACTTGTTTTGAGCATGTTTGAAATCAAAAGATTCAAACTTTATTCAAGTTTTCTATAATTTTTTAATTTTTAATAATGCAACATCAAAACTAAGGTAGTTTTACTCATTTTCAGCTTGTTTGCAAAAACTGTTTAAAATTTATGCACATTTCTTATAATTTTAGAGTTTTGAATAATGAAACACCAAAACATAGGTAGGTGGTTATACTCCTTTTGAGCATGTTTACAATCAAGAAATGCAAACTTATGTGTGTTTCCTATAAGTTTTGAGTGTTGAATAAAGAAACACCAAAACTTAGGTGGGTTTCCTCATTTTTTGAACGTTTACAATCAATAGATTCAAACTTTATGCATGTTTTTGAGTTTTAAATAATGCAAGACAAAATTTAGGTGGTTTTACTTGTTTTAATCATGTTTACAATCAAAATATTCAAACTTTATGTGTGTTTATTTTTTAATTTTGAGTTTTGAATAATGCAATACCAAAAATTAGGTCATTTTCTCATTTTAAACATGTTTACAATCAAAAGATTTAAAATTTATGCATGTTTCCTATAATATTTGAGTTTTGAATAATGCAGCACCAAAACTCAAGTGGTTTTACTCATTTTATGCATGTTTACAATCAAAAGGTTCAAACTTTGCACATTTCCTATAATTTTTATGTGTGTTTCTTATAATTTTTACTAATCCAACACCCAAACTTAAGCAATTTTACTCATTTTGAGCATGTTTACAATCAAACAATTCAAGCTTTATGCACTATTCATATTATTTTTGAGTTTTAATAATGAAACAACAAAAGTTAGGCAATTTAAATCATTTCAAGGATGTTTACAATCAAAATATTCAAACTTTATGCAATATTCATATTATTTTTGAGTTTTAAATAATGAAACACCAAAAGTTACGCAATTTAAATCATTTTAAGGATGTTTACATTCAAAAGATTCAAACTTTATGTCTATTTCCTATAATTTTAGAGTTTTGAATAATGCAACACCAAAACCTAGGTGGTTTTACTTTTTTTTAGCATGTTTACAATCAAAAGATTCAAATTTTATGCATGTTTAGTATAATTTTTTAGTTTTGAATAATGTAACACAAAAACATAGGTAGTTTTACTCATTTCTAGCATGTTTACAATTAAAATATTCAATCTTTATGTGTGTTTCCTATAATTTTTTAGTTTTGAATAATGCCACATAGAAATTTAGGTGGTTTTACTCATTTTGAGCATGTTTACAATCAAAATATTTAATCTTCATACATGTTTCCTATATTTTTTGAGTTTTGAATAATGCAACATCAGAATTTAGGTAGTTTTACTCATTTTGTGCATGTTTACTATCAAAAGATTGAAACTTTATGCATGTTTCCTATAATTTTTGAGTTATAAATAATACAACACAAAAATTTAAACAATTTTATTTATTTTTAGAATGTATAAAATCAAAATATTCAAACTTTAGGTGCATTTCTTATGATTATTGAGTTTTGAATAATGCAACATAACACTTAGGTGGGTTTCCTTGATTTGAGCAAGTTTATAATCAAAAGATTCAAACTTTAAGCATATTTGATAAATTTGTTGAGTTTTAAATAATGTAACATCAAAACTTTGATTGTTTTATTCATTTCAAGCATGTTTACAATAAAAAGATTAAAACTTTATGCATGATTCATATAATTTTTGAGTTTTGAATAATGGAAGACCAAAACTTAGGTAGTTTTACCTCTTTTGAACAAGTTTAAAATCAACAAAATAAAAATTTATACATGTTTCCTATATTTTTTGAGTCTTGGATCCAAAACATAGGTATTTTTACTCATTTCAAGGATGTTTACCATCAAAATATTCAAAATTTATAAAATGTTTCTTATGTTTTTTTATTTTCGTATAATACAACAAAACTTTATGTTGACCTCCTAAGGTTTTACTAATTTTGAGCATGTTATAAATCAAAAGATTCAAATTTTATGAGTGTTTCCTATAATTTTTAAGTTTTTAATAATGCAACACCAAAACTGAGGTGGTTTTACTCATTTTCAACATGTTTACAATCAAATGATTCAAAATTTATGCACCTTTCCTATAATTTATAAGTTTTGAATAATGCAACACCAAAACATAGGAAGTTTTACTCATTTTGAGCATGTGTGTTTCTTATAATTTTTGAGTTTTGAATAATACAACACCAAAAATTTGGTAGTTTGACTCATTTTGAGTATGTTTACAATCAAAATATTCATAACTTTATATGTATTTCTCATAATTTTTGAGTTTTGAATAATACAACACTGAAACTTAAGTGGTTCTACTCATTTCAAGCATGTTTACTATCAAAAGATTCAAACTTTATGCACATTTCCTATGATTTTTGAGGTTTAAATAATGCAACACTATAATTTACATGTTTTTACTCATTTTGAGCATGTTTATAATCAAAAGACTCAAATTTTATGTGCATTTCCTATAATTTTTTAGTGTTGAATAATGCAACACCAAATCTTAGGTGGTTTTACTCATTTAGAGAATGTTTACAATCAAAAGATTTAAACTTTATAGTTATATTTTAGAATTTTTGAGTAATGTAGGACCTAAACTTAGGTGGTTTTACTGATTTCAATCATGTTTACAAACAAAGATTCAAGATTTATGCACATTTATTATAATTTGACTTTTGAATAATGTAACTTCAAAACTTAGGCAATTTTACTCTTTTCAAGCATGTTTATAATCAATATATTCAAACTTTATGCACATTTCCTATAATTGGTGAGTTTTGAATAATACCACACGAAAACTTAGGTAGTTTTACTCATTTCAAGCATGTTTATCATCAAAATATTCAAAATTTATGTAGGTTTCCTAAATTTTTTAAGTTTTAAATAATTCCACATTAAAATTTAGTTGGTTTTACTCATTTTAAGCATTATTATAGTCAAAATATTTCAATTTTATGCGTGTTTCCTATCATTTTTGAAGTTTGAATAATGCAACAACAAAATTGAGGTGGTTTTCTCATTTTGAGCATGTTTACTATCAAAAGTTTTAAGCTTTATGTGTATTTCCTATAATTTTTGAGTTTTGAATAATGAAACACTAAAACTTAGGCAATTTTACTTATTTTGAGCATGTTTAAATCATAAGATTCAAATTTTATGCACATTTCCTATAATTTTTGAGTTTTGAATAATGCAATAATAAAACATAGGTAGCTTTACTCATTTTGATCATGTTAATAATCAAAATATTCAAAATTCATGTGCCATTCCTACAATTTTTGAGTTTTAAATAATGTAACACCAAAACATAGGTAGTTTTACTCATTTTGAGCACATTCAAACTTTATGTGCATCTCATATAAGTTTGAAGTTTTGAAGAATGTAACAACAAAACCTAAATGATTTTACTCATTTTGAGCATGCATGTTTACATAGGTAGTTTTAACCTTTTCAAACATTTTTACATACAAAAGATTGAAATTTTATGCATGTTTCCTATAACTTTGGAGTTTTGAATAATTCAACACTAAAACTTAGTTGGTTTTACTCATTTGGAGCATGTTTACAATCAAAATATTCAAACTTTATGTGTGTTTCCTACAATTTTTGAGTTTTGAATAATGCAACACAAAAACGTAGGTGATTTTACTCATTTTAAGAATGTTTAAAATCAAAAAATTCAAACTTGATGCCTGTTTCCTATCATTTTCAAGTTTTGAATAATACAACACCAAAACATCAATAATTTTACTCATTTTGAGCATGTTCACATTCAAAATATTCAAACTTTATACATGTTTCCTATAATTTTTGAATTTTTAATAATGCTACATCAAAACTTAGGTGGTTTTACTCATTTTGAGCATGTTTACTATCAAAAATATTCAAACTTTAAGTGTATTTCTTATAATTTTTGAGGTTTGAATAATGCAACACTAAAACTAGGTGGTTTACCTCATTTTTAGCATGTTTACAATCAAAAGGTTTATTTATTTTTGTTTGTTTCCTATAAATTTTGATTTTGAATAAAGTAACAACAAATCTTAGGTGACTTTTCTCATTTTGAGCATGTTTACAATCAAAATATTCAATCTTTATGTGTTTCTTATAATTTTTGAATTTTGAATAATTTTACTCATTTTGAGCATGTTTACAATCAAAGGGTTCAAACTTTATGAACATTTATTATAATTTTAGTTTTGTATAATCAACACCAAAATTTAGGCAATTTTACTCATTTTGAGCATGTTTAGAATCAAAAGATTCAAAATTTATGTGCATTTACAATAATTATTAAATTTTGAATAATGCACCACTAGAACATAGGCAATTTTACTCATTTCAAGCATGTTTATAATCAAAATATATTTGTGTTTCATCTAATTTTTATGTTTTGAATAATGCCACACCAACACTTTTGTGGTTTTACTCATTTTAAGCATGTTTACAATCAAAAGATTCATCTTTTATGTATGTTTCCTATAATTTTTTAGTTTTGAATAATGCAACACTAAAACCTATGTAGTTTTAACCTTTTTAAACATGTTTACAATTAAAAGATTAAAACTCTATGCATGTTTTCTTTAATTTTTGAGTTTTGAATAATGAAACACTAAAACTTAGGTGGTTTTACTCATTTTGAGCATGTTTAAAATTAAAAGATTCAAACTTTATGTGCATTTCCTATAATTTTTGAGTTTTGAATAATATAACTCTAAAACTTAGGTGGTTTTACTCATTCTAAGCATGATTACAATTAAAATATTTAAACTTTATATGCATTTACTATAATTTTTGAGTTTTGAATAATGCAACACCAAAACTTAGGTTGTTTTACTCATTTTGAGCATGTTTTCAATCAAAAGATTCAAACATTGAGTGTTTTCTATAATTTTTGAGTTTTGAATAATGTAAAACCAAAATTTAGGATGTTTTACTCATTTTGAGTATGTTTACAATTGAAAATTTCAAAATTTATGTGCATTCCATATAATTTTTGAGATTTGAATAATGCAACACCAAAACTTATTGACAATTTTACTCATTTTGATCATGTTTCCAATCAAAAGATTAAAACTTTATGTGGGCTTCTTATAATTTTTTCTTTTTGAATAATGCAACACCATAACTTAGGTGGTTGTACTCATTTTGCTTATGTGTACAATCAAAAGATTTAAAATTTATGCACGTTACCCATAATTTTTGAGTTTTGAATAATGTAACTCTATAATTTAGGAAGTTTTACTCATTTCCAGCATGTTTACAATCAAAATATTCAATCTTTATGCATGTTTCCAATAGTTTTTTATTTTTGAATAATGTAACACTAAAACTTAGGCAATTTTACTCGTTTCAAGCATGTTTACAATCAAAAGATTCAAACTTTATGTGCATTTCCTTTAGATTTTTATTTTTGAATATTGTAATACCAAGACATAGCTAGTTTTACTCATTTCAAGCATGTTTACTTGCATTCAAAAGTTTAAAATTTTATGTGTCTTTTATACAATTATTTAGTTTTAAATAATACAAACCAAAACTTAGGTTGTTTTACTCATTTGGAGTATGTTTACAATCAAAATATTCAAAATTTATGCATATGTACTATATTTTTTTAGTTTTGAATAATGTAACACCAAAACATAGGTGGTTTTACTCATTTCAAACATGTTTACAATCAAAAGATTAAAATTTGATTATGTATATTTCTTATTATTTTGAATTTTAAGTAATGCAACACCAAAACATAGGTGGTTCTACTCATTTTGAGCATGTTTACAATCAAAAGATTTAAAATTTATGCATGTTTCTTAAAAAATTTGAATTCTAAGTAATATAACACTTAAAATTAGGTGGTTTTACTCGTTTCAAGCATGTTTATAATTAAAAGATTCAAATTTTAAGTGTGTCTATTATAATTTTTGAGTTTTGAATAATGCAACACAAAATCTTAAATAGTTTTGCTCGTTTCAAGCATGTTTACAATCAAAAGATTCAAACTTTATGTGTGCTTTCTATAATTTTTGAGTTTTGAATAATACAACACAAAAAATTAGGTGGTTTTACTTGTTTCATGCATGTTTACAATCAAAAGATTATAAATTTATGAATATTTTTTACAATTTGAGTTTTGATTAATGAAACACTAAAACTTAGGTAGTTTTACTCACTTTGAGCATGTTTACAATCAAAAGATTCAAAATTTATGTGCATTTCCTATAATTTTTAAGTTTTGAATAATGTAACACCAAAACATAAGTGGTTTTACTCATTTTGGGCATGTTTACAATCAAAATATTCAAACTTTATGTGTATTTCCTATAATTTTTGAATTTTTAATAATGCAACACAAAAACTTAAGCAATTTTACTTGTCTTAAGCATGTTTACAATCAAAATATTCAAAATTTATGCATGTTTCCTATAATTTATTGGTTTTGAATAATGCAATGCCAAAACATAAGGTGCTTTTACTCATTTTAAGCATGTTTACAATCAAAATATTCTCATTTTATGCACATTTCCTATAAATTTTGAGTTTTGAATAATGCAACACTAAGTCTTGGGTGGTTTTCCCTGTTTCAAGCATGTTTACAATCAAAATATTTAAAATTTATGCACATTTCTTATAATTTTAGATATTTGAATAATGTAACACAAAAACATAGGTAGTTTTACTCGTTTTGAGCATGTTTACAATCAAAAGATTCAAAATTTATGGGCATTTCCTATAATTTTTGAATTTGGAATAATATAAAACCAAAACATAAGTGTTTTACTAATTTTGAACATGTTTTCAATCAAAAGATTAAAACTTTATGAACCTTTCCTATGATTTTTTGAGTTTTGAATAATGCAACACCAAAACTTAGGTAGTTTTACTCTTTTGGAGCATGTTTACAATCAAAAAATCAAAACATTATAGATGTTTCCTATAATTTTTGAGTTTTGAATAATGCAACACCATAACTTAGTCAATTTTAGTCATTTTGAGCATGTTTACAATTAAAAGATTCAAAAGATATGCATTTTTCATATAGTTTTTTATTTTTAAAAGATACAACACCAAAACTTAGGTTGTTTTACTCATTTCAAGCATGTTTACAATCAAAAGATTCAAACTTTATGCGTATTTCCTATAATTTTTGAGTTTTGAATAATGAAACATCAAAACTTAGGCATTTTTACTTATTTTTAGCATGTTTACAATCAAAAGATTCAAATTTTTTGTAGGTTTCATATACTTTTTGAGTTTTGAATAAAACAATAGCAAAACCAAGGCAATTTTACCCATTTTAAACATGATTACAATCAAAAGATACAAATTGTATGTGTGTTTCCTATAATTTTTGAGTTTTGAATAATTCAACACTTTATAAAACATAAGTTGTTTTTATCATTTTGATAATGTTTACAGTTAAAAGATTCAAACTTTATGTGCATTACCTATAATTTTTAAATTTTGAATAATTCTACACTAAAGCTTAGGTGATTTTACTCATTTTGAGCATGTTTACAACTAAAAGATTCAAACTTTATATGCATTTCCTATAATTTTTGAGTTTTAAATAATACAACACCAAAACTTAGGTGGTTTTACTTGTTTTAAACATGTTTACAATCAAAAGATTCAAATTTTAAGCATGTTTCATATAATTTTAGAGTTTTTAATAATTGAACATTAAAACTTAGTCATGTTTACAATAAAAAAATTTCAACTTTATGCATATTTCCCATAATTTTTGAATTTTGAATAATCTAACATGAAAACATAGGTAGTTTTACTCATTATGAGCATGTTTATGATTATAAGTTTCAAACTTTATACATGTTTCCTATAATTTTTTAGTATTGAAGATTGCAACACCCAAACTTGAATGGTTTACTTGTTTTGGTCATGTTTACAAGCAAAATATTCAAACTTTATGCATGTTTCCTATAATTTTTAAGTTTTTCAAAATATGACACCAAAACTTATGGAATTTTACTCATTTTGAGAATGTTTGCGAACACAAGATTCAAAATTTATGTGCATTTCCTATAAATTTTGAGTTTTAAATAATGCAACACAAAATATAGGTGGTATTACTCATTTTGAGGATTTTTATAATCAAAATATTCAAGCTTTATGTATGTTTCCTATATTTTTTGTGTTTTGAAAATTGAAAAACCAAAACATAGGAATTTTTACTCATTTAGAGGATTTTTACAATTAAAAAATCCGAATTTTATGTGTGTTTACTATAATTTTTTAGTTTTGAATAGTACAACACCAAAACATAGGCAATTTTACTCATTTCAAGCATGCTTACAATCAAAATATTCACCTTTTAAGCACGTTTCCCATAATTTGTGAGTTTTGAATAATGCAACACAAAAACATAGGTAGTTTTACACATTTCAAGAATGTTTATAATCAAATGATTCAAACATTATGCATGTTCCCTATAATTTGAGTTTTAAATAATGTAACACCAAAACTTTATTATTTTTACTCATTTCAAGCATGTTTATAGTCAAGAGATTCAAACTTTATTCATGTTTCCTATAATTTTTGAGTTTTGAATAATGCAACACCAAAATGTAGGCAATTTTATTCCTTTTAAGCATGTAAGCAATCAAAAGATTGAAAAATTATGTATGTTTCCTATAGTTTTTGAGTTTTGAATTATGCAACACTAAAACACGGGTTGTTTTACTTATCTTCAGCATGTTTACAGTCAAAATATTTAAACATTATATGCATGTTTCCTATAATTTTTGTGTGTTGAATAATTCAACATCAAAACTTAGGTATTTTCACTCATTTCAAGCATGTTTATAATCAAATTATTCAAGCTTTATGTGTATTGCTTATAATTTTTAAGTTTTAAATAATGCAACATTGAAACTTAGGTAGTTTTCCTCATTTTGTACATGTATACAATAAAAATATTCAAATTTTATGCATATTTCCTATAATTTTTGAGTTTTGAATAATGCAACACTAAAACTTAGGAATTTTTACTCATTTCAACCATGTTTACAACCAAAAGTTTCAAATATTATGTGCATTTCCTATAATTTATTAGTTTTGAATAATGTAACACTAAAAATTAAGGGATTACACTCATTTCAAGCATGTTTATGATCAAAAGATTTAAGCTTTATGCCTGTTTCCTATACTTTTTGAGTTTGGAATAATGCAACATAAAAACATAAGTAGTTTTACTTATTTCATGTATGTTTACAATCAAAAGATTAAAACTTTATGTGTGTTTCTTATAATTTTTGAATTTTTATTAATGTAACACCAAAACTTGGGTAGTTTTACTCATTTCAAGCATGTTTAAAATCAATAGAATCATATTTTAGGTGTGTTTCCTATAATTTTTTAGTTTTGAATCATATGAGACCAAAAGTTTAACAATTTTACTTATTTTTATCATGTTTACAATCCAAAGATATAAATTTTATGTCTATTTTTGATAATTTTTGAATTTTGAATAATGCAACACCAAAACTTAGGCTATTTTACTCATTTCGAGCATGTTTACAATTAAAGGATTCAAAATTTATGGCCATTTCCTATAATTTTTGAGTTTTGAATAAAACAACATAAAAATATAGGTAGTTTACTCATTTCAAGTATGTTTACAACTAAAAGATTAAAAATTTATGCATCTTTCATATAATTTTTGAGTTTTAAATAATGTAACACCAAAACTTATGTGGTTTTACTCATTTCTAGTATGTTTACTATCAAAATATTCAAACCATATGCAAGTTTCCTATAATTTTTGAGTTTTGAATAATGCAACACCAAAACTTATGTATTTTTACTCATTGTAAGCATGTTTACAATTAAAATATTTAAACTTTATGCATGTTTCCTATAATTTTTGTGTTTTTAATATTACAACACCAATACTTAGGTAGTTCTACTTGTTTTGAGCATGTTTGCAATCAAAAGATTCAAACTTTATGCAAGTTTCCTATCATTTTTTAATTTTGATAATGCAACATCGAAACTAAGGTAGTTTTACTCATTTTGAGCTTGTTTACAATCAAAAGATTCAAAATTTATGCATATTTTGTTGAGTTTTGAATAATGCAAAACCAAAGCATAGGTGGTTTTAATCATTTTGAGCATGTTTACATCAAACAATGCAAACTTATGTGGGTTTCCTATAATTTTTGAGTGTTGAATAAAGAAACACCAAAACTTAGATGGTTTTACTCATTTCAAAAATGTTTACAATCAATATATTCAAATTGTATGCATGTATCTTATAATTTTGGAGTTTTGAATAATACAACACAAAACTTAGGTGGTTTTACTTGTTTTGTTCATGGTTGAAATCAAAAGATTCATACTTTATTCATGTTTCATATACTTTTTGAATTTTCAATAATGCAACACCAAAAATTTGGTGATTTTACTCATTTCAAACATGTTTACAATCAAAAGATTAAAACTTTATGCATGTTCCCTATAATTTTTGAGTTTTGAATAATGCAGCACCAAAACTTAGGTGGTTTTAGTCATTTTGTGCATGTTTAAAATTAAAAGGTTCAAACTTTAAGCATATTTCCTATAATTTGAGTTTTGAATAATGTAACGCAAAATCTCTTGTAGTTGTACTCATTTCAAGTATGTTTACTATCAAAAGATTCAAACTTTATGTGTGCTTCTTATAATTTTAAATAATCTAACACCAAAACTTAAGCACTTTTACTCATTTTGAGCATGTTTATAATCAAAAGATTCATATTTTATGCGCATTTCCTATCATTTTTGAGTTTTAAATAATACAACACAAAAACTTATGAAGTTTAACTCGTTTCAAGCATGTTTAGAATCAAAAGATTCAAACTTTATGTGTGTTTCCTATAATTTGTTAGTATTGAATAATGCAACACCAAAACCTAGGTAGTTTGACTCTTTTTGATCATGTTTACAATCAAAAGATTCAAATTTTATGCATGTTTACTATAATTTTTTTGTTTTGAATAATTTAACACAAAACCTTAGGTGCTTTTACTCATTTCTAGCATGTTTACAATTAAAATATTCTATCTTTATGTGTGTTTCCTATAATTTTTTAGTTTTAAATAATGCCACACAAAAAATTATTTGGTTTTACTTATTTTGTGCATATTTACAATCAAAAGATTCAATATTTATACACATTTCTTAAAATTTGTGTTTTGAATAATTCAACATCAGAATTTAGGTAGTTTTACTCATTTTGAACATGTTTACAATCAAAAGATTTAAACTTTATGTGTATTTCCTATAATTTTTGAGTTCTAAATAATGTAATACAAATATTTAGGTAGTTTTATTCATTTTGGGAATGTTTACAATCAAAAGATTCAAACTTTAGGTGTGTTTGAATAATTCAACATAAAACTTAGGTCGTTTTCCTTGATTTGAGCGAGTTTACAATCAAAATGTTCAAACTTTATGCACATTCCATAATTTTTTTAGTTTTAAATAATGTAACATTGAAATTTTGATGGTTTTACTCATTTCAAGCATGTTTACAATCAAAAGATTTAAAATTTACGCATGATTCATATAATTTTTGAGTTTTGAATAATGGAAGACCAAAACATAGGTAGTTTTACCACTTTCAAATAAGTTTACAATCAACAAATTTAAACTTAATGCATGTTTCCTATATTTTTTGAGTTTTGAATAATACTTACATAGGTATTTTTACTCATTTTGAGCATGTTTACCATTAAAATATTCAAAATTTATGAATGTTTCTTATAATTTTTTATTTTTGAATAATACAACACCAAAACATTGGAGGTTTTACTCATTTTGAGCATGTTTACAATCAGAAGATTCAACTTTATGTGAGTTTACTATAATTTTTATGTTTTGAATAATGCAACACCAAAATTTAAGGGTTTTACTAATTTTGAGCATGTTTTCAATCAAAAGATTCAAAATTTATGAGTGTTTCCTATAATTTTTAAGTTTTGAATATTGTAACACTAAAATTGAGGTGGTTTTACTCATTTTGAGCATGTTTACAATCAAATGATTTAAAATTTATGCACCTTTGTTATAATTTCTAAGTTTTGAATAATGCAACACAAAAATGTAAGAAGTTTTACTCATTTTGAGCATGTGTGTTTCCTATAATTTTTGAGTTTTGAATAATACAACACTAAAACCTAGGCAATTTTACTCATTTTGAGCATGTTTATAATCAAAATATTCCAAATTTATATGTATTTCCTATAATTTTTGAGTTTTGAATAATACAACACTAAAACTTAGGTGGTTTTACTCATTTTAAGTATGTTTACAATCAAAAGATTCAAACTTTATGCACATTTCCTATAATTTTTGACGTTTAAATAATGGAACACTAAAATTTAGGTGGTTTTACTCATTTTGAGCATGTTTATAATCAAAAGACTCAGATTTTATGTGCATTTCCTATAATTTTTGAGTTTTGAATAATGCAATACCAAATATTAAGTGGTTTTACTCATTTAGAGAATATTTACAATCAAAATATTTAAACTTTATGGTCATTTTTTATAATTTTTGAGTTTTGAATAATGTAACACCTAAACCTAGGTGGTTTTACTGATTTTGATCATGTTAACAAGCAAAAGATTCAAACTTTTTGCACATTTATTATAATTTGAGTTTTGAATAATGTAACTTCAAAACATAAGCAATTTTACTCATTTTGACCATGTTTATAATCAACATATTCAAAGTTTATGCACATTTCCTATAATTATTAAGTTTTGAATAATGGAACACTAAAATTTATTTGCTTTTACTCATTTTAATTATGTTTACAATCAAAAGATTCAAACTTTATATGCATTTCCTATAATTTTTGAGTTTTGAATAATGCAACACAAAAGTGTAGGTTATTTTACTCATTTTGAGCATGCTTACAATTAAAAGATTCAAAATTTATGCATATTTCCTATAATTTTTGAGTTTTTAATAATGCAACACCAAAACTTTGATAATTTTACTCATTTTGAGAGTGTTTACAATGAAAAGATTCAAATTTTATATGTGTTTCCTATAATTTTTGAGTTTTGAATCATGCAACACCAAAACTTAGGTGGTTTTACTCATTTCAAACATGTTTGCTATTGAAATATTCAAACATTAAGTTTATTTCCTATAATTTTTGAGGTTTGAATAATAAAACACTAAAACATAGGTGGTTTACCTCATGTTGAGCATGTTTACAATAAAAAGATTCATTTTTTATGTGTGTTTCCTATAACTTTTGAATAATGTAACAATAAATCTTTGGTGATTTTACTCATTTTGAGCATATTTACAATCAAAAGATTTAAACTTTATGTGCATTTTTTATAATTTTTGAATTTTAAATAATATAACACCAGGACTTAGGTAGTTTTACTCATTTTGAGCATGTTTGCAATCAAAGGATTCAAAATATATGAACATTTATTATAATTTGAGTTTTATATAATCAACACCAAAACCTAGGAAATTTTACTCATTTCTAGCATGTTTATAATCAAAAGATTCAAAATTTATGTGCATTTACTATAATTATTTAATTTTAAATAATGCACTACCAGAACATAGGTAGTTTTACTCATTTCAGGAATGTTTATAATCAAAATATTCAAAATTTATTTGTGTTTCCTATAATTTTTATGTTTTTATTAATGCCACACTAAAACTTTGGTTGTTTTACTCATTTTTAGCATGTTTACAATCAAAAGATCCATGTTTTATGTGTGTTTCATATAATTTTTGAATTTTGAATAATGCAACACTAAGACTTATGTAGTTTTAACCTTTTTAAACATGTTTCCAATCAAAAGATTAAAACTCTATGGATGTTTTCTTCAATTTTTGAGTTTTGAATAATGCAACACTAAAACTTAGGTGGTTATACTCATTTCAAGCATGTTCATAATTAAAAGATTTAAAATTTGTGTATTTCTTATAAATTTTGAGTTTTGGATAATGCAACACCAAAACTTAGGTAATTTTACTCATTTTGAACATGTTTACAGTCAAAATACTAAAGCTTTATGTATGTTTCCTATAAATTTTGAGTTTTGAATAATGCAAGACAAAAACTTAGGTAGTTTTACTCATTTTGAGCATGTTTTCAATCAAAATATTCAAAATTTAAGTGTTTTCTAAATTTTTTGAGTTTTGAATAATGCAACACCAAAATTTAGGTTGTTTTACTCATTTTGAGTATGTTTACAATTTAAAGATTCAAAATTTATGTGCATTCCATATAATTTTGAGATTTTAATAATGCAACACAAAACTTAGACAATTTTACTCATTTTGAGCTTGTTTCTAATCAAAAGATTAAAACTTTATGTGGGCTTCTTATAATTTTTTTGTCTTGAATAATGCAAGACCATAACTTAGGTGGTTTTACTCATTTTGCTCATGTGTACAATCAAAAGATTTAAAATTTATGCACATTACCCATAATTTTTGAGTTTTGAATAATGCAACTCTATAATTTAGGAAGTTTTACTCATTTTGAGCATGTTTACAATAAAATTATTCAATCTTTATGCATTTTTCCAATAGTTTTTTATTTTTGAATAATGCAACACTAAAACTTAGGCAATTTTACTTGTTTCAAGCATGTTTACATTCAAAAGATTCAAACTTTATGTGCATTTCCTTTAATTTTTTACTTTTGAATAATGTAACACCAAGACAGCTGGTTTTAATCATTTCAAGCATGTTTAATTACATTCAAAAGTTTAAAATTTTGTGTCTTTTCTATAATTGTTTAGTTTTAAATAATGTAAACCAAAACTCAGGTTGTTTTACTCATTTTGAGCATGTTTACAATCAAAATATTCAAAATTTATGCATATTTACTATAATTTTTTAGTTTTGAATAATGTAACACCAAAACATAGGTGATTTTACTCATTTCAAACATGTTTACAATCAATAGATTAAAATTCAATTATGTATATTTCCTATCATTTTGAATTTTAAGTAATGCAACACCAAAACATAGGTAGTTCTACTAATTTTGAGCATATTTACAATCAAAAGATTCAAAATTTATGAATGTTTCTTAAAAATTAAGTTTTGAATAATATAACACTTAAAATTAGGTTGTTTTACTCATTTCAAACATGTTTATAATCAATAGATTCAAATTTTAAGTGTGTCTCTTATAATTTTTGAGTTTTGAATAATGCAACACAAAATATTAAATAGTTTCACTCATTTCAAGCATGTTTATAATCGAAAGGTTCAAAATTTATGTGTGCTTTCTATAATTTTTGAGTTTTGAATAGTGAAACACAAAAACTTAGGTGATTTTACTTGTTTCATGCATGTTTACAATCAAGAGATTCAAAATTTATGAACATTTTTTACAATTTGAGTTTAGATTAATGAAACACCAAAACTTAGGTAGTTTTACTAATTTTGAGCATGTTTACAATCAAAAGATTCAAAATTTATATGCATTTCCTATAATTTTTAAGTTTTGAATAATGTAACACCAAAACATAGGTGGTTTTACCCATTTCGGGCATGTTTACAATCAAAATATTCAAAATTTATATGCATTTCCTATAATTTTTGAATTTTGAATAATGCAACACCAAGATGTAGACAATTTTACACATTTCAAGCATGTTTACAATCAAAAGATTCAAACTTTATGCATGTTTCTTATAATTTATGAATTTTGAATAATGCAACAACAAAACATAGGTGGTTTTACTCATTTTAAGCATATTTACAATCAAAATATTCTAATTTTATACACATTTCCTATAACTTTTGATTTTTGAATAATGCAACACCAAAACATAAGAAGTATTACCCTCTTCAAACATGTTTACAATCAAAAGATTCAAACTATATGCATGTTTCTTATAATTTTTGAGTTTTGAATAATGAAACACTAAGTCTTAGGTGATTTTCATTGTTTCAAGCATGTTTACAGTCAAAATACTCAAAATTTATGCACATTTCATATAATTTTTAAGATTTGGATAATGAAACACCAAAACATAGGATAATTTACTCATTTTGAGCATATTTATAATTAAAAAATTTAAAATTTATTGACATTTCCTATAATTTTTGAGTTTGGAATAATGAAACTCTAAAACCTAAGTGTTTTACTAATTTTGAGCATGTTTTCAATCAAAAGATTAAAAATTTATGAACCTTTGCTATAATTTTTTGAGTTTTGAATAATGCAACACCAAAACTTAGGTAGTTTTACTCCTTTGGAGCGTGTTTACTATCAAAAGATTCAAACACGTTTCCTATAACTTTTTAGCTCTGAATAATACAAGATCATAACTTAGGTAATTTTACTCGTTTTGAGTATGTTTACAATCAAAAGATTCAAAATTTATGTGTGTTTCATATAATTTTTGAGTTTTGATTAATGTAACACCAAAGCATAGGTAGTTTTACTCATTTTGGGTATGTCTACAATCAAAATATTCAAACTTTATAAACATTTCCTATAATTTTTGAGTTTTGGATAATTTAACACCAAAACTTAGGTTGTTTTATTCGTTTTGATCATGTTTATAGTCAAAAGATTCAAACTTTAGGCACATTTCTTATAATTTTTGAGTTTTGAATAATGCAACACTAAAACATAAGTAGTTTTACTCATTTTGAATATGTTTACAATCAAAAGATTCAAACTTTATGTAAGTTTCCTATAATTTTTGAGTTTTGAATAATGTAACATCAAATTTTAGGTGGTTTTACTAATTTTAAGCATGTTTAAAATTAAGAGATTCAAAATTTATATGTGTTTTTTAATAATGTTTGAGTTTTGAATACTCAAACACCAAAACTTAGGTGGTTTTACTAATTTTGAGCATGTTTATAGTCAAAATATTTAGACTTTATGCACAATTATTATAATTTGAGTTTTAAATAATGCAACACCAAAACATAAGTAATTTTAGTCATGTCAAGCATGTTTACAATCAAAAGATTCAATTTTTTTTCACATTCTTATGATTTTTTAGTTTTGAATAATGCAACACCAAAACATAGGTGGTTTTACTCATTTCAAACATGTTTACAATCAAAATATTAAAAATTTACATGTGTTTCATATAATTTTTTATTTTTAAAAGATGCAACACCAAAACTTAGGTGGTTTTACTCATTTCAAGCATATACAATCAAAATATTTAAACTTTATTTGTATTTCCTATAATTTTCGAGTTTTGAATAATGATACATCAATACTTATGTAGTTTTACTTGTTTTTAGCGTGTTTACAATCCAAAGATTCAAATTTTATGTAGGTTTCCTATAATTTTTGAGTTTTGAACAAAAAAAAAACCAAAACCAAGGTAGTTTTACCTATTTTAAACATGTTTAAAATCAAAATATTTAAGCTATATGCATGTTTCCTATAATTTTTGAGTTTTTAATAATGCAACACTAAAACATAGTTTGTTTTTCTCTTTTTGAGAATGTTCACAATTGAAAGATTCAATCTTTATGTGCGTTATTTTTTAATTTTGAATAATGCAACACCAAAGCTTAGGTGATTTTACTCATTTTGAGCATGTTTATAGTCAAAAGATTCAAACTTTATGTGCAGTTCCTATAATTTTTGAGTTTTAAATAATGCAACACCAAAACCTAGGTAGTTTTACTTGTTTTAAGCATGTTACAATCAAAAGATTCAAATTTTAAGCATGTTTCATATAATTTTTGAGTTTTTAATAATCAAACATGAAATCTTAGTCAATTTTACTGCTTTCATGCATTTTTACAATCAAAATATTTCAAATTTATGCACATTTCTTATAATTTTTTAGTTTTGAATGGTCTAACACCAAGACATAGGTAATTTTACTCATTATGAACATGTTTACGATTATAAGTTTCAAAATTTAAACATGTTTCCTATAATGTTTTAGTATTGAAGAATTCAACACCTAAACTTGAGTGGTTTTACTTTGTTTTGGTCATGTTTACAAGCAAAATATTCAAACTTTATACATGTTTCCTATAATTTTTTAGTAATGAATAATGTAACACCAAAACATAGGGAATTTTACTCATTTTGATTATGTTTTAGATTAAGGTAAAAACAGGTTTTGAAGGGGCCCCGAAACCCTTTACATCAGACGAGATATAAACCTTAAACAGACCCAGGATATAAAATAACCTGGAACCTGCAAAAGCTAGACCAGATTAACCAAAAATCTGAAAATAATAGTCAAGAACAGGACAAACAAAAACTATATATTTTTTTTTTACAAGACCGAAGTTTCATGTCTAGAGGGAGGACTAGAGACTTAGATTTTTTCCTCTTAACAGCTGTCCAACCATCCTCTACCTTAGCTGCCTCAGCAGACCAGTCCTCAGAAGGCCAAGAACCATGAAGTCCAGAGGGCGACGAAGCCTCAGCAAAATCCGTAAGAGAACCAGCCAATAATTGGCTCCTAGGAGAATCCTTCGAAATAGGTGGAGGAACCACCACCTCCTCAGTAATCAGTTCAGAGAGATCACATAATCCAATCTCCACCGACCCTTCAACAGGAACTGTCTCCAGCGGAGTCTCCTGATCCGTCGATACAATTTGGATACTCTTTTCATTCTCATTCTCTGAATCAGTCAAAGCTTCCTCAGGTTGTTTTGCAATATAATGATCATGATCAGCTTCAGACCACCAAGAAGGTGATCTTATGGATCTGGATTTCCCTGCAGTACACCGGGCAGCAACATGCTCCGTCAGGTGACACTTTCTGTATCGAAAAGGTAACCCTTCAAAATCTAACATTTGCGTCCAAGAACCCCTAGGGGAGTCCAGACAAATTGCCTCAGGAAGGCCCTTAGAAACATCCACCTCAACCATAAGGCGAGCACAGGTTGATCGAAAATACCTCTTAGTTTCAGCATCCTCGAATAAAAACTCCCCTATAACATTTTCGATGGTTTTAAACACCGATTCATGCCATAGATGCATAGGTAAATTAGGGAGCCGAACCCAGACAGAGATCTTATTGAAGGTTTTCGTAACAGGATTGAAATCCATATGCCACCGTTTGGTGAAAAGAGGGTATTTACCCTGCCAAAAAAAAATTCTGTTGGACAGAATAGTCTTCCTGTCCTCAGAAATGTGGAATAAAGCTATAAAAAAACCTTTACCACAGGGGTAGATTTCAACATTTCCATCGATTAGTGGCAACTAGGTCTGAGAAATCCAACCATGTAAATCTGCAAGAGATGGCCAGAAGCCACGAAATCTACAAATAGCTGCAAACTTTGAAAAGTGCTCTGCCTGATGAAAGATTGCTTCAACAGTATCAGGTTCTAGATTAACCCTGACAGGATTTAAAGCACTTACAATAGGTGAAACGCTCCATCTCCTAGCAGAAGCTTGAAGTTTCGCATCATGTATTTTAGCTTCAAAAGTAGCCACATCCGCATAGGTTCTTCCCTTAGATCCAGGGACAGAACCAGAAACAGGGGAACCTTTTGCTAAAACCGTGACTAGAGAAGAACCTTCTGCAAAAGAGTGAGCGAACAGGATCCCCTTCACAGGTAAAGTCTCAGCCGCTCCAGCCACCGGATCAACGGCAACCTGATCCAGAATGTGTGTTCGCGCTCGCGCAGGCGCGTGCTGTGCGTTCAAAATTTCCATCTGCATGCGCTCCGAATTCTTTATGGATTATTTTCATTTTGATTATGTTTACAAACAAAAGATTTAAACTTTATGTGCATTTCCTATAATTTTTGACTTTTGAATAATGCAACACCAAAACTTCGGTGGTATTACTCATTTTGAAGATGTTTATAATCAAAATATTCAAATTTTATGCATGTTTCCTATAATTTTTGTTTTTTGAAAATTGCAACACCAAAACTTAGGCAATTTTACTCATTCAGAGGATGTTTACAATCAAAAAGTCCAAATTTTATGCATGTTTACTATAATTTTTTAGTTTTGACTAGTACAACACCAAAACAAATGTAGTTTTACTCATTTCAAGCATCCTTAGACTCAAAAGAATCACCATTTATGCATGTTTCCCATATTTTTTGAGTTTTGAATAATGCAACACCAAAACATAGGTAGTTTCACATGTTTCAAGAATGTTTATTATCAAATGATTCAAACTTTATGTATGTTTCCTATAATTTGAATTTTGAATAATGTAACACCAAAACTTTGTTAGTTTTACTCATTTTGAGCATGTTTGTAATTAAAAGATTCAAACATTATTCACATTTCCTATAATTGTTTAGTTTTTAAAAATGCAACACCAAAACATAGGCAATTTTTCTCATTTTAAGCATGTAAGTAATCAAAATATTCAAACTTTATACATGTTTCCTATAGTTATTGAGTTTTGAATAATGCAACACTAAAACATAGGTTGTTTTACTCATCTTGAACATGTTTACAATCAAAATATTTAAACATTATATGCATGTTTCCTATAATTTTTGTGTGTTGAGTAATGAAACATCAAAACTTAGGTAGTTTCAATCATTTCAAGCATGTTTATAATTAAAAGATTCAATCTTTACGTGTATTTCCTATAATTTTTGAGTTTTAAATAATGCAACATTAAAAATTTGGTAGTTTTACTCATTTTGTGCATGTTTACAATAAAAAGATTCAAATTTTATGCATGTTTCCGATAATTTTTGAGTTTTGAATCATGCAACACCAAAACTTAGGCAATTTTACTCATTTTGACATTGTTTACAATCAAAAGTTTCAAAATTTACATGTATTTCCTATAATTTTTTAGTTTTGAATAATGCAACACTAAAACTTAAGGGATTATGCTCATTTCATGCATGTTTAAAATCAAAAGATTTAAACTTTATTCATGTTTCCTATAATTTTTGAGTTTGGAATAATGAAACACAAAAATTAAGAAATTTTACTCATTTCAAGCATGTTCACAATAAAAACCTTCAAAATTTATGTGTGTTTCCTATAATTTTTAGTTTTTATTAATGTAACACAAAAACTTGGGCAATTTTACTCATTTCAAGCATGTTTAAAATAAATAGATTCATACTTAAGGTGCATTTTCAATAATTTTTTAGTTTTGAATCATGAAACACTAAAATTTTTATAATTTTACTCATTTTTATCATGTTTACAATCAAAAAATACAAATTTTATGCCTATATCTAATAATTTTTGAGTTTTGAATAATGCCAAACCAAAACTTAGGCTATTTTACTCATTTCAAGCATGTTTATAATTAAAATATTTAAAATTTATGGCCATTTCCTATAATTTTTGAGTTTTAAATAATTTAACATCAAAATTTAGGTAGTTTTACTCCTTTCAAGCATGTTTACAATTAAAATATTCAAAATTTATGCACGTTTCATATAATTTTTGAGATTTGAATAATGCAACACCAAAAATTATGTAGTTTTACTCATTTCTAACATGTTTACTATCAAAAGCTTCAAAATATATACCTGTTTCATATCATTTTTGACTTTTGAATAATGCAACACCAAAACTTATGTAGTTTTACTCATTTTGAGCATGTTTACAATTAAAATATTCAAAATTTATGTGGCTTTCTATAATTTTTGTGTATTGAATAATACAACACCAATACATAGGTAGTTTTACTTGTTTTGAGCATGTTTGTAATCAAAATATTCAAACTTTATGTGAGTTTCCTATAATTTTTTAATTTTGAATAATGCAACACTGAAACTAAGGTAGTTTTACTCATTTTGAGCTTGTTTACAATCAAAATATTCAAAATTTATGAACATTTCCTATAATTTTTGAGTTTTGAATAATGCAACACCAAAACATATGTGGTTTTACTCATTTTAAGCATGTTTATAATCAAAAAATGCAGACTTATGTGTGTTTCCTATAATTTTTGAGTGTTGAATAAAGGAACACCAAAACATAGGTGGTTTTACTCATTATGAGAATGTTTACAATCAATAGATTCAAAATTTATGTATCTTATAATTTTTGAGTTTTGAATAATGCAACATAAAACATAGGTTGTTTTACTTGTTTTGATCATGTTTGGAATCAAAAGATTCAAAATTTATGCATGTTTCATATAATTTTTGAGTTTTGAATAATGTAACACCAAAATATTAGGTGGTTTTACTCATTTCAAACATGTTTACAGTCAAAATATCCAAACTTTATGCATGTTTCCTATAATTTTTGAGTTTTGAATAATGTGGCACCAAAACTCAGGTGGCTTTACTCATTTTGTGCATGTTTAAAATCAAAAGGTTCAAAATTTATGCACATTTTCTATAATTTTTGAGTTTTGAATAATACAACACAAAATCTCTAGTGGTTATACTCATTTTGAGTATGTTTACTATCAAAAGATTCAAACTTTATGTTTGTTTCTTATAATTTTAAATAATCCAACACCAAAACTTAAGCACTTTTACTCATTTTGAGCATGTTTACAATCAAAAGATTCATACTTTATGCATAGTTCCTATTATATTTGAGTTTTAAATAGTGGAACACTAAAAAATAGGAAGTTCAACTCATTTTGAGCATGTTTACAAATAAAAGATTCAAACATTATGTGTGTTTCCTATAACTTTTTAGTTTTGAATAATGCAACACCAAAACCTTATGTAGTTTTACTAATTTCTAGCATGTTTGCAATAAAAATATTCAATCTTTATGTGTGTTTCCTATAATTTTTTAGTTTTGAATAATGCCACATAAAAATTTAGGTGGTTTTTCTCATTTTGAGCATTTTTATAATTAAAATATTTAATCTGTATACATATTTCCTATAATTTTTGTGTTTTGAATAATTCAACATCAGAATTTAGGTAGTTTCACTCATTTTGAGCATGTTTACAATCAAAAGATTGAAAATTTATGGATGATTCTTATAATTTTTTAGTTCCAAATAATGTAACACAAAAATTTAGGCAATTTTATTCATTTTGGGAATGTTTACAATCAAAAGATTCAATCTTTATGTGTGTTTCCTATAATTCTTGAGTTTTGAAAAATGCAACATAAAACTTAGGTGGTTTTCCTTGATTTGAGCAAGTTTAAAATAAAAAATATTTAAACTTGATGCATATTCCATTAAAAAAATTAGTTTTGAATAATGTGACATTGAAACTTTGATGGGTTTACTCATTTCAAGAGTGTTTACAATCAAAAGATTTAAACTTTATACACAATTCATATAATTTTTAAGTTTTGAATAATGGAAGATCAAAACTTAGGTAGTTTTACCACTTTCAAACAAGTTCACAATCAACAAATTTAGACTTTATTCATGTTTCCTATATTTTTTGACTCTTGAATAATGCAACACTAAAACATAGGTATTTTTACTCATTTTGAGCATGTTTACCATATTCAAAATTTATGAATGTTTCCTATAATTTTTTTTTATTTTTGAATAATAGAACACAGAAACATAGGAGGTTATACTCATTTTGATCATGTTTACAATCAAACGATTCAACTTTATGTGAGTTTCTTATAATTTTTAAGCTTTGACTAATGCAACACCAAAACATAAGGGTTTTACTAATTTTGAGCATGTTTTCAATCAAAAGATTCAAACTTTATGAGTGTTTCCTATAATTTTTTTGTTTTAAATAATGCAACACCAAAACTGAGGTAGTTTTACTCATTTTGAGCATGTTTACAATCAAATGATTTAAAATTTATGCACCTTTCCTATAATTTTTGAGTTTTGAATAATGAAACACCAAAATGTAAGATGTTTTACTCATTTTAAGCATGTGTGTTTCCTATAATTTTTAAGTTTTGAATAATACAACACCAAAACTTAGGTAGTTTTACTCATTTCGAGCATGTTTACAATAAAAATATTTCAAAATTATACATATTTCCTATAATTTTTGAGTTCTAAATAATACAACACCAAAACTTAGGTGGGTTTACTCATTTTAGGCATGTTTACTATCAAAATATTTAAACTTTATGCAATTTCCTATAATTTTTGAGGTTTAACTAATGCAACACTAAATTTTAGGTGGTTTTACTCATTTTTAGCATGTTTATAGCCAAAAGACTCAAATTTTATGTGCATTTCCTATAATATTTGAGTTTTGAATAATGAAACACCAAATATTACATTGTTTTACTCATTTAGAGAATGTTTAAAATCAAAAGATATAAACATTATGTTCAATTTTTTATAATTTTTGAGTTTTGAATAATGTAACACCTAAACTTAGGTGGTTTTATTGATTTTGATTATGTTTACAAACAAAAGATTCAAAATTTATGCACATTTATTATAATTTGAGTTTTGAATAATGTAACTTCAAAACATAAGTAATTTTACTCATTTTGAGCATGTTTATAATCAACAAATTCAAATTTTATGCATATTTCCTATTATTGTTGAGTTTTCAATAATGCCACACTAGAAGTTAGGTAGTTCTACTCATTTCAAGCATGTTTATCATTAAAATATTAAAAATTTATCACCATTTCCTATAAGTTTTATGTTTTGAATAATGCCACACCCAAATTTAGTTGGTTTTACTCATTTTAAGCATTTTTACAATCAAAAGATTCAAATTTTATGTATGTTTCTTATAATTTTTGAGATTTTGAATAATGCAACACTAAAACTTAGGTAGTTTCAACCTTCTCACATATTTTTAGAAGTAAAAGATTCAAACTTTATGCGTGTTTCCTATTAGTTTTGAGTGTCAAATAATGCAACACTAAAACTTAGTGGGTTTTAATCATTTCAAGCATGTTTACAATCAAAAGATTCAAAATTTATGTGCATTTCCTATAATTTTTTATTTTTGAATAATGCAACAGAAAAACAAAGGTGATTTTACTCATTTCAAGAATGTCTACAATCAAAAGATTCAAACTTTATACATGTTTCCTATAGTTTTCATGTTTTGAATAATGCAACACCAAAACTTTAGTAATTTTACATGTTTTAAGCATATTTACAATAAAAAGATTTAAACTTTATACATCTTTCCTATATTTTTTTACTTTTGAATAATGCAACACCAAAACTTAGGTAGTTTTACTCATTTTGAGCATGTTTACTATCAAAAGATTCAAAATTTAAGTGCATTTCCTATTATTTTTGAGGTTTGAAAAATGCAACACTAATATTTAAGTGGTTTTATTCATTTTGAGCATGTTTACAATCAAAAGATTCAAACTTTATGTGTGTTTCTTATAATTTTTGAGTTTTGAATAATGAAACACCAAATCTTAGGTGGTTCTACTCATTTTGATCATGTTTACAATCAAAAGGTATAAATTTATTTGCATTTTTAATCATTTTTGAATTTTTAATAATGTAACACTAAGACTTAGGTAGTTTAACTCATTTTGAGCATGTTTACAATCAAAAGATTCAAACATTATGCACATTTATTATAATTTGAGTTTTATATAATGTAAAACCAAAACTTAGATAATTTTAATCATTTCAAGTAGGTTTATAATTAAAAGATTCAGAATTTATGTTCATTTACTATTATTGAATTTTGAATAATGCACCACTAGAACAAAGGCAATTTTAGTCATTTCAAATATTCAAAATTTATGTGTGTTTCCTATTATTTTTATCTTTTGAATAATGACAGATTAAAACTTGAGTGGTTTTACTCATTTAAGCATGTTTAAAATCAAAAGATTCATGTTTTATGTGTGTTTCCTGTAATTTTTATGTTTTGAATAATGCAACACAAAAACCTATAGAGTTTTAACCTTTTTTAACATGTTTACAATCAAAATATTCAACTCTATGCATGTTTCCAATCATTTTTGAGTTTTGAATAAATGCAACACTAAAACATAGGTGGTTTTAATCATCTCGAGCATATTTACAATTAAAAGGTTCAAACTTTATGTCCATTTCCTATAATTTTTGGGTTTTGAATAAAGCAACACCAAAACGTAAGTGATTTCACTAGTTTTGATCATGTTTACAATCAAAATATTAAAACTTTATTTATGTTTCCTACATTCTTTGAGTTTTGAATAATGCAACACTAAAACATAGATGGTTTTACTCATTTTGAGCATGTTTTCAATCAAAAAATTCAAACTTTGAGCGTTTTTTAAATAATTTTTGAGTTTTGAATAATGTAACATCAAAATTTAGATGGTTTTACACATTTTGAGCATGTTTACAATTGAAAGATTCAAAATGTATGTGTATTTCATATAATTTTTGAAATTTGAATAATGCAACATCAAAACTTAGATGGTTTTACTCATTTCAAGAATGTTTATAATCAAAATATTAAAACTTTATGTGGGTTTCTTATAATTTTTGAGTTTTGAATAATACAATACCAAAACATAGGTGGTTGTATTCATTTTGCTCATGTGTACAATCAAAATATTTAAAATTTATGCACATTAGAAATGATTATTGAGTTTTGAATAATTTACCTCCAAAAGTTAGGTAGCTTTACTCATTTTGAGCATGTTTATGATCAAAAGATTTAATTTGTATGCATGTTTCCAATAGTTTTTTTTTAGTTTTGAATAATTCAACACTAAAACTTAGGCATTTTTACTTGTTTTGAGCATGTTTACAATCAAAAGATTTAAAATTTATGTGCATTTCCTTTAATTTTTTATTTTGAATAATGTAACATGAAGACATAGGTGGTTTTACTCATTTTGAGATTGTTTACATTTAAAAGTTTAAAAATTTATGTGTTTTTTCTATAATTTTTGAATTTTGAATAATGCAAACCAAAAATTAGGTGGTTTTACTTGTTTTGAGCATGTTTACAATCAAAATATTCAAAATTTATTTGCATTTACTATATTGTTTTAGTTTTAAATAATGTAACACCAAAACATAGATGGTTCTGCTCATTTCAAACATGTTTACAATCAAAATATTAAATTTTTATGTGAATTATGTATTATTTTGAGTTTTGAGGAATACAAAACCAAAATTTAGGTGGTTGTACTCATTTTGAGCATGTTTATAATCAAAATATTCAAATTTTATGAGTTTTTCTTAATTTTTTTGAGTTTTGAATAATATAACACTTAATCCTAGGTGGTTTTGGTCATTTTGAGCATGTTTACAATCAAAAGATTCAAATTCTATTTGTGATTCCAATAATTTTTGAGTTTTGAATAATGCAACACAAAATCTTAGGCAATTTTACTCATTTCAATCATGTTTCCAATCAAAAGATTCAATCTTTGTGTGATTTATATAATTTTTGAGTTTTGAATAATCCAACACCAAAACATAGGTGGTTTAACTTGTTTCAAGCATGTTTACAATCAAAAGATTCATACTTTATGCACATTTTTTACACTTTGAGTTTTGATTAATGCAACATCAAAACATAGGTAGTTTTACTCATTTTTAGCATGTTCACAATCAAAAGATTCAATCTTTAATGTGCATTTCCTACAATTTTTATGTTTTGAATAATGCAACACCAAGACATAGGGCATGTTTACAGTCCATATATTCAAAATTTATGTGCATTTCCAATATATTTTTTATTTTTGAATAATAAAACACCAAAACATAGGCAATTTTACTCGTTTCAAACATGTTTACAATCAAAATATTCAAACTTTATGCATGTTTCCTCTAATTTGTTAGTTTTGAATAATGTAACACCAAAGTTAGGTAGTTTTACTCATTTTAAGCATGTTTACAATAAAAATATTCAAATTTTATATGTATTTCCTATAATTTTTAAGTTCTAAATAATACAACACCAAAACATAATAAGTTTTACCCTCTTTGAACATGTTTATAATCAAAAGATTCAAATTGTATGCATGTTTCCTAGAATTTTTGTGTTTTGAATAATGCAACACTAAGTCTTTAGTGGTTTTTCTCATTTTGAGCATGTTTACAATCAAAATATTCAATTATGCATATTTTCTATAATTTTAGAGATTTGAATAATGCAACACCAAACATAGGTGGTTTTACTCATTTTGAGCATGTTTACAATCAAAATATTCAAATTTTATGGGCCTGTCCTATGGTTTTTGAGTTTTGAATAGTGTAACACACAAACTTAAGTTTTTTACTAATTTTGAGCATGTTTTCAATTAAAATATGAATACTTTATGAGCCTTTCCTATATTTTTTTAGTTTTGAACAATGCAACACCAAAACTTGGGTAGTTTTACTCTTTTAGAGCATGTTTACAATCAAAAGATTCAAAAATTATGGATGTTTCCTATAATTTTTAAGTTTTGAATAATACAACACCAAAATTAGGCAATGTTTTCCTCATTTTGAGCATGTTTACAATCAAAAGATTCAAAATTTATGTTTATTTCCTATAATATTTGAGTTTTTAATAATGCAACACCAAAATTTAGGTAATTTTACTCATTTCAAGTATGTCTACAATCCAAAGATTCAAACTTTATACACATTTCCTATAATTTTTTAGTTTTGAATAATGCAACATCAAAACATAGGTGGTTTTAATCATTTCAAACATGCATATAGTCAAAATATTCAAACTTTATGTGCATTTTCTATAAGTTTTGAGTTTTGAATAACGAAACACTAAAACTTAAGTAGTTTTACTCATTTTGAACATGTTTACTAACTCTTTTATAATTTTTAAGTTTTGAATAATGCATCACCAAATCTTAGGTGCTTTTACTTATTTTAAGCATGTTTAAAATCAAAAGATTCAGACTTTATGTGTGTTTTCTAATAATTTTTGAGTTTTGAATACTAAAACACCTAAAGTTAGGCTGTTTTACTCATTTGAACAAGGTTACAATCAAAATATTCAAACTTTATGCACATTTATTAGAATGTGAGTTTTGAATAATGTAAAACCAAAACAAAGATAATTTTACTCATCTTGAGCATGTTTACAATAAAAAGATTAAAAATTTGTGTGCATTTCTTATAATTTTTGAGTTTTGAATAATGCAACCCCAAAACATAGCTGGTTTTACTCATTTCAATCATGTTTACAATCAAAATATTCAAAATTTACATGGATATCCTATAATTTTTGAGTTTTAAAAGATGCAACACCAAAACCTAGGTGGTTTTACTTATTTCAAGCATGTTTATAATCAAAAGATTCAAACTTTATGTGCATTTCCTATAATTTTTGAGTTTTGAATAATGCAACATCAAAACTTAGGTAGTTTTACTTATTTTTAGAATGTTTACAATCAAAAGATTCAAAATTTATGTAAGTTTCCTATATTTTTTGGATTTTAAATAAAGCAACACCATAACCAAGGTAGTTTTACCCATTTTAAACATGTTTACAATCAAAATATTCAAATTATATGCATGTTTCCTTTAATTTTTATGTTTTGAATAATTTAACTCAAAAACTTAGTCTATTTCTCTCATTTGGAGATTGTTTATAGTTAAAAGTTTCAAAATTTATGTGCATTACCTATAATTTTTAAATAATGCAACACCAAAGCTTAGGCGATTTTACTCATTTTGAGCATGTTTACAACTAAAAGATTTAAACTTCATGTGTGTTTCCTATAATTTTTGAGTTTTAAATAATACAACACAAAAACTTAGGTGGTTTTACTTCTTTTAAGCATGCTTACAATCAAATGATTCAACTTTTAAGCATGTTTCATATAATTTTTGAGTTTTAAATAATCCAACACCAAAACTTAATCAAGTTTACTCCTTTCAAGCATGTTTACAGTCAAAATATTTCAACTTTATGTACATTTCCTATAATTTTTGAGTTTTTAATAATCTAACACCAAAAGATAGGTAGTTGTACTCATTTAGAGCATGCTTACAATTAAAATTTTCAATCTTTAACCATGTTTCCTATAATTTTTATGCATTGAAGATTGTAACACCCAAACTTAAGCATTTTTACTCGTTTTTGTTATGTTTAGAAGATAAATATTCAAACATTATGCACGTTTCTTATAATTTTTGAGTTTTGAATAATGCAACACCAAAACTTAAATAATTTTACTTGTTTTGAGCATGTTTACAATTAAAAGATTTAAACTTTATGTGCATTTCTTATAATTTTTGAGTTTTGAATAATGCAAGATAAAATTTAGGTGGTATTACTCATTTTGAAGATGTTTACAATCAAAAAATTCAAACTTTATACATGTCTCTTATAATTTTTGTGTTTTGAAAATTATAACACCAAAACTTACGTAGTTTTACTCATCTTGAGAATGTTTACAATCACAAGATTAAAATTTTATGCATGTTTCCTAAAATGTTTGAGTTTTGAATAATGTAACACCAAAACTTAATTATTTTTACTCATTTTGAGAATTTTTATAATCAAAAGATTCAAAATTTATGCACGCTTTCTATAATTTTTTAGTCTTAAATAATGCAATACCAAAACATAGGTGGTTTTACTCATTTTGAGCATGTCTACAATCAAAAGATTCAAAATTTATAAGCATTTTTTATATTTTTTTACTTTTGAATAATGCAACACCAAAACTTAGGTAGTCTTACTCATTTTGACCATGTTTACAATCAAATGATTCAAACTTTATATGTGTTTCCTATCATTTTTCTGTTTTGAATAATGCAACACCTAAATGTAGGAAATTTTACTCATTTTAAGCAAGTTTACAATCAAAATATTTAAAATTTATGCCCATTTCTTATGAATTTTAAGTTTTGAATAATGAAAAACCAAAACATAGGTGTTTTTCTCATTTTGAGGATGCTTACAATCAAAAGATTCAAAATTTATGTTCATTTCCTATAATTTTTGAGTTTGGAAAAATGTAACACCAAAACTTCTACTTTTTTACTCATTTTAAACATGTTTACATTCAAAAGATTCAAACTTTATACACATTTTCAATAATTTTTTAGTTTTGAATAATGCAACACAAAAACTAAAGTGGTTTTACTCATTTTGAGCATGTTTAGAATTAAAAGATTCAAATTAATGTGGCTCTACTATAATTTTTGAGTTTTGAATAATGCAACACTAAAACTTAGATGGTTTGACTCATTTCAGGCGAGTTTAGAATTACAAAATTCAAAATTTAAGCATGTTTCCTATAAGTTTTTAGTATTCAATAATGAAACACCAAAACATAGGTGATTTTTCTTATTTCAAAAATATTTACAATCAAAATATTCAAACTTTATGCACATTTTCTATAACATTTCAGTTTTGAATAATGCAACACCAAAACCTAGGTGGTTTTACTCATTTTAAGCATGTTTACAATCAAAAGATTTAAAACTTATGTGCATTTCCTATAATTTTTTATTTTAAAATAATGTAACACCAAAACATAGGTGATTTTACTCATTTTGATAATATATTTAAAATTAGAAGATTCAAACTTTGTGCACATTTCTTATAATTTTTTAGTTTTAAATAATACAACACTAAAACATAGGTGATTTTACTCATTTTGTCCATGTTTGCAATCAAAATATTTAAAATTTATATATGGTTCCTATAATTTTTGAGTTTTTAAGAATGCAACACCAAAACTTAGTTAATTTTACTCATTTCTAACATGTTTAAAATCAAAAGATTCAAGCTTTATGCATACTTTCAATAATGTTTTAGTTTTAAATAATGCAACACCAAAACTTAGGTGTTTTTACTCATTTCAAGCATGTTTACAATCAAAATAATCAAAATTTATGTTGTTTCCTATAATTTTGTGTTTTGAATAATGCAACACAAAAACATAGGTGATTTTATGCATTTGGAGTATGTTTATAATCAAAATTATCAAACTTCACATGATTTTCCTATAATTTGAGTTTTTGAACAATCGAAAACCAAAGCTTATATGGTTTTACTCATTTGAGCATGTTTATAATCAAAATATTCAAACTTTATTTGCATTTCTTATAATTTTTGAGTTTTAAATAATGCAACATCAAAACTTAGGTGGTTTTATTCATTTTGAGCATGTTTACAATCAAGAGATTTAAACTTTAGGCACATTTTCTATAATTTTTTAGTTTTGAATAATGTAACACCCAAATTTAGGTGGTTTTTTTCATTTTGAGCATGTTTGTATTGAAAATATTTAAGCTTTATGCATATTTCCTTTAATTTTTAAGTTTTGAATAATGTAACACCAAAACTTATGTAGTTTTACTCATTTTGAGCATGTTTACAATCAAAAGATTCAAAAATGGTACATGTTTCCCATAATTTTTTACTTTTGAATAATGTAACACCGATTTTTAGGTAGTTTTATTCATTTCTAACATGTTTACAATCAAAAGATTCAAAATTTATGCACATTTTTATATAATTTTTGAGTTATGAATAATGTAGCACAAAAACTTAGGTGTTTTTTCTTGTTTCGAGCATGTTTACAATCAAAAGATTAAAAATTTATGCATGTTTCATATAATTTTGCATTTTGAATAATGCAACACCAAAGCATAACTGGTTTTACTCATTTCAAGCATGTTTACAATCAAAATATTCAAAATTTATGCATGTTTCCTATAATTTTTAAGTTTTGAATATTGTAACACTTTTTTTTTATGATACTTGGAAATTATAAGGGTCCCATGTCCTTTGTCAAAAAATATACAACAAGAACATAAAGAGTCTATCTCAGCATCTTTCCATGCAGAAGTATATGACCATACTAACAATACATATTTTCACCAAAACCATCCTTAGATACAAACATATTATGATTACTACCATACTATAAGATGACTATTAATAGCTAAAGACCAACAAGATATCCTACTATTCTATAATTACTAATTCAATAAGCTTCCCTTGATTTGTGTAGATTTTCTTCTTTTTTAGCTCCTAATTCAAATTGCTTGATACTGCACCCAAGGCCACCTAATTCTCACTTTCCTTTGAGAAATCTAAAGCCACCAACTTGTTACCATCCTGAGCTCTTTTAGATTGCTTAAAGGTTAAAACAAATAGTCTTTTTTGTACTTTCCTAGTGACCTCGCATGGAACCTATTGCTTTCTTTTCCACCAAGGTGGTATCTTAAAAGAGCCTCTCACCACTACTTCACATAATCTTTTAATTGTGTTGTATCATTATCACACCTTGTCATCCTCCATTTAGCCAAACTAGGGATGGGTTTAAGAAAATCTTCAACAAAAGGTATACTTACTCCCCATATTTCTTCAAACTTCAATTGCACTCTACAGGCTACTTCCACATCCTTAACAAAATCAACTAAAGCTAAAAGTCATAAATAAAGTTCTTGAAACATTTTCAATGGGATAAACCCTATAAAGTCTCTCTCTAAAAATGGAAAAAGAGGAAATGACCCAAGCAGAAAAGATTCTAAAGCCTCTACCAACTTAATCCTATATTTTAGCTAGAAGAATAATTCTACCATTATTATAACCTATGCTTTATCCATCATAAATAGGCAAAGATTTGAAGCAAATAGAGAGGCCAAATCAAAATTGACTCTAATTCAATGACTTTGAGCTAGGAAATCCGTACCCAACACCAACTCAATATCTACCACCACTTTAGGAGAAGGAGTCCCAAAAACATTCAACATACGTGTTCTAGAAATTCTTCTAGTAAATCCCATCTCATAGCTTTTGGATTTGCTAAATACCAATGGCCATAGGATATATAATAGAATAAAGTTATCCATCCTTGCCAAACCCTAATCTTGATCACTACCAACCAAGAGACCAAACAACTATCCTGCCAAAATGCTACTCTAAAAACAATGCAAGCCATATATATCCAAAACATGAGAAAAGAGATGCCATTATGGAAATAAGTGACCTAAAAACACCATGAATGCTCTACATTATGCATAGCACCACCAAAAAATTATTTTGACAACTTCAAATGCATTAGCCTTCATACCTAAGAAAATCCAAAGAATGATTTCCCTACCAACTATACACTTGCAAATGATTATGAAATCTTTTGGAAAATATTTCAAATAAAAAAAAATGATCTATATTAAAAAATATGGAGACACCATTTATTTGTTTAAAAAAAAACAATTTAAATAAAAATAAAAACCAAAACAAACCATAATATCAACATTAAAATTACTTTTACAAAATCAATATAATGTTGATATTTCTCAATTAAAAATCAATCTAATTAAAAAAACTAACAATCCTCCCAACATTTTCTAACATTTTCCATCCTTTCCTCCTCACACTGATCAATCATTGCATTAGCCAAAAATTTGGCCACTTTATTACTTTCTCTAAAATAGTGGTTACATTCCTAGCCTTCCAATTCTTCTAATTTAGGCCAAGGTACATCCAAAATGTTAGTGATCTTCTAAGATTTTACTTTCTTACTAGACAAAGCTATCAAAATCACATGCAAATCTCCCCCAATTTCTAAAAGGGAGATTCGATATTTTACTACCAATTTTACTCTTACAACTAGTGCTTGAGCTTTAGATTCATTATTGGTTTCATCTAAAAGCTTAAGTGAAAGAGCTTTGATTAAGGATCCAATACAATCTTTGATAACACAACCTACTCCTGAAGCTCTAATATTACCTCTAGAGGTCCCATCAAAATTCAATTTAAACCATCATACTTTTGGTAGAATCCAACAAGATTCCTTTCTATCCTTCCTATTTTCTTATCTACTAAAGGCTCCTGAATGGGAGGTACTTTAATTAGTTTCCAAATTACACACATCTGCATATCCTATTTTGACAACAAGCCTTTCTTTCTTTTCAAATGCAAATAAACTACTTTAGAAATGGATATTTATATATATTTAATAATTACAAAGAGTGATCTCTCTTTATCTTCAAAAATTATAGCATTTATTTCTTTCCAAATCATCTAGATAAGAATTATCAGGTTGCATCTCCAAAGACTAAACAAAACGTTCTTAACATCCCTTATAGGCCAGGAGGCAAAAATTTTAAACAAAGACTCTGGCCATGCCCAGTGCAATTCTAGCTTATTACACAACTAAACCCAACACCATCTTGAAAAAGAATAATTAAACAACAAATGAGCCACCCTTTCCTCTACTTCTTTACAAATACTGTACTATGAAGGACCCACAAACCCAATTTTTATCAGCCTATCTTGGGACAATATCCTCCTATGAACTACCAACCAAGCAAAATCCCCTACATTTTTCAAACCTTCTTTACTCCAACACAAGAAAGATGCCCGGCTTACTTCCTCATCTACTACTTCAACCATTTGATAGCCTAGTCTAACAAAATAGAGACCTGAATTAGCCCCTATCTAATGAAGTTGATCCTCTTTTTATTTGAGAAATATTTTCCTTAGTTTTAACTTAGAATCTAGGAATATCATTTCTTCTTGAGGAATTGGCACTTCAATCAAGCCTTTTCAACTATTAAAAACCTTACTTGAATGAGAATCTTGGACTACATAATCTTTAACTGATTTACCCCAATGAGATAATTTTTTAGTTTCTAATAGTGAAACACCAAAACTTAAGTGATTTTACTCATTTTGAGCATGTTTACAATCAAAAGATTCAAATTTTATGTGCATTTTTTATAGTTTTTGAGTTTTGTATAATGCAACAACAAAACTTAAGTGCTTTTACTTGATTTGAGCATGTTTACAATCAAAATAATGCTTTTCCTATAATTTTTGAGTTTTGAATAATGCAACACCAAAACATAAGTGGTTTTATTTATTTTGAGCATAATTACAATCAAAAGATTCAAACTTTAAGTGTGTTTCATATAAATTTTAAGTTATGAATAATGCAACACCAAAACTTATGTATTTTTACTCATTTTGAGCATGCTTACAATCAAAATATTCAAACTTTATTTATGTTTCCTATAATTTTTTAGTTTTGAATAATGCAACATCAAAAATTAAGTGATATTATTCATTTTGAGCATGGTTACAATCAAAAGATTGAAATTTTATGTGTATTTCTTATAATTTTTAAGTTTTAAATAATATCACACCAAAACTTAAGTAGTTTTACTCATGTTGAGCAAATTTACAATCAAACGATTTAAAAGTAATGCATGTTTCCTATAATTTTTGACTTTTGAAAAATGTAACACCAAAACATAGGTAGTTTTACTCATTTAGAGCATGTTTACAATCAAAAGATTCAAACTTTATGAATGTTTCCTATAATTTTTGAGTTTTGAATAATTCAACGCTAAAAATTATGAGATTTTACTCATTTCAAACATATTTACAATTAAAATATTAATTTTTTTTGTGCATTTCCTATAATTTCTATGTTTTGAATAATGTGACACCAAAACTTAAGTGGTTTTACTTATTTTGTGAATGCTTACAATTAAAAGATTCAAACTTTATGCACATTTCTTATAATTCTTGAGTTTTGAATAATATAACATAAAATCTTAGGAGGTTTAACTCATTTTGAGCATGTTTACAATAAAAAAATTCAAAATTTATGCACATTTCATATAATTTTTGAGTTTTGAAAAATTCAACACCAAAATGTAGGTGGTTTTACTCATTTCAAGCATGTTTACAATCAAAATATTCAAACTTTATGCACCTTTCCTATAAAATTTGAGTTTTGAATAATGCAACACTAAAATTTAGGTAGTTTTACTCATTTCTAGCATGTTTACAATCAAAAGATTCAATCTTTATGCAACATGTTTCCTAATTTTTTTGAGTCTTAAATAATGTAACACCAAAACTTAGGTAGTTTTAATTGTTTAAAACATGTTTACATTCAAAAGATTCACACTTTATGTGTTTTTCTTATAAATTTTGAGTTTTGAATAATGCTATGTTCTCATTTTGTATATGTTCATAATTAAAAAATTCAAACTTTATGCGTGTTTCCTATAATTTTTTTAATTTTGAATAATGCATCACCAAAACATAGGTACTTTTACTCGTTTTGAGTATGTTTGAAATTGAAAGATTCAAACTTTATGCATGTTTCCCATAATTTTTAGTTTTAAATAATGCAACACTAAAACTTAGGTGGTTTTACTCATTTTTATTATGTTTATATTCAAAATATGTAGAACTTTATGTGCATTTCCTATAATTTTTTAGTTTTTAATAATGCACCAATAAAACTTAGGTGGTTTTACTCATTTCAAGCATGTTTACAATCAAAAGATTCAAACTTTATGTGCATTTCCTTTAATCTTTTTGTTTTGAATAATCTAACACCAAAACTTAAGTAATTTTACATGTTTTGAGCATGTTTATAGTCAAAATATTGAAACTTTATGCACCTTTCTTATAATTTAGGAGTATTGAATAATGCAACACCAAACCTTAAGAGGTTTCACTCATTTCACACATGTTTACTATCAAAATATTCAAATTTTAAGCATGTTTCCTATATGTTTTGAGTTTTGAATAATGTAACTTCAAAACTTAAGTGATTTTACTCATTTCAAGCATGTTTACAATCAAAAGATTCAAACTTTGTTTTTTCTATAATTTTTGAGTTTTTAATAATGCATCATGAAATCTTTAGTAGTTTTACTTGTTTCAAGAGTGTTTAGAATCAAAAGATTTAAACTTTATTCGAGTTTCCTATAATGTTAGAGTTTTAAATAATGTAATGCCAAAACTTAAGTTATTTTACTCATTTTGAGCATGTTTAGAATCAAAAGATTCAAATTTCATGTGGCTTTCCTATAAGATTGAGTTTTGAATAATGAACAGCAAAACTTATGTGGTTTTACTCATTTTGAACATGTTTACAATCAAAAGATTCAAACTTTATGTAGGTTTCCCATAATTTATTAGTTTTCAATAATATAACATCAAAACATAAGTTGTTTTATGTGTTTCAAGCATGTTTATAATCAAAATATTCAAGATTTATATGTGCTTTCTATAATAATTGAGTTTTGAATATTACAACACTAAACTTAGGTAGTTTTACTCATTTTGAGCATGTTTAAAATTAATAGATTCAAACTTTATGAAGGTTTCCTATAATTTTTGAGTTTTAAATAATGCAACACCAAAATTTAAGTGGTTTTACTCATTTAAAGCATGTTTACAATCAAAAGATTCAAAATTTCTACATGTTTCTTATAATTTTAGAGTTTTGAATAATACAACACCAAAACTTAGGCAGTTTTACTTGTTTTGAGCATGTTTACAACCCAAAAAATATTTAAAGTTTATGTGCATTTCCTATAATTTTTTATTTTTAAATAATGCAACACTAAAAACATAGGTAGTTTTACTCATTTAGAGCATGTTTACAATCAAAATATTCAAATTTTATGCATGTTTCCTATAATTCTTGAGTTTTTAATAATGCAAAACCACAATGTAAGCAATTTTACTTGTTTTGAGCATGTTTACAATCAAAAGATTCAAGCTTTATGCATGTTTCCTATAATTTGGTTTTTGAATAATGGGACACCAAAACATAGGCATTTGTACTTATTTTGAGCATATTTACAATCAAAATATTCAAACTTTATGCATGTTTCTTATAATTTTTGAGTTTTGAATAATGCAACACCAAAACATAAGTGGTTTTTACTCATTTATAGCATGTTTACAATCAAAAGATTCAAAGTTATGTGCATTTCCTATAATTTTTGGGTTTTGAATAATACAACACCAAAACTTAGTCAATTTTACTCATTTCGAGTATGTTTAAACCGAAAGTTTCAAACTTTATGTGCATTTCATATAATTTTTGAGTTTTGAATACTAAAACATTAAACATAGATGGTTTTACTCATTTTGATCATGTTTACATTCAAAAGACTCTAATTTTATTTGTATTTCCTATAATTTGTGAGTTTTGAATAATGCAACACCAAAAATTATGCATTTTTACTCATTTTGAGCATGTTAAAACTTTATGGGTTTACTCATTTTGTGCATGTTTAAAATCAAAAGCTAAAAGCTTTATGGTTGTTGCCTATAATTTTTGAGTTTTGAATAATTCAACATCAAAACATAAGTCTTTTTACTCATTTCAAGCATGTTTAACATAAAAAGAATCAAACTTTATGAACATTTTCAATAATTTTTGAGTTTTAAATAATGCAACACAAGAACATAAGTGGTTTTACTCATTTAAGGCATGTTTAAAATCAACAGATTCAAACTTTTTGCATGTTTTCTGCAATTTTTGAGTTTTGAATAATGCAAAACCAAACTTAAGGAGTTTTGCCCATTTCAATCTTGTTTAAAATTAAAAAATTCAAACTTTATAAACATTTCATATAATTTTTGAGTTTTGAATAATGCAACACAAAAAATTAGGCAATTTTACTCATTTGGAGCATGTTTAAAATAAGAGATTCAAAGTTTATGTGCATTTCCTATAATTTTTTAGTTTTGAAATAATGCAACACCATAACTTAGGTAATTTTACTCATTTCAAACATGTCTAAAATCAAAATATTCAATCTTTATGTGTATTTCTTATAATTTTTTATTTTTAAATAATGCAACACTAACACTTAGATAGTTTTACTCATTTTGAGCATGTTTACAATTAAAATATTGAAATATTATGAAGATTTCCTATAATTTTTGACTTTTGAGTAATGCAACAATAAAAACTTAGGTGGTTTTACTCATTTTGAGCATGTTTACAATCAAAAGATTCAAAATTTATGCATGTTTCCTATAATTTTTTACTTTAAAATAATGTAAAAAGAAAACTTAAGTAGTTTATCTTATTTCATGCATTTTTAAAATCAAAAGATTCAAACTTTATGCATGTTTCCTATATTATTTGAGTTTTGAATAATGCAACACCAAAACCTAGGTGTTTTTACTCATTTCGAGCATTTTAAAAATCAAATATTTAAACTTAGGCAGTTTTACTCATTTCAAGAATGTTTACATTCAAAAGATTCAAACTTTATGCACTTTTCCTATATTTTTTAAGTTTTGAAAAATGTAACACCAAAGCTTAGATGGTTTTACTCATTTTGAGCATGTTTACAATTAAAAGATTCAATATTTATGAATGTTTCTTGTAATTTTTGAGTTTTCAATAATGCAACACCAAAACTTAGGTAATTTTACTTGTTTCAAGCATGTTTACAATTAAGAGATTTAAAAGATATGCGTGTATCCTATAATTTTTAAGTTTTGAATAATGCAACACCAAAACATTGGTGGTTTTACTCATTTGAAGCATGTATACAATCAAAATAACAAAACTTTATGTGTATTTCTTTTAAGTTTTTAGTTTTGAATAATGCAACACCAAAACATAATTGATTTTACTCATTTCAAGCATGTTTACAATCAAAAGATTAAAACATTTTCCATGTTTCTTATAATTTTTGGGTTTTGAATAATGCAACACCAAAACCTAGGTGGTTGTACTCCTTTTGAGCATGTTTACAATCAAAATATTCAAATTTTATGTGTGTTTACTATAGTTTTTTGAGTTTTGAATAATACAACACCAAAACTTAGGTAGTTTTTCTCATTTTGAACATGTTTTAATCAAAAGATTCAAAATTCATGCTTATTTCCTATATGTTTTAAGTTTTGAATAATGCATCACTAAAACATAAGTGGTTTTACTCATTTTGAACATGTTTACAATACAAAGATGCAAACTTTATGTCCATTTCATATAATTTTTGAGTTTTAAATAAAGTAACACCAAAACTTAGGTGGTTTTACTCATTTTGATCCTATTTACAAACAAAAGATTCAAAATTTATGCATGTTTCCTATATTATTTGAGTTTTGAATTATGCAAAAACAAAAATTAGGTGGTTTTACTCATTTTGAGGATGTTTAAAAATAAAAGATTTAATATTTATGCACATTTTCTCTAATTTTTTATTTTTGAATAATGCAACACCACCAATTAGGTGATTTTACTCATTTTGAGCATGTTTACAAACAAAAGATTCAAACTTTATCCACTTTTCATATAGTTTTTGACTTTTGAATAATACAATGCTAAAACATAGGTAGTTTTACTCATTTTTAGCATGCTTACAATCAAAAGATTTAAATTTTATGCATGCTTTCTATAATTTTTGAGTTTTGAATGATATAACACCAAAATGTAGATAGCTTTGCTCATTTGGTGCATGTTTACAATGAATGTATTCAAAATTTATGCATGTTTCCTATATTATTTGAGTTTTGAATAATGCAACACCAAAACATTGGTGGTTTTACTCATTCTGATCATTTTTAAAATAAAAAGATTCAAACTTTATGCACATTTCCTATATTTTTTGAGTTTTGAATAATACAACACCAAAACTTAGGTGGTTTTAATCATTTTGAGCATGTTTACAATCAAAATATTCAAACTTTATGCATGTTCCTCTAATTTTTGAGTTTTGAATAATGCAACAAAAAAAATAATGCAGTTTTACTCATTTTGAATATGTTTACAATCAAAAGAATTAAATTTTATGCACATTTCTTATATTTTTTGAGTTTTGAATTTATGTAACACCTAAATTTAGGTGGTTTTACTTATTTTGAGCATGTTTAAGATCAAAAAATTCAAAATTTATGTGTGTTTCCTATATGTTTTGAGTTTTGAATAATGCAACACTAAAATTTAGGTAATTTTACTCATTTCAAGTATGTTTACAATTAAAAGATTAAAATTTTATGGGTGTTTCCTATAATTTTTAAGTTTTGAATAATGTAAAACCAAAACATAGGTCATTTTAGTCATAGATATATATGCTATCTAGCCACCCAACTTAGGTGGTTTAACTCATTTTGAGCATGTTTACAATGCAAAGATTCAAACTTTATACACATTGCCTATAATTTTTGAGTTTTTAATAATGTAAAACCAAAACATAGGTCATTTTAGTCATAGATATATATGCTATCTAGCCACCCACTCTCTATATATAGCTGTCGGGTAGTGCCTCCGACTCCCAACTAACTCTATCTATAGGCTAGTGCTAGTCAGCCTTGATTAAACACCTCTCCTCTCCTCTCCTCTCCTATCCTTTAGTTAGTTGAGGGGCCCTCCTCTCCCCCTCTAACTGAACTAAACTAAACTAAACTAAACTAAGATAAACCTATATAAACTAATTTTGAGGATGTTTACAATAAAAATATTCAAACTTTATATGTATTTCATTTATTTTTTGAGTTTTGAATAATGCAACACCAAAGCTTAGGTGATTTTACTCATTTCTAGCATTTTTACAATTAAAACATTCAAAGTTATGAGCATTTAATATAAATTTTAGGTTTTGAATAATGCAACACCAAAACTTTGTCAATTTTAATCATTTTGAGCATGTTTACAACCAAAATATTCAAGCTTTATGTGCATTTCCTACAATTTTTGAGTTTTAAATAATGCAACAATAAAACATAGGCAGTTTTACTCATTTTGAGCATGTTAACAATTAAAAGATTTTAAATTTATGCACCTTATTATTTTTGAGTTTTGAATATTGTAACACCAAAACTTAGGTAGATTTAATTGTTTCAAGCATTTTAAAACTTTATGCACATTTATTATATTTTTTGAGTTTTGAATAATGTAACATGAAAACATAAGTGGTTTTACTTATTTCGATTATTTTAAAATTAAAAGATATTTTTGTTTTGAGTATTGCCTATAATTTTTGAGTTTTGAATAATGAAACACCAAAACTTAAGCCTTTTTGCTCATTTAGAATATGTTTAAAATCAAAATATTCAAATTTTATACGCATTTCCAATCAATTTTGAGTTTTAAATAATGCAACACAAAAACATAAGTAGTTTTAGACATTTAAAGCACATTTAAAATCAAAAGATTCAAAGTTTATACACATTTCTATAATTTTTGAATTTTGAATAATGCACCACCAAAACATAAGCAATTTCACTCATTTCATGCATGTTTAAAATCAAAAGATTTTGTAATTTTTGAGTTTTGAATAATGCAACACAAATAATTGGGCAGTTTTACTCATTTGGAGCATGTTTAAAATCAAAAGATTCAAAATTTGTTTTCATTTCCTATAATTTTTTTGTTTTGAAATAATGCAACACCACAACATAGGTGGTTTTACTCATTTTGAGCATGTTTAAAATCAAAATATTCAAAATTTATGCATGTTTCCCATAATTTTTGAGTTTTAAATAATGCAACACTAGAACTTAGGTGATTTTACAAGTTTTGAGCATGTTTACAATCAAAATATTTAAACTTTATGTAGATTTCATATAATTTTTGAGTTTTGAATAAAGCAACACCAAAACATAGGCAGGTTGACTCATTTTGAGCATATTTAAAATCAAAAGATTCAATCTTTATACATGTTTCCTATATTTTTTGAGTTGTCAATAATGCAACACCAAAACTTAAGCAATTCTACCCATTTTGAGAATGTTTACAATCAAAAGATTCAATATTTATGTGTGTTTCCTATATTTTTTGTTTTGCATAATGCAACACAAAACTTAGGTAGTTTTACTCATTTCAAGCATGTTTACAATTAAAAAATTGAATCTTTATGTGCATTTCTTACAATTTTTGAGTTTTAAATATTTCAACACCAAAACATATATAGTTGTACTCATTTTATGGTTTTACTCTTTTCGATCATTTTACAATCAAAGATTATAAATTTTTGCATTTTTATTATAATTTTTGAGTTTTGAATTATGCAAGACCTAAACTTAGGTAGCTTTACTCCTTTGCAGCATGTTTGCAATCAAAATATTGAAATTTTATTCATGTTTCCTATAATTTTTGAGTTTTGAATGATACAACAATAAAAATTAGGCTATTTTACTCATTTTGAGCATGTCTACAATCAAAAGATTCAAAGATTATGTGAATTTCTTATAATATTTGAGTAATGGAACACCAAAACTTAAGCAATTTTAATTGTTTTGAGTATGTTTCTAATCAAAAGATTCAAACTTTATGTGTGTTTCCTATAATTTTTTGAGTTTTGAATAATGAAACCCCAAAACCTAGGTGATTTTCCTCATTTTAAGCATGTTTAGAATCAAAAGAATCAAAATTTATGCACATTTCCTATCATTTTAGAGTTCTGAATAATGCAACACTAAAACTCATGTGGTTTTACTTATTTCAAGCATGTTTACGATCAAAATATTCAAACTTTATGACATTTCATATATTATTTGAGTTTTGAATAATACAACAACAAAACTTAGTTGGTTTTACTCATTTTGAGCATGTTCAAAATCAAAAGATTCAAAATTTATGTGTGTTTCTTATAATTTTTCATTTTTGAATAATGTAACACCACTAATTAGGTGGTTTTACTTATTTTGAGCATGTTTACAATTAAAATATTCAAACTTTATGCACTTTTCTTATAATTTTTGAGTTTTGATTAATGCAATGCCAAAACTTAGGTAGTTTTACTTGTTTTGAGCATGTTTACAATCAAAAGATTAAAAATTAATGTGTGATTCCAATAGTTTTTGAGTTTTGAATAATACAACACCAACGTGTAGACAATTTTACTCATTTTGGGGATGTTTACAGTCAAAATTTTCAAACTGTACACATGTTTACTTTATTATTTGAGTTTTGAATAATGCAACACCAAAATTTATGTGATTTTAATCATTTTGAGCATTTTTAAAATCAAAATATTCAAACTTTATGCACATTTCCTATAATTTTTGAGTTTTGAATAATGCAACACCATAACTTAGGTAGTTTTACTCATTTTAAACATATTTAAAATTAAAAGATTCAAACTTTGTACATGTTTCTTATAATTTTTGAGTTTTGAATAATGCAACACCCATACTTAGATGATTTTACTCATATTGAGTATGTTTACAATCAAAAGACTCAAACTTTAAGTGCTTTTCCTATAATTTTGAGTTTTAGAAAATGCAACACCAAAACATACATTGTATTACTCATTTCGAGTATGTTTCCTATAATTTTTGAGTTTTGAATAATGTAACACCAAAACATAGATGGTTTTACTCATTTTGAGCATGTTTATAATCAAAATATTAAAAATTTATGCATGTTTCTTATAAATTTTGAGTTTTGAATAATCCAACTCCAAAACCTAGGTGGTTTTACTCATTTCAAACATGATTACAACCAAAAGATTCAATATTTATGTGATTTTCCTATAATTTTTAAGTTTTGAATAATGCAACATCAAAACTTACATAGTTTAACTCATTTTGGGCATGTTTACAATTGAAAGATTTAAATTTAATGTGTGTTTCCCATAAATTTAGAGTTTTGGATAATGCAACACCAAAACTTAGGTGGTTTTACTTGTTTAGAGCATGTTTACAATCAAAATATTCAAACTTTATGTGGTTTTCCTATTATTTTTTAGTTTTGAATAATGCAACACCAAAAGTTTGTTGGTTTTACTCATTTTGAGCGAGTTTACAATCAAAATATTTAAAATTTATGTGCATTTCCTAAAATTGTCAAGTTTTGAATAATGGAACACCAAATCTTAGGCAATTTTAATCATTTTAAGCATGTTTACAATTAAAAGATTCAAACTTTATGTGCATTTCCTATCATTTTTGTGTTTTGAAAAATGTACCATCAAAACTTAAGAGGTTTTACTCATTTAGCATGTTTACAATCAAAAGATTCAAACTTTATGCATGTTTCCTATAATTTTTTAGTTTTGAATAATGCAACATCAAACTTAGGTGGTTTCATTTGTTTAGAGCATGTTTACAATCAAAAGATTTAGAATTTATGTATGTTTCCTATAATTTTTTAGTTTTGAATAATTCAACACCAAAATTTAGGTGGTTTTATTCATTTAAATCATGTTTATAGTTGAAAGATTAAAACTTTATGCATGTTTCCTATAAATTTTTAGTTTTGAATAATACAACATAAAAACTTAGGTGATTTTACTCATTGTGAGCATGTTTCAATGAAAAGATTCAAATTTTATACATGTTTCCCATAATTTTTGTGTTTTTAATAATGCAAAACCAAAAAACAGGTAGTTTTACTCATTTTGAGGATGTTTACAATTATAAGATTCAAACCTTATGCGTATTTCCTATAATTTGAGTTTTGAATAATGAGATAAAAACTTATTTAATTTTACTCATTTTGATCATGTTCACCATCAAAAGATTCAAACATTAGGCATGTTTCCTATAATTTTTGAGTTTTGAATATTGTAACACCAAAACTTAGGTGGTTGTACTTGTTTAGAGCATGTTTAGAAAAAAAAGATTCCAACTTTATGTACTTTTCCTATCATGTTTGAGTTTTGAATAATGCAACATGAAAACTTAGATGGTTTTACTCATTTTGATCATGTTTAGAATCAAAAGATTCAAAATTTATGCATGTTTCTTACAATTTTTGTGTTTTGAATAATGAAACACCAAAACTTAGGTGGTTTTACTTGTTTTGATCATGTTTACAATCAAAAAAATCAAACTTTATGTGTGTTTCCTATCATTTTTGAGTTTTGAATAATGCAACATCAAAACTTAAGCTATTTTTCTCCTTTAGAGAATGTTTACAATTAAATATTCAAACTTTATGCATGTTTCCTATAATTTATGAATTTTGAATAATGAAACACCAAAAAATTAGGCAATTTTACTTGTTTAGAGAATGTTTACAATCAAAAGATTCAAACTTTGTGTTTTTTCTATAATTTTTGAGTTTTAAATAATGCAACACCAAAACTTAGTAGGTTTTAGTCATTTTTAGCATGTTTAAAATCAAAACATTCAAAATTTATGCATCTTAATTTTTTTGAGTTTTGAATAATGGAACACCAAAACATTAGTGGTTTTACTAATTTTGAACGAGTCTACAATCAAAAGATTAAAATTTTATGCATATTTCTTATAATTTTTGAGTTATGAATAATGCAACACCAAAACATATGTGATTTTAATCATGTTTAAAATCAAAAAATTCAAAATTTATGCACATTTCCTATAATTTTTGAGTTTTGAACAATGCAACACTAAAAATTAGGTGATTTTACTCATTTTGAGCATGTTTATAATCAAAAGAGTCAAAATTTATGTGCATTTCCTATAATTATTGAGTTTTACTCATTTTGAGAATGTTTACAATCAAAATATTTAAACTTTATGCATGTTGTCTATAATTTTTGAGTTTTAAGTAATGCAACATTAAAACTTAGGTAGCTTTACTCATTTAAATCATATTTAAAATCAAAATATTCAAAATTTATCTACATTTGTTGTAATTTTTGAGTTTTAAATAATACAACACCAAAACATAGGAGGTTTTACTTGTTCCTAGAATGTTTACAATTCAAAGATTCAAACTTTATGCATCTATCCTATACTGTTTGAGTTTTGAATAATCTAACACCAAAAATTTGATGGTTTCAATCATTTTGAGTGAGTTTACAATCAAAATATTCAAACTTTATGCATATTTCCTATTATTTTTGAGTTATGAATAATGCAACATCAAACCTTAGGTATTTTTCTCATTTTGATCTGTTTACAATCAAAAGTTTCAAACTTTATGTGCATTTCCTATAATTTTTGAATTTTAAATAATGCAACACCAAAAATTAGGTGATTTTCTCAATTACAACATATTCAGAATCAAAAGATTTAAACTCTATGTGTTTTCTATAATTTTTGAGTTTTCAATAATGCAACACTGAAACTCAGGCAATTTTACTCATTTTGAGCATGTTTACAATTGAAAATTTAAAACTTTATACACGTTTCCTATATTTTTTGTGTTTTTAATAATGCAACACCAAAACATAGGTGGTTTTACTCATTTCTAGCATGTTTAAAATCAAAAGATTAAAACTTTATGCACATTTCCTATAATTTTGATGTTTAAATAATGCAACACCAAAATTTGAGTGATTTTACTCATTTCGAGCATGTTTAAAATCAAAAGATTCAAACTTTATGTGTTTTTCCTATAATTTTTGAGTTTTGAATAATGCAACACCAAAACTTAGGTGGTTTTACTCATTTTGATCATGTTTACAATCAAAATATTTAAACTTTATATGAATTACCTATAATTCTTAAGTTTTGAATGATATAACACAAAAATGTAAGCAATTTTAGTCATTTCAAGTATGTTTACAAGCAAAAGATTCAAACTGTATGCACCTTTCCTGTAATTTTTGAATTTTGAATAATGCAACACCAAAAATTATGTGTTTTTACTCATTTTGAGCATGTTTACAATCAAAATATTCAAAATTTATACATGTTTCCTCTAATTTTTGATTTTTTAATAATGCAACACAAAAACTTAGCCAATTTTAGTCATTTTGAGCATGTTAACAATCAAAATTTATGAGCATTTCCTATAATTTTTGTGTTTTGAATAATGCTGTTAACACCAAAACATATGCAGTTTTACTCATTTCGAGCATGTTTACAATCAAAATATTCAAACTTGATGTGGGTTTCCTATAATTTTTGAGTTTTGGATAATGGAACACTTTGAATTTGGTGGTTTTACTCATTTCAAGCATTTTCACAATTAAAAGATTCAAATTTTATAAATGTTTCCTATAATTTTTTAGTTTTGAATAATGCAACATCAAAACATAGATAGTTTTACTCATTTTGAGTATGTTTACAGTTAAAAAACTTCCAATTTTATAAGTGTTTCCGATAATTTCTGAGTTTTTAATAATGCAAATTCAAAACATACGTAGTTTTACTTGTTTCAAGGATGTTTACAATCAAAAGATTCAATCTTTATGTGTGTTTCCTATAATTTGAGATTTGAATAATGCAAATCCAAAAATTAGGATTTTTTACTCATTTTGATCATGTTTACAATCAAAGGATTCAAAATTTATGGGTGTTTCCTATAATTTTTGAGTTTTGAGTAATGCAAGACCAAAACTTAGGCAATTTTACTCATTTCAAGCATTTTACAATCAAAAGATTAAAATTTTATGCATTTTTCCAATATTTTTTAAGATTTTAATAATGCAATACCAAACCTTAGGTGGTTTTCCTCATTTCAAGCACGTTTACAATCAAAAGATTCAAAATTTATGTGCATTTCCTATAATTTTTAAGTTTTGAATAATGTAATAATAAAACATAGGCTGTTTTTCTAATTTTGAGAATGTTTAAAATCAGAAGATTCAATTTTTATGTGTATTTCCTTTAATTTTTGAGTTTTGAATAATGCAACACCAGAACATAGGTAATTTTACTCATTTTGATCATGTTTACAATCAAAATATTCAAACTTTATGCGTATTTCCTATAATTTTTTAGTTTTGAATAATAAAACACCACAACCTAAGAGGTTTTACATGTTTTGATCATGTTTAGAATCAAAATTTATGCACGTTTCCTATAATTTTTAAGTTTTGAATAATGTAAAACTAAAACTTAAGTAGTTTTACTCATTTAAAGCATTTTTAGAATCAAAAGATTTATACTTTATGCGCATTTATTATAATTTTTGAGTTTTGAAAAATGCAACACTAAAACTTAAGTGGTTTTAATCATTTCAAGTATGTCTAAAATTAAAGGATTCACATTTTATGTGTGTTTCCTTTAATTTTTGAGTTTTGAATAATGCAACACCAAAACTTAAGCAATTTTACTCATTTTGAGCATGTTTATTATCAAAAGATTTAAACTATATTTTCATTTCCTATATTTATTATGTTTTGAATAATGCAACACCAAAACATAGGCAGTTTTACTCATTTCAAGCATATTTACAATCAAAAGATTTAAACTTTATACACATTTCCTATATTATTTGAGTTTTGAATAATGCAAAGCCAAAATTTAAGCCATTTTACTCATTTTGATAATGTTTAATATCAAAATATTTAAATTTTATGCTTATTTCCTAAATTTGTTTTTTTTTTGAATAACGTAGCACCAATACTTAGGTGGTTTTACTTGTTTTGAGCATGTTTATAGTCAAAATTTTCTAATTTTATGTTTTTCATATAATTTTTGAGTTTTGAATAATGCAACACCAAAACATAGGCAATTTTACTCATTTTGAGCATATTTAAAAATAAAATATTAAAACTTTATGTGTTTCCTATAGTTTTTTATTTTTGAATAATACAATACCAAAATGTATGTAGTTTTACTCATTTCAATCATGTTTTCAACCAAAATATTCAAACTTTATGCATGTAAAATATAATTTATGACTTATGGAGTTTTAAATAATGCAACACCAAAACTTAAGTGGTTTTACTCATTGTGATAATCTTTATAATTAAAATAGTCAATCTTTATGTGTTTCCTCTAATTTTGGAGTTTTGAATAATGGAACACAAAAAGTTTGGTAGTTTTACTCATTTCAAGCATGTTTACAATCAAAAGATTAAAATTTTATGCACATTTCCTATAATTTTGAGTTTTGATTAATGTAACACCATAACATATGGAGTTTTACTCATTTCAAGCATGTTTACAATCAAAAGATTCAAATTTTATGTGTTTTTCCTATGATTTTTGAGTTTTTGAATAATACAACACCAAAATTAGGTGGTTTTAGTCAATTCAAGCATGATTACAATTAAAATATTTAAACTTTATGCATGTTTACTATAATTTTTGAGTTTTGAATAATGTAATATTAAAAATTAAGGATTTTTACACCTTTTGACCATGTTTACAATAAAAATATTCAAGCTTTATGCATGTTTCCTATAATTTTTGAGTTTTTAATAATGAAAAATAAAAACATAGGTAGTTTTACTCTTTTCAATAATATTTACAATCAAAAGATTCAAACCTTATGTGTGTTTCTTATAATATGAATTTTGAATAATGCAACACAAAAAATTAGGCATTTTTACTTATTTTGAGCATGTTTTGAATACTATAATCCTAAAATTTAGGAAGTTTTACTCATTTTAAGCATGTTTAAAATCAAAACATTCAATATTTTTGCACCTTTCCTATATTATTTGAGATTTGATTAATGCAATACCAAAACTTAGGTAGTTTTACTCATTTTCAGAAAGTTTAAAACCAAAATATTCAAGCTTTATATATATTTGCTATAATTTTTGAGTTTTGAATAATGTTACACAAAAACTTAGGTGGTTTTACTCATTTCAAGAATGTTTACAATCAAAAGATTGAAACTTTATGCATTATTCCAATAAATTATGAGTTTTGACTAATGTAACATCAAAACATAAGTGCTTTTACTTATTTAGAGAATGCTTAGAATTAAAAGATTCAAATTTATGTGGGTTTCCTATAATTTTTAAGTTTTGAATAATGAAACACGAAAAATCTAGAAGTTTTTCTCATTTCGAGCATGTTTACAATCCAAAGATTCAAACTTTATGTGCATTTCCTATATTAAATAATGAAACTCCAAAACTTAGGTAGTTTTGCTCATTTTAAGCATGTTTAACATCAAAAGATTCCAACTTTATGCATGTTTCATATAATTTTTAAGTTTTCAATAGTCCAACACCAATACATAGGTGGTGTTACTTGTTTCAATCATGTTTACAATTAAAAGATTCAAACTTTATGTGTGTTTCATATAAATTCTGAGTTTTAAATAATGTAACACCAAAACTTAGTCAGTTTTACTCATTTCAAACATGTTTACAATCAAAAGATTCAAACTTTATCTATGTTTCCTATAATTTTTGAGTTTTTAATAATGTAACACCAAAACTTAGACAATTATTCTTGTTTTCAGCATGTTTAAGATCAAAAGATTCAAACTTTATGTGTGTTTGCTATAATTTTTGAGTTTTGAATAATGTAATAAAGAACTTGGGTGGTTCTAATATTTTCAAGCATGTTTACAATCAAAATATTGAAACTTTATGTACGTTTCTTATAAATTTTAAGTTTTTAAAAAATGCAACACAAAAACTTTGGTAGTTTTATGCATTTCGAGTATGTTTACAATCAAAAGATTCAAACATTATGCACCTTCCCTATAATTTGAGTTTTGAATAATGCAACACCAAAACTAAGATGGTTTTTACTCATTTCACACTTGTTTACAATCAGAAGATTCAAACTTTATGTGTAATTACTATAATTATTGAGTTTTAAATAATGCAACATACAAACTTAGGTGGTTTTACTCATTCGAAGTATGGTTATAATTAAAAGACTCAAACTGTATGCACATTTCCTATACTTTTTTATTTTTAAATAATTCAACACCAAAATTTAGGTTATTTTGCTCATTTTGAGCAAGTTTACAATGAAAAGATTCAAACTTTATGCATATTCCCTATAATTTTTGAGTTTTGAGTAATGCAACATAAAAACATAGCAAGTTTTACTCATTTCAAGCATGTTTACAATCAAAATATTGAAACTTTATATGTATTTACCATAATTATTTACTTTTGAATAATGCAACACTAATATTTAGATAGTTTTACTCATTTAGAGCATGTTTACATTCAATAAATTTAAGGTTTATGAGTATTTTATATAATTTTTGAGTTTTGAATAATGCAACACAAAAGCTTAGGTGGTTTTACTTTTTTTTAGCATGTGTACAATCAAAAGATTAAAAATTTATGCATGTTTCATATAATTTTTTAATTTTGAATAATGCAACACCAAAACATAAGTTGTTTTACTCATTTTGAGCATGTTTACAATCAAAATATTCAACTTTATACATGTTTCCTATAATTTTTTAGTTTTGAATATTGAAACACCAAAAATTTAGTGGTTTTACTCATTTTGAACATGTTTAAAATCAAAATATATAAACTTTATCCATGTTTCCTATAATATATGAATTTTGAAAAATGCAACACCTAAACTTAGGTAGTTTTACTCATTTTGAGTATGTTTATAACTAAAAGATTCAAACTCTATACATGTTTCCTATAATTTTTGAGTTTTTAATGATGCAAATCTATAACTTAGGCAATTTTACTCATTTTGACCATGTTTACAATAAAAAAGATTCAATCTTTATGTATGTTTCCTATATTTTGAGTTTTGAATAATGTGACACCAAAACATAGGCATTTTTATCTCGAGTATCATATAATTTTTGAGTTTTTAATAATGTAACACCAAAACATAGGTATTTTTACTCAATTTAAGCATGTATACAATCAAAATATTCAAAATTTATGAGCATTTACTATAGTTTTTTAGTTTTGAATAATAAAACACTAAAACTTAGGTAGTTTTACTCATTTTGAGCATGTTTATAATTAAAAAATTTATACTTTATGTACATTTCATTTTGTGTTTTGAATAACATTGTAATAAAACATAGGTAGTTTTACTTGTTTTTAGCATGTTTACAATCAAAATATTTAAACTTTATTCAAGTTTCCTATAATTTTAGAGTTTTGAGTAATGCAACACCAAAAAATAAGTAGTTTTACTTATTTCTAGCATGTTTAGAATCAAAAGATTTAAATTTTATGTGGATTTACTATAAGATTGAGTTTATAAAAAAGAAACACTAAAAAATACGTGGTTTTACGCATTTCAAGCATGTTTAAAATAAAAAGATTCAAACTTTATGTAGGTTTCCTATAATTTTTTACATTTGAATAATGCAACATCAAAACATAAGTAGTTTTATGCATTTTGAGTATGTTTACAATAAAAATATTCAAACTTTATGTGAGTTTCCTTTAAAGTTTAAGTTTTTAATAATGCAACACCAAAACTTAGGCAATTTTACTCGTTTCAAGCATGTTTACAATTAAAAGATTCAAACTTTATGCATGTTTCCTATAATTTTTGAGTTTTGAATAATGCAACACTAAAATTTAGGTGGTTTTACTCATTTCAAGCATGTTTACAATCAAAATATTCAAACTTTATGTATGTTTTCTATAATTTTTGAGTTTTGAATAATGTAACACCAAAACTAATGTAGTTTTTCTCATTTCAAGCATGTTTACAACCAAAATATTCAAAATTTATGTGCATTTCCTATCATTTTTGAGTTTTGAATCATGCAACACCAAAACTTAGGTAGTTTTTTGGAGCATGTTTACAATTAAAAGATTCAAAATTTATGTGTGTTTCCTATAATTTTTGAGTTTTTAATAATGCAAGACTAAAACCTACGTAGTTTTACTCTTTTTGAGCATGTTTACAATCAAAAGATTCAAGATTTATGCATGTTTCTTATAGTTAGAGTTTTTAATAATATGACACCAAAACATAGGCATTTGTACTCATTTTGAGTATATTTACAATCAAAAGATTCAAACTTCATGCATGTTTCCTATAATTTTTGAGATTTTAATAATGCAACACCAAAACATAAGTGGTTTTATTCATTTCCACCATGTTTACAATCAAAATATTCAAATTTATGTGTATTTACTATTATTTTCAGGTTTTGAATAATGCAACACTAAAACTTAGACAATTTTACTTGTTTTGAGCATGTTTACAGCTAAAATATTCAAAATTTATGTGTGTTTCATATAATTTTTTGAGTTTTGAATAATGAAACAATAAACATAGGTGGGTTTACTCATTTTGAATATGTTTACATTCAAATGATTCCAAATTTATGCACCTTTCCTATAATTTTTGAGTTTTGAATAATGCAACACCAAAACTTATGAAGTTTTACTCATTTTGAGCATGTTTAAACTTTATAGATTTACTCATTTCAAGCATGTTTTAAAATCAAAAGATAAAAACTTGATGGGTATTACCCATAATTTTTTAGTTTTGAATAATGTAACACCAAAACTTAAGTCATTTTACTCATTTTAAGCATGCTTAAAATAAATATATTCAAATTTTATGCATATATTGCCAATAATTTTTTAGTTTTAAAAAATGCAACTTAAAAACATAAGTGGTTTTACTCATTTCAAGGATGTTTAAAATTAAAAGACTCAGACTTTATGCATGTTCTGTACAATTTTTAATTTCTGAATAATGCAACACTAAAACTTATGCAGTTTTACTCATTTCAAGCTTGTTTAAAATAAAAAGATTCAAACTTTATGTGTAGTTCATATAATTTTTTAGTTTTGAATGATGCAACACAAAAAACTAGGTAGTTTTACTCATTTGCAGAATGTTTAAAATCAACAGATTCAAAGTTTATGTGCATTTATTATAATTTTTTAGTTTTGAAATAATGCAACACCATAACTTAGGTGGTTTTACTCATTTTGAGCATGTTGAAAAAAAATATTTAAAATTTATGTGTGTTTCCTATAATTTTTGAGTTTTGAATAATACAATATTAATACTTAGATGGTTTTACTCATTTCTAGCATGTTTACAACCAAAAGATTGAAACTTTATGAAAATTTTCCTATACTTTTTTTACTTTTGAATAACGTGATAGTAAAAACTTAGGTGGTTTTACTCATTTTGAGCATGTTTACAATCAAAATATTTAATCTTTATACATATTTCATGTAATTTTTGAGGTTTGAATAATGCAAAAAGAAAACTTAGACAGTTTATCTTGTTTCATGTATGTTTACATTCAAAACATAAAAACTTTATGCATGTTTACTATATTATTTGAAATTTGAATAATAAAACACCAAAACTTAGGTGTTTTTACTCATTTCAAGCATTCTTAAAATCAAAATATTCAAAATTTATGTACAGTTCCTATGTTTTTTGAGTTTTGAATAATGCAACACCAAAACTTAAGTGGTTTTACTCATTTTGAGAATGCTTACCCAAATTCAAAATTTACTCAAAAGATTCAAAATTTATGCACTTTTCCTATAATATTTTAGTTTTAAAAAATGTAACACTAAAACTTAGATGTTTTTACTCATTTTAAGCATGTTTACAATCAAAAGATTTAAATTTTATGAATGTTTCTTATACATTTTGAGTTTTGAATAATGCAACACCAAAACTTAAGCAATTTTACTAGTTTTGAGCATGTTTACAATTAAGAGATTAAAACTATATGCATGTATCCTATAATTTTTTAGTCTTAAATAATGCAACACCAAAACTAGGATACTTTTACTCATTTTGAGAGTGTTTACAATGAAAATATTAAAGCTTTATGGGTCTTTATTATAATATTTGAGTTTTTGATAATGCAACACCAAAACTTAATTAATTATATTCATTTTGAGCATGTTTATAATCAAAAGATTCAAACTTTTTTCATGTTTCCTATAATTTTTGAGTTTTGAATAATGCAACACTAAAACCTAGGCAATTTTACTCCTTTTGAGCATATTTAGAATCAAAAGATTGAAATTTTATGTGTGTTTTCTATAATTTTTGAGTTTTGAATAATGCAACACCAAAACTTAGGTATTTTTACTCATTTTGAGCATGTTTACAATCAAAAGATTTAAACTTTATGAATGTTTTATCAAAATGAGCTCCAAGAAAACTAATATGGGTGAATGCACAGATTTAATATGCTATGTGAGACATGTATTATACAATACAATACTCCATACATCCAACTACAAGAATGAACAAGAGAGAAATGAGCTAGGAATAATGCATACAATATTGCATTAAGAAATATGAAAGGGAATAGGTACATAAATAGGTTGGAGGAGTAAAGATATAACCCATCCCAGTGAATGTGGTATTAAAATTTCCAAATAACCAACATGACACTAAATCCCCTAAGCAAGCAATATGTAATCATGTAGCCAAAAACCATGGAAAAAAGGCAAGCACCAACACCCCCCCATAAGCACAACTTTGGTAGGTGATAATACATAAACAATGCAAAAAAATGGGTCCCAACAATAAGGCCTGATGAGGTACCCATGTACAATGAAATCTCTCATGAAGTAGAAAAAATGAGAAAACTTAGTGGGAAAGAATTCCCCCTCAAAAGAGAAAAGATAAGAAGAGGAGGAGACTAAAATACCCCCTAAAATAAGATGCTAAAATAATCAACACTCCAAATACATAATGATGATTCCTAATATCATACAAAACATGAAGGATGTGTGCCTCCACATAGAAGAGATAGATTTTGAATGCAGAATGTCATATGGCAAATGTTGTAGTAGGTCCTTCTAAAGCAAATGTTATCTCTTTCTCTCAAAAAAAAGAAACCATGAGCTATCAAAATGCTAAATTCCCACTCAAGTGGAATGCGTATAGGAATCATGATGTAGATCTTTAAAAAATGTTGAAATGTCTCTGGTTAGTGCTTGAATGTGCCAAAGCCTGATCAAATCTCACAGGATTAACTGTAGAAGATAGACATAGAACATTCACTAAAAGAATGTCCATGGGAAGAAGAGAGCAATGCTCAATAACTATCAAAATTAAAGACTAGTCTACAAATGAAGCACTTAGATCTATAAGATGAACATCTATAGGAATATATGAGTCATCAATACTCTCAATGTTTGTACGCATACTAGAAATAGTAGACTCCTTTGAAATATAAGTCTATGAAGGCTCTAAAAGAGTAACAATCTGCATATGAATGGATGAAAAATCTATAATATGATAATTAAGGTTTAGTAGAATCTTGTCCTATAGTGGGGGCTCAATAGAAAGAAGATAACTATCCACCATGGATGTATCATCATAAGTAACAAAATTAGGAGGTGAGAGTACAACTTTCTCAGAAGAGATAATGGGTAGTGGAAGAGGAGGTGTGATGTAAGTCTCAGTTGGATCTCTGAAAAGACTCTCAAGAGTGCTCTAAATAATGGAGGGGAAATCTATATGCTCCACATGGTGGTGTAGATCTTATGAAACATGCAAAAAGTGACCATAGACATAGTCACAAGAGTTGGTCCAATCATCATATTAACCTGCGTTAATAGAAGTAGGAATCTATCCATATAAGAATGAAATAAGTTCTTGTTCTTTGAGTGACCATTCCATGTACAATTACCATGAAACATAATTTTCCATTCCAAGAAGGATCACTAGAGATGAAATAACTCTCCTCATTAGGAATCTCTCAAGTGGTGTTGACATGACCACAACTAAGAGTAATAGTGCACGCTCTAGAGATGGACCTCAGACAACACTGAAAATGAGTCTAATCAAATGAGAGCAATTAGTGCATAGGTGACAATGCATGCTCAAATGGAAATCAGGCTTTATTGATAATGCATCTAGGAATACAAGAGCAATTTGTGTAAGTAGTAGTCACTAAATGGGCATAGGTAATAGTTAAAAAAATTAAATGTGCACATGAGAATGCAAGACCCACAATAACTTCCCTAGGACAATCAACAGTGGCCCCCATGTGTTTGCAATAATAAAGCATGCTCAAAGAATGACCAATCTATGCTTATGATCATATACCAGTACACACTCTAATTATGGATGTCAAAATTAACTGAAATAGGTCCACACAAGTAAGATAAATCAATGCATGAGTGAAAAAACATGTCTCAATGAATGGATGTTAGACTCAACTGACAATGCATCCATAAACATGAGAAGTAAATGTGTGAACTAGTTAGGTACCCCCTTCAAATTTTGAAACTTTATAATTCAATTCATTTTACAACTACCACTTGTTAATGAAGTGGATTTGATCTCAGTGAATATAGATGCCAAAAAAGACCACATAAAACAAAGTACAATTTTTTGATATAAATAGATCAAATAGATCATACCACTAAAAAGTACAAGAAAACTCATGCACTTTAAAAAAAATTGCACCAAAAAATGTTATTGTATGTGCCCAAACAAAGCCATGAAAGGGTAAAAAATGAGGATTACTTAGAAACATCTATGAAAATATGCATTTTTGGAAAAATAGACACTAAAAACAAAAATAAATACACCAATGTGTAGAGCATGAAATTCTACCCCAAATAAAAAAATGCTTTGAAAAAGAAGCTTGTATGACCAATTTATGGTCCTCTGAAGTTGACTAATCCAAGGTAGATTACTCATCCATGAGGAGGGTAGATTTGAAAAATAAAACCTCTACTAAATTTGGTATGATGTCATCAAATTTGGTGATGCTAACAAATTTGGAGGTCTGCTAAAAAATTCCATCAAATCTGGTGAACCTCTAGCCAAATCTAGAACCTAGCTAAATCTAGAGGAATTACCAAATCTGGTGGCAAAGTTGGTAGAATCTATAGAGAATATTCTATAAAAACTCACTAGATTAAATTTGATGGTTAAATGGCCGTCACTGATGTGATTTGTCTTCCTCCAACATTAAACCCTTGCCAAATGTGCCTCAAATATCAAAATTTGATGAAATGAAAGTTGATATATATAGATTTAGGCCTTCTAAACGTGATGGTGGGGTCAGATTTGGTTGAAAGTGGTTCAAAAATGCTGCTACCTCCCAGATCTAGTAACCTTTTCCAAACTTCAAACCCTCATAAAAAAATGCTTCAAAATTCCAAATCTGATGAAACAAAAGCTGGTTTTGACTTTCTCAAGCCTTTTAGACTCAATAAAAAGTTCCTTAATGACTCATAATGCAACTAGCTATCTCATATGAAAAAATTCACTATATATATATATATATATATATATATATATATATATATATATATATATATATATATATATATATATATATATATATATATATATATATATACAGACAAATTTTTGATAAAAGAAGAATTGATCAAAAACTAGATCTAATTTCTACAATTCCATAAAGAAAATTGCCAGTGACAAATCAAATAAAGCATCAAATTAAATCTAAATGCTAAGAAATATTATGATGCCAAGCTTATGTAATAAAAATAGATCTTACAAAAAATTCAAGCCCAGATCTAAAGCAAAATAGGAGACAAATTCAATGAAAAATTTGGAGAATATACCCAAAATTCCTTAGATCTAGATTGACTTTGATACCATATCAGAATGAGCTCCAAGAAAAATGATCCGAGTGAATGCATAGATTCAATACGATGTGTGAGATGCATATTATACAAGACAATACTAAGAAAACACATACATGTAACTACAAGAATGAATAAGAGGGACATGAGCTAGGAATAATCCACACAATATTGGATTAAGAAATATGAAAAAGAATAGGTACATAAATAGGTTGGAGGAGGAAAGATATAACCCATTCCAATGAATGTGGTATTAACTTTCCAAATAACCAACATGACACTAAAGCCCCTAAGTAGGCAATATGCAACCATGTAGTCAAAAATTATGGGAAAAAAGGCATACTCCAACATGTTTCCTATAATTTTTGAGTTTTAAATAATGATACACTAAAACTTAGGTGGTTTTACACATTACGAGCATGTTTACAATCAAAAGATTCAAAGTTTATGCACATTTCCTATAATTTTTGAGTTTTGAATAATGTAACACTAAAACTTAAGTGATTTTACTTATTTCGAGCATGTTTACAATCAAAAGATTCAAACTTTATGCATTTTTCCTATATTATTTGAGTTTTGAATAATGTAACAATAAAACATAGGTGGTTTTACTCATTTTGAGCATGTTTAAAATCAAAAGATTCAATATTTATGTGCATTTCCTCTAAATTTTTATTTTTGAATAATGTAACACCACTGATTAGGCATTTTTACTCATTTTGAGCATGTTTAAAAATAAAAGATTCAAACTTTATACACTTTTCATATATATTTTGAGTTTTGAATAATGCAATGCCAAAACATAGGTAGTTTTATTTATTTCGAGCATGTTTACAATCAAAAGATTTAACTTTATGCATGCTTCCAATAATTTTTGAGTTTTAAATAATACAACAACAAAATGTAGTTAGTTTTACTCATTTTGAGCATGTTTACAATGAAAATATTCAAAATTTATGCATGTTTTCTATATTATTTGAGTTTTGAATAATGCAACACCAAAACTTTTGTGGTTTTACTCATTTTGAGTATTTCTAAAATCAAAAGATTCAAAATTTAAGTGCATTTACTATAATTTTTGAGTTTTGAATAATACAACACCAAAACTTAGGTGGTTTTAATCATTTTGAACATGTTTAGAATCAATTATTCAAATTTTTTGTATGTTTCCTATAATTTTTGAGTTTTGAGTATGCAACACCAAAACCTAGGTAGTTTTACTCCATTTTGAGGAGGTTTACAATAAAAAGATTCAAACTTTATGCACATTTTCTATAATTATTGAGTTTTTAACAATGCAAAACTAAAACATAGGTAGTTTTACTCATTTTGAGCATGTTTAAAATCAAAAGATTTAAACTTTATGTGCATTTTATATAATTTTTAAGGTTTGAATAATTTAACTCCAAAATTTAAGTGGTTTTACTCATTTTGAGTATGTTTACTATAAAAGGATTCAAATTTTATGCATTTTTCTTATAAATTTTGAGTTTTGAATAATGCAACACCAAAACATAGGTATTTTTAAATAATGTAACACAAAATATTAGGGAGTTTTACTCATCTTGAATATGTTTACAATCAAAACATTTAATCTTTATGTGCATTTCCTATAATTTTTGAGTTTTGAAAAATGCAACACCAAAACATAGGTAGTTTTACTTAATTTGAGCATGTTTACAATCAAAAAATTCAAAATTTATGTGTATTTCCTATAATTTTTTGAGTTTTGAATAATGTAACACCAAAATTTAGGTAGTTTTACTCATTCCAAACATGTTTACAACAAAAAATATTCAATATTTATGCATTTTTCTTATAATTTTTGAGTTTTGAATAATGCAACATCAAAACTTAGGCAATTTTACTCATTTCTAGCATGTTTACAATGCAACAATTCAAACTTTATACATGTTGCTTATAATTTTTGAGTTTTTAATAATGCAAAACCAAAACATATGCCATTTTACTCATTTTAAGGATGTTTAAAATCAAAATATTCAAACTTTATGCGTATTTCCTATAATTTCAGGTTTAAATAATGAGACACCAAAAATTAGGAATTTTTACTCTTTTTGAGCATGTTTACCATCAAAATATTCAAACTTTATGTGTGTTTCCTATATTTTTGAATTTTTGAATAATGTAACACCAAGACTTAGGTAATTTTACTTTTTTGAAGCATGTTTACAATCAAAATATTCCAACTTAATGCACATTTTATATAATTTTTGAGTTTTGAATAATGTAACAACAAAACATAGGTAGTTTTACTCATTCCAAGCATGTTTACAATCAAAATTTTAAAACTTTATGCATGCTTCCTATAATTTTTGAGTTTTGAATAATGCAACACCAAAACATAGGTAGTTTTACTCATTTTGAGCATGTTTACAATGAAAAGATTCAAATTTATGTGCATGCCCTATAATTTTTGAGTTTTGAATAATGCAACAATAAAACATAGGCAATTTTACTCGTTTTGAGCATGTTTACAATCAAAAGATTCAAACTTTATGCATTTTTCTTATAATTTTTTATTTTTTAATAATCCATAACCAAAAGATAGGCAATTTTACTCATTTTGAGCATGTTTGCAATTAAAATATTCAATCTTTGTGCATATTTTTTATTAATTGAGTTTTGAATAATGTGTGACACCAAAAAATAGACATTTTTACTCATTTTGAGCATGTTTACAATCAAAAGATTCAAACTTTATGCACGTTTCCTATAATTTTGAAGTTTGAAATAATGCAACATAAAAATGTAGGCCATTTAACTCATTTCAAGAATGCTTACAATCAAAAGATTCAAAATTTATGCACATTTCCTCTAATTTTTGAGTTTTGAATAATGCAACATAATAACTTATGCAATCTTAATCATTTATAGCATGTTTATAATCAAAAGATTAAATATTTATGCATGTTTCCTATAATTTGAGTTTTAAAGAATGTGACACCAAAACAAAAGATTCATTTTTACTCATTTAGAGCATGTTTACAATCAAAAGATTCAAACTTTATGCATATTTCTTATAATTTTTGAGTTTTGAATTATGCAACACCAAAACTTAGGCAATCTTACTCATTTCAAGAATGTTTACAATCAAAGATTCAAAATTTATGTGTATTTCCTATAATTTTTTAGTTTTGAATAATGCAACACCAAAAATTAGGTAGTTTTACTCATTTTGAGCATGTTTACAATCAAAATATTATTACTTTATGCACAATTCTATTAATTTTTGAGTTTTAAATAATGTAACACCAAAACTTAAGTCTTTTTACTCATTTCGAGCATATTTAAAATTAAAATATTCAAACTTTATGCATATTTACAATAATTTTTTAGTTTTAAATAATGAAACATAAAACCATATGCAATTTTACTCATTTTGAGCATGTTTAAAATCAAAAGATTCAAACTTTATGCACGTTTTCTACAATTTTTGAGTTTTGAATTATGCAACACCAAAAATTAAGTGGGTTTTTTTGTTTCAAGCATGTTTAAAAATAAAATATTTAAACATTATGTGCGTTTTATATAAATTTTTTATTTTTGAATAATGCAACACAAGAAATTAGACTATTTTACTCATTTAGAGTATGTATAAAATCAAAAGATCCAAATTTTATGTGTATTTCCTATACTTTTTTAGTTTTAAAATAATTCAACACCAGAACATAAGTGGTTTTACTCATTTTGAGCATGATTAAAATCAAAATATACAAACTTTATGAGTGTTTCCTATAATTTTGTAGTTTTGAAGAAATTAAAACTAATACTTAGGTGGTTTTACTCATTTCTAGCATGTTTACAATTAAAAGATTCAAACTCTTTAAAATTTTCATATAATTTTTTACTTTTGAATAATACAACACCAAAACTTATATGGTTTTACTTGTTTTGAGAATGTTTAAAATCAAAAGATTCAAAATTTATGCATGTTTACTATAATTTTTGAGTTTTGAATAATGCAAGAAAATTTAGGTACTTTATCTTATAAGTTTCATGCATGTTTATAATTAAAAGATTTAAAATTTATGCATGTTTCATATATTATTTGAGTTTTGAATAATGCAACAATAAAACTTAGTTGTTTTTACTCATTACGAACATTTTAAAATCAAAATATTCAAACTTTATCTGCATTTCCTATAATTTTTGAGTTTTGAATAATGCAACACCAAAACTTTGGAGGTTTTAATTGTTTTGAGAATGTTTACAATAAAAAGATTCAAATTTTATACACTTTTCCTATAATTTTTTAGTTTTGAAAAATGTAACACCAAGACATAGATGGTTTTATTCATTTGGAACATGCTTACAATCAAAAGATTCAAACTTTAGGCCTGTTTCTTATAATTTTTGAGTTTTGAATAATTTAACATAAAAACTTAGATGATTTTACTTATTTTGAGCATGTTTACAATCAAGAGATTCAAAATTTATGTGTGTATCCTATAATTTTTGAGTTTTAAATAATGCAACACAAAAACTTAGGTTGTTTTACTCATTTTGAGTGTGTTTCCAATCAAAAGATTAAAACTTTATGCACCTTTCCTATAAGTTTTGAGTTTTGAATAATGCAACACTAAAACTTAGATGATTTTACTCATTTCGATCATGTTTATAATCAAAAGATTCAAAATTTTTGCATGTTTCCTATAATTTTTGAGTTTTGAATAATGGAACACCAAAAGCTAGGTAGTTTTACTCATTTTTACCATGTTTACAATTAAAAGATTCAAACTTTATGTGTGTTCCCTAATCTTTGAGTGTTGAATAATACAAAACTAAAACTTACATAGTTTTACTCATTCTGAGTATGTTTAAAATCAAAAGATTAAAAATTTATGTGTTTTCTATACCTTTGGAGTTTTTAATAATGCAACACCCAAACTTAGGTGGTTTTACTCATTAAAATCATGTTTACAATCAAAAGATTCAAAATTTTTGCACATTTCCTACAATTTTTGAGTTTTGAATAATGCAACACCAAAACATAGGGAGTTTTACTCATTTTGAACAAGTTTATATTCAAAATATTCAAACATTATGCATGTTTCCTATATTATTTGAGTTTTGAATAATGCAACAAAAATTAAGTGGTTTTACTCATTTAGATCATGTTTAAAATCAAAATATTTAAACTTGATACACGTTTCCAATATTTTTTTATTTTTAAATAATGAACCAACACTAATTAGGGGGTTTTACTCATTCTAAGCATGTTTACAAACAAAAGATTCAAACTTTATATACTTTTCCAATAATTTTTGAGTTTTGAATAATCCAACACCAAACCCTAAGTGGCTTAACTCATTTTAAGCATTTTTACAATCAAAAGATTTAAAATTTATGTACATTTCTTATAATTTTTGAGTTTTGAATAATATAACACCAAAACGTAAGCAATTTTTCTCATTTAAGGCATGTTTAGAATTAAAAGTTTAAAGCTTTATGTACTATTCCAATAAATATTGTTTTTTTAAATAATGTAACACCAAATCGTAGGCAATTTTACTTTTTTAAAACATATTTACAATCAAAATATTTAAACTTTATGCGTGTTTCCTATTATTTTTGAGTTTTGAATGATGCAACACCCAAACTTAGGTGGTTTTACTCATTTTGAACATCTTTAAAATCAAAGATTCAAACTTTATAGGCATTGCCTATAATTTTTTAGTTTTAAATAATGAAACACCAAAACTTATGTGGTTTTTCTTGTTTTCAACATGTTTACTTTCAAAAGATTCAAACTTTATACGTGTTTCCTAGAATTTTTAGTTTTGAATAATGCAACATCAAAACATAAGTAGTTTTACTCCTTTTGACAATGTTCACAATCAAATGATTCAAAATTTTTGTGAATTTTCAATAATGTTTAAGTTTTAAATAATGCAACACCAAAACTTAGGCAATTTTACTCATTTCGAGCATGTTTAAAATCAAAAGATTCAAAATTTATTTGTATTTCTTATAACTTTTGAGTTTTGAATAATGTAACACCAAAACATAAATGGTTTTACTCATTTTGAGTATGTTTAGAATAAAAAATTCAAACTTTATAAGTGTTTCCTATAATTTTTAAGTTTTGAAATAATGCAACATGAAAACATAGGTAGTTTTACTCATTTTGAGCATGTTTACAATCAAAAAATTCAAACTTTATGCATGTTTTCTATAATTTTTGAGTTTCAAATAATGCAACAATAAAACCTAAGTAGTTTTACTCATTTCAAGCACATTTAAAATCAAAAGATCTAAACTTTATGTGTGTTTCCTATATTATTTGAGTTTTAAATAATGTAACACTAAAATTTAAGTAGTTTTCCTCGTTTCAAGCAAGTTTAAAATAAAAAGATTCAAACTTTCTATGGTTTTCCTATAATTTTTGAGTTTTGAATAATGCAACACCAAAACATAGATAGTTTATAATAAAAATATTTAAACTTTATGTGTGTTTGCTCTAATTTTTTTAGTTTTGAATAATGCAACACAAAAACTTAGGTGGTTTTACATATTTTGATCATGTTTACAATCAAAAAATTCAAACTTTATGCACATTTCCTATAATTTTTTAGTTTTGAATAATGCTACAAGATGAAAATTTAGGTGGTTTTAGGTGGTTTTATACATTTTGAACATGTTTACAATCAAAAGATTCAAACTTTATACACTTTTCCTATAATTTTTGAGTTTTGAATAATGCAACACCAAAACTTAGGTGAATTAACTTGTTTCAAGAATGGTTACAATCAAAACATTCAAATTGTATGCATGTTTCCTATAATTTTTGAGTTTTGAATAAAGCAATACTAAAACTTAGGCAATTTTACATATTTCCTATAACTTTATGTGGATTTCTTATAAAGTTTGAGTTTTGAATAATGCAACTCCAAAACATAGGTGGTTTTACTCATTTTGAGGATGTTTACAATCAAAAGATTGAAACTTTATGCACATTTCCTATAATTTTTGAGTTTTAAATAATGCAACACAAAACATAGGTCACTTTATTCATTTTGAGCATGTTTATTATCAAAAGATTCAAATTTTGTGTACATTTACTATAATTTTTGAGCTTTAAATAATGTAACACCAAAACATAGGTGGTTTTACTCATTTTGAGCATGTTTATAATCAAAATATTAAAAATTTATGTGTATTGGTTATTATTTTTGAGTTTTGAATGATGTAACACCAAAAATTAGGTGGTTTTACTTATTTGGAGTAGTTTATAATCAAAAGATTCAAAGTTTAGGCATGTTTCCTATAATTTGTGAGTTTTTCTAATTTAGATCATGTTTACAATCAAAACATTTAATCTTTATGCAGGTTTCTTATAATTTTTTATTTTTGAATAATGTAACACTAAAAACTAGGTTGTTTTACTTATTGTGAACATGTTTACAATCGATAGATTCAAACTTTAAGCATGTTTCCATTAATTTTTGAGTTTTGAATAATACAACACCAAAACTTAGATAATTTTACTTATTTCAAGCATGTTTTTGATTAGTTAAGGCAGAAAACTAGAGGCCAAACCCTATACAGTTAAAAAAGACAGGAAGGCTGGCAAACAAAAGATGCCAGCATCGAACCAATGGCACAGCTGAGAAACAAAGTCAGAAGCAAAACAAAACATTGAGAAAGAGTAGAGTCAGAAAGGAAGAAACTACATAACTATAGAATTAACAAGATCCTTAAGATTCTCATTGTCTGCATTGTCAGCATTCCCTGGATTACCCACCACTTCCAACATAGTCATATTCAGTAGAATGTTATTTCAAAGGCCTTTGGCGAAGAAATTTTCTAGATTTTGAATGCAGACCTTCAAGGCCCCAATATCTATTTTCCAATCATTCTCATTCTCTAAACCCTCACTAGCTTCTTCTACATGCATCTTCTTCTTATTATCAGGAGCTCCCCTAGAATCACTACTCTTCAGTGACCTTAAAAACCTGAGAAGCATGTTTCCCACTAGTGTCCTCCAAAATTTCATGAATTTCTAGCTCTTCATACCCTAATTATTGCCTTGAGCTTCAAACAAGTAACAAGCCCTCAGTTCTATTTGCACTTGATGCAGATGTGAAGGCTCATTTTACAAAATGGCCCACTGTGGTGATGTCTACTTTCATGCTTGAAAATAATACCCCCTTAGTTTTTATGATGTGACTCTCGCACCTCCACCTCATGATATAAGGAATTAATCATGACAATTAAGGAAGTACTAAGGTTATCATTTTTCATGATCCGTAATGGCCTTCTCCATGTGGACTACCTTCGAAAGCTATTTTTATCATCAATGTGCATCATTCATGCTCTGTCATCTCCTTCTGAATGATCTCTCTAATGTTTGGGGGTATATGAGCCCCTTGTCACCATACCCTCCATCTTGAGAATTGCTAACCAAGGTTGGCACAAGCATCAGTGACCCTGTTACCTTCTCTGTAGGTGTGGGTTATCTCAACGTTAGAAAAATTTTGTAAAAGAAACTGGATGTCTGTAATGATGTCTTTTAGATGGATGCCAATGTTAGATGATTTATTAACAACATCTATGACCAACTTAGAATATCCCTGAATCTTCAAATTTCTAATTCCTAGGGATATAGCTAACTTTAATCCCCAAAGTAAGGCCATAGCTTCAGCATAGTTATTTCTCTGGCAACCCATGCCACTAGCATAGACAATAGACATCCCTCCTTTTTCATTTCTTATTATTCCTCCTCCACTTGATTTACCACTCAACTTGGATGCCCCATCAAAATTGAGTTTCATCTAATTGGGTTTAGGTGGTATCCATTTAGTATGAAGTCTCTAAAGAATTTTTGAATTATCATGCCCTGGGATAAGGTTTAAAACCTTTTATTTGGCAGTAATTTGACTTTCAAATTCAGATAGGGGTTTCTCCGCAACACTAATATGAGCTATTGTAACACTTTCCAAGATGGTCCTAGCAAAGGAGTTAAACATCTGAGCAACATTTCTAGTAGTGTCCCTAAAAATTCTATGATTTCACTCTTTCCATAAAGTCCAACTCAAGCATGACAGAGCTTGCTAACATAATTCCTTAATCCAGGGATGTGTGAAGATTGAGTTCCAACTGAGAATTACTTCTTTAAGGTTAGAATTGCAAACCCATTCAATGCCAAAGTTGTTAGGTATTGTGCCCCATAAATATTGGGTAAACTCACAGTATATGAATAGGTGTGAAACTGATTCCTCTACATCTATTGACCAAAGTAAACCCCCTCTTTTGAAGGTTGTCCTGAGTAAGGATTTTGTTATGGGTAGCAGCCCACCAAAATGAGTTAATCTTTGAAATGAGTTTATGATTCCAAACCTTTTTCCATACCTTCTTATTTTGAGCTTCAGGTGTAAGCAGATGATAGGCAAATTTGACAGAGAACGATCCATTCTTATTTGGCCACTAGTATTGTTCATCCTCCCAAGGGAAGAGCAGGATTCTGATTTCCTGAACACATTGTTGGATCCCCCAAATTCTTGGGATAAGCTCAAGCCTGTGCACACAACAATCCAAAAGGTTTTTCCCGCTCCTTATCCCATTGTTATTTTCCATATAATCACTAACCCTATCACCAAAGAACTAATCACCAAAGAACTGAGTAATCAGGTTAATAATTTCTCCATAGTTTCCTTGGGAGATGAGAGGCTTGTCCCTTAACCAATTATCCTCCCAGAATTTAATCTACCAGCCATTTCCAAGCTTCCACCTAATTCCCTATTTGAGAAGACTTTTACTTTTTAGCATTTTATTCCATATCACAGACCCCTGGGGTAACCCCACCTATTGAAGAAAGTTGGAATCATCAACGCTATGCATGTATATGGCATACATTATTTCCCCCCACTCACTGTTGTTGTGAATCAGATTCCAACTAACTTTTGAGAGGAGGGCTTTATTCATTTTCCTGATGGATCTTATATTAAGTCCACCATGAGATTTTGGGAGACACACTTTTTTCTATCTGACTAAAGACATTCTCTATTTGTCTTCCACTCCTGTCCATAAAAATTTCCTTTGGATCTATTCTAGCTTTTTAACAAAATATGTAGGAATTTTAAAAAGAGACATGAAGTAAGTAGGAATACCTTACAAGGATGCTTGAAGAAGTTGTAGCTTACCCACACTATTGAGTAGTTTCCCCTTCCACCCAAGAAGTTTCTTCTGTGTATGTTCCATAATAACATTCCAAAAACCTGAAGATACCTCTTTGACTGAGAGTGGGAGACCTAGGTAGGTATCTAGTAGGCCAGCCTCAACACAATCTAAGATATCAATGATTATATGTTTAAGTTCATTGGGAGTGTTGAAGAAGTACACATTGCTTTTTTGGAAATTTATTCTTTGTCTCGAGTCTCTAACATAATCATTAAGTATATTCTTCCATCTTCTAGCTTTGATCACCGATGAGATGCCAAATAAAATGGTATCATCCATAAACTGTTGTATAACCATAGGATGAAGGGAAGAGATAGGTTTGATGCCTACTAGCTTTTTTGAAACTATATCAGCTTGTATGTATCTTCCTAGTGCCATAGGTATGGGCAGAGAGGGTCTCCCTGGCGAATTCCTCTTGAGGAGGAGAAAAACCATCTAGGAACACCATTAACCAGCATTGAGAATTTAGTAGAAGAGACCGCATTCCATAATAAGCAAGACAATTTATCGTTAAACCCAAATTTTCTAATCACTTGGAATAGAAAAGTCCATGAGACTCTATCATAAGCTTTGGATATATCAATCTTGAGGGCCATCCCAGGGATTTTGCTCTTATCCATGGAGTGGATAGTCTCATGTGTGGTGATCACAACATCAAGAATCTATCTGCTTGGGATGAAACCTTTTTGAGCAGGAGAAATAATTTTGTCAAGCAAGGGTTGAATTCTCAAAACCAATAGTTTAGTACATATCTTATACACAGTGTTGCATAAGCTAATGGGTTTAAAATCAGCAAGGTGTAAAGGTTGAGATTTTTTAGGAACAAGTACAATGAAGGTAATATTGACTTGTTTCAAAAGTTTTCCAGATCTAAAAAAATCATGAACTGTAGTCGTGAGGTCCGCTCCAACAATCTCCCAATATTCTTGAAAGAATATAGGAGGAAAGCCATCAAGACTCGAGGCTTTAAAAGTGCCCATGGAGAATAAAATAACATGTACTTCTTCATTAGATACAAGGTTTAACATTTCTAGATTATCTTCTTCTATTATCAAACAGGGGATTTTATCAATGAATTAACTCATAGATCTATCAATTCTATCATTATTGTTTTTTTCCATAGGCAGATTCTGAAAGAACACCCTGGCTTGTTCCCCTATTTTGTTATCCTTAGTAATAATGTCTCCATTATCCATGACAAGCTTAGTTATTGAGTTGGCTTTTCTATGTTTCATAGCTGAGAGATGAAAAAAAGTAGTGTTCCTATCACCCTCTTTAAGCCATTGAACATAGGATATTTTTTTCTAAAAAACCTCTTCCCTTTCCATCAGATTCTTCCATTCTGAAGATAGACTGTTCTCTTCTTCTAAGGTGCCCTCAGAGTCATCCCCTTAATCAATTAGTTGCTGAATAGCCTTGAGTTTTCCCATTATATTTTTCTTCTGCTAGAAAACCTGCCCAAAACTGTATCTATTCCAGCCATAAACTTCTTGTTTAATGTGCTGGAGTTTCTTGACTATTCTAAACATGGGAGTACCTTGAATGGGAATATTCCACCACTGAGCCACCATTTGTATAAAACCTTTCTGTTTAATCCACATAGCTTCAAAATGGAATGGAGGAACTCTGTGATGTCCCTGATCTCTCCAATTGAGGATAATCAGTGCAGTGGTCGAACATGGTTCTAGGTAGAGCCTTTGCTTACATATATTGATAATCATTCCAGTTGCTTGATATAAGAAATCTATCTAATTTAACCTGAATCATTTGATCTCCTCTTCTTCTATTGGTCCAAGTAAAACTTTGGTTCTATAGCTCTATGTCCAATAATCCCCAATCATTGATGAATTCAGCAAAGTCGAACATGTTGTATGAGTAATCACTAATTCCACCCTATTTTTCAGAAGGGTATAAAGGTGTGTTAAAATCTCCAGCTATCATCCATTTAGAATTATGAGGATTATTCCTATAGTTACTCAGATCTATCCATAACTTTTTGTCTCAAAGCTCTGTTATTCAATGCATAAACATTTACCAATGTCTAGTTCAAGGAATTCATGGAAAAATCGGTAATCAAAAAGTGCTTATTATGGGCCATAAGAGATCCTTGGATTTTAGCACTATTCCACATAGTGACAATCCCTCCTAAAGCCCCTTCAGTAGGACTAATACAAAAAGCTACCTTAGGCCATATATAATCAACAATTTTTTGCAAAATTCTCCTCTTTCATCTTGACTTCTTGGAATAATAGAATATCTAGTTTATTATCTAAAATGCAGTTTTTAACCTCAAACTGCTTTGAGGGGCTATTAAAGCCCCTCAAATTCCATGATAATATTCTCATTTAGAGAGTTTGGAGGGTTGGGACTCTAGTGTTTTCTATTTTCCATTGGCAATCTCCCTAGCAATCTCTCTCTGTCGTGTTTCCCTTAGGGTTGGCCTCCCTTGTTTGGGCTCAATACCAACATCTGCATATTTTTTACCTTTCTAGATCTTTTTCTTTGGGGTAACCCATTCTTCCTATTCATTGCTGCCATCTTATCCTACTACCCCTATTGCCAAGTAGTTTCCTACCTGGCCTCCATCTTCTAGATCATGAAAAAAGTCTGTAATTGACTGTGGATTTGGTACTCGTTGAGTGTGACTTTCAAGTGTTACTTCTTCCTGTCTAATCCTTGAAACTATGTCATCTTTATTGACTTCCTTTAGCGAAAGGTCCCCTCCTACCCCTTCCTTAAACATATTAGTCTATTTTTCTAAAGTGTAGACTGTGTTAAATGTGGCCTTGTGACTGTCGTTAGATACTATATTCTCCTTTGGGACCTCTTTTCCCTCACTACTGATGATATCCTCCTTTCTCTTCTCCTCCTCTACTTCTTTTGTAGCCTTCTGACTATCACCTAATCCTATATTTTCCTTTGGGACAACTTCACCTTCACTACTAGGGGTAGCCTCCTTTCCCTTCCCCTCCTCTCCTTTTCCTATATTTTTAGGAATTTCCACATTATTCTCTATTTCCTGCTTGCTATTCGCTTGCTCCTCCTCTACATTCTGGGAATCCTCTTTCATCCCCCTTTGCTTCACTTTGCATTGTGTCATTAGATGTCCCTTCCTCTTACATATTTGACAGAAAGTGGTAGTATTCTCTTAAGTAATTGGCTGAGTCCAGGTTCCATATTTAGAGTTTAGCTCAATGGACGTAGGGAGAGTCTTATTTATTTCAACATTAACACAGAGTCTAGCATACACACATCTGAACTTAGTTCTGGTTATATGATCTGAGGTGACATATTGACCAATAGAATTACCAATGGTTGTGAAGATTTTTTCATCCCAGAATTCCAAAGGGAATCCTAGTAATCTTACCCAAGCAGGTGTTGTCTTATTGAGGTCCGAGTAAGGATCAAATCCTGGTTTCCACGAGCATAAAGCTAGAGAATGTGGTCCAAACAGCCAGGGACCTCTAGCAAGGGTAGCGATCATGGCCTCCCTATTCGTAAATCTAAAAAGGAATAGACATCTAGCCATGGCTATGATTGAAATACTACCTTTGACTTTCCACCTAGACATAATCCATCTTCTAAGCATTTCGGTATTAGGACAGAAAGAAAAAAACTTACCAACCAGTGTAAGGTCCATGGATGCAACTATTTCCTCCACCAAATCATCTGGGATACTCAATGCCTTGCCCTCTGAGAGAACAGGGAGGCTCGACATGCCTTTTGATGGACACGTCTTTTCACCTATGAGTGTCATCTTCCATCCATTGGATGGACTATCCCCTAATAGATTCTTGGATAGATCCCCAGAGGTACTGCTACCTGCAGTGACCTCCATTGGATCCGTGGTCCTGCCTATTGCACTCAGAGGGCCTAACCAGGTGGGAAAAAACCAGTTTCAAATATAGTCCACATGCTTCGCTCCTCCGCAATGTCTTTTTGTTTATGACATCCATAATATTTCAAGCATGTTTATAATCAAAATAATGAAACTTTATGTGTGTTTCCTATCATTTTTGACTTTTTATTATGCAACACCAAACAAAACTTAGGTCATTTTAATTGTTTAAAGCATGTTTACAATCATAAGATTAAAACTTTAAGATTAATCCTATAATTTTTGAGATTTAAATAATGTAACATCAAAACATAGGTGGATTTACTCATTTTGAGCATGTTTACAATTAAAAGATTCAAACTTTATATGTTTTTCATATAATTTTTGAGTTTTGAATAATGCAACACCAAAAATTTGGTGGTTTTACTCATTTTGAGCATGTTTACAATCAAAAGATTCAAGCTTTATGCACATTTCTAATAATTTTTTAGTTTTGAATAATTGAACACTAAAATTTAGGCCATTTTACTCTTTTCAAGCATGTTTACAATCAAAATATTCAAACTTTATGTACATTTATTATAATTTTTGAATTTTGAATAGTGAAACACCAAAACATAGGCAATTGTACTCATTTTGATCATGTTTACCATCAAAAGATTTAAATTTTACATGTGTTTCCTATAATTTTTGAGTTTTGAATGATGCAACACCAAAACATAGGCAATTTTACTTGTTTTGAAGATGTTTAAAATCAAAAGATTCAAACTTTATGCACATTTTCAACAATTTTTGTGTTTTGAATAATGCAACACCAACACTTTGGCAGTTTTACTTATTTTGACCATGTTTACAATTAAAACATTCAAACATTAAATGCTATTTTTTTGTTTTGATTAATGCAAAAATAAAACATAGGTGGCTTTACTCATTTCAAACATGTTTACAATCAAAAGATTTAAACTTTATGTGTGTTTCCATTAATTTTTGAGTTTTGAATGATATAACACCAAAACTTAAGTGATTTTACTCATTTCAAGCATGTTTACAATCAAAAGATTCAAACTTTATGTGTGTATCCTATAATGTAACACCAAAATGTAGGTAGTTTTACTCATTTTGAACATGTTTAGAATCAATAGATTTAAACTTTATGTATATTTCCTATTATTTTTGAGTTTTAAATAATGGAACACCAAAACTTAAGTAGTTTTACTCATTTTGAGCATGTTAAAAATCAAAAGATTGAAATTTTATGTGTGTTTCCTATAATTTTTGAGTTTTGAATAATGCAACACCAAACCTTAGGTTGTTTTACTCATTTTGAACATGTTTAAATTCAAACGATTCATCTTTATAAACATTTCCTATAATATTTTAGTTTTAAATAATGAAAGACCAAAACTTAGGCAATTTTACAATCAAAAAATTCAAACTTTATGTGTGTTTCCTAATTTTTTTGAGTTTTGAATAAAGCAACACCAAAAAATAAGTGGTCTTACTCATTTTAAGAAGGTTTAGAAACGAAAGATTAAAATTTTATTCATGTTTCCATTAGTTTTTTATTTTTAAAAGATGCAACATAGAAACATAAGTGGTTTTACTCATTTTGAGCATGTTTACAATCAAAAGATTCAAACTTTATGTGTGTTTCCTATAATTTTTTATTTTTTAATAATGTAACACCAAAAATTAATTGATTTGTTACATTTTGAGCATGTTTACAATCAAAAGATTCAAATTTTATGTGTTATTATAATAATTTTTGAGTTTTGACTAATGTAACACCAAAATGTAGGTAGTTTTACTCATTTTGAGTATGTTTACAATCAAAAGATTCAAACTTTATGCATGTTTCTTATGACTTTTCTGTTTTGAATAATGCAACACCAAAATTTAGGCAATTTTACTCATTTTTAGCCTATTTACAATCAAAAGATTCAAACCTTATGTGTATTTCTTATAACTTTTGAGTTTTGAATAATGCAATATAGAAACTTATGTAGTTTTACTTATTTTGAGCATGTTTACATTCAAAAGATTCAAACTTTATATGTGTTTCCAATAATTTTTTAGTTTTGATTAATGTAGCACCAAAACTTAAGTAGTTTTACTTATTTTGAGCATATTTAAAATTAAAAGATTCAAATTTATGTGGATTTCCTATAATTTTTGAGTTTTGAATAATGTAACACAAAAACCTAAGTGGTTTGACTAATTTTGAGAGTGTTTAGAATCAAAAGATTCAAATTTTAAGCATGTTTCCTATCATTTTAGATTTTTGAATAATGTAAAACCAAATCTTATGTGGTTTTACTTGTTTCGAGTATGTTCACAATCAAAATACCATAACCTAGGCAATTTTACTTGTTTCAAGCATTTTTACAAATAAAATATTCAAACTTTATGTTTGTTTCTTATCATTTTTGAGTTTTGAATATGCAAAACCCAAACTTAAGTCATTTTACTTGTTTCAAGGATGTTAACAATCAAGAGATTAAAAAGTTATGCATATTTCCTATAATTTTTTAGTTTTGAATAATGTCACACTAATACTTAGGTGGGTTTACTCATTTTGAGCATGTTTACAATCAAAGGATTCAAACGTTATACACTTTTCCTATAACTTTTGAGTTTTGAATAATGCAACACCAAAACTTTGGTGGATTAACTTGTTTCAAGTATGTTTACAATCAAAAGATTCAAACTTTATGAATGTTTCCGATAATTTTTAAGTTTTACTCATTTTGATTATCTGTATAATAAAAAGATTTAAATTTTATGTGTGTTTCCTAAAAAATTTGATTTTTGAATAATGAAATGCCAAAAGATAGAAAGTATTACTCATTTCATGCATGTTCACAATCAAAAGATTCAAACATTATGTGCATTTCCTATAAAGTTTGAGTTTTAAATAATGCAACACTAAAACCTAGGTGGTTTTACTCATTTTGAGCATGTTTACAATCAAAAGATTCAAATTTTATGAACATTTTATATAGTTTTTGAGTTTTAAATTTAAAACAAAAAACATGGGAGGTTTTATTTCTTTTAAGCATGTTTACAATTGAAAGATTCAAACTTTATGTGTGTTACCTCTAATTTTTTAGTTTTAATAAATGCAATGCCAAAACTTTGGTGGTTGTACTCATTTTGAGCATTTTACAATCAAAAGATTCAAAATTTATGCATGTTGCTACATTTTTTGAGTTTTGAATAATGTAAAACCAAAATTTAGGTGGTTTTTACTCATTTTGAGTATGTTTACAATCAAAAGGTTAAAACTTTACACATGTTTCCTATAATTTTTATGTTTTAAATAATGTAACACAAAAGCTTGGGCATTTTTTCTCATTTAGAGCATGTTTATAATCAAAAGATTCAAAATATATGCATATTTCCTATAATTTTGGAGTTTTGAATAATGCAACACCAAAAACTAGGTTATTTTACTCATTTCAAGCATATTTACAATCAAAATATTGAAAATTTATGTAATTTTCCTATCATTTTTTAGTTTTGAATAATGCAACACTAAAACTTAAGTAATTTTACTTGTTTCAAGCATTTTAACAAACAAAACATTCAAAATTTATGTGTGTTTCTTATCATTTTTAAGTTTTGAAAATGTAAAACCAAAACCTAAGTCATTTTACTCGTTTCAAGCATGTTAGCAATCAAAAGATTAAAACTTTATGTGCATTTCCTACTATTCTTGAGTTTTTAATAATGTAACACCAAAACTTAGGTGGCTTTACTTGTTTTGGGAATGTTTACAATCAAAAGGTTCAAAATTTATACACTTTTTCTATACATTTTGAGTTTTGAATAATAAAACACCAAGACTTATGCAATTTTACTCATTTTGTGCATGTTTTCAACCAAAAAGATTCAAACTTTATATGATTTTCCTAGAATTTTTGAGTTTTGAATAATGAAACCCCAAAACATAGGTGGTTTTATTTCAAGCATTTTTACATTCAAAATATTTAAACTTTATGTGCATTTCATATAATTTGTGAGTTTTGAATAATACAACACAAAAACTTAAGTGGTTGTACTCATTCTGAGCATGTTTACAATCAAAAGATTCAAAATTTATGTGTTATTATGATAAATTTTGAGTTTTTAATAGTGTAACACCAAAACATAGGTAGTTTTAATCATTTTGGGAATGTTTACAATAAAAAAAAGTAAAAATTTATGCACATTTCCTATTATTTTTATGTTTATAATCAAAAGATTCAAAATTTATGTATGTTTCCTATAATTTTTGCTTTTTAAATAATGCAACACAAAAAATTAGGTAGTTATTCATTTTGAACATGTTTATAATTGAAAGATTCAAACTTTATGCATAATTGCTATAAATTTTATTTTTTTGAATAATGTAATACCAAAACATACATGATTTTACTCATTTTGAGCATGTTTTCAATTAAAAGATTCAAAATTTATGAACATTTCCTATCCTTTTTGAGTTTTGAAAAATGTAACACCAAAACTTAGGCTATTTTACTCTTATCAAGCATGTTTAAAATAAAAAAATTAAAACTTTATGCATCTTTCCTATAATTTTTTAGTTTTAAATAATGCAACACCAAAACATAGACAAGTTTTACTCATTTTGAGCATGTTTAAAATAAACATATTCAGAAATTTTGCACGTTTCCTATAATTTTTGAGTTTTGAATAATGTAACACTAAAACTTAGGTAGTTTTACTCATTTTGAGCATGTTTACAATAAAAAGACTGAAACTTTATGTGCATTTCCCATAATTTTTGAGGTTTGATTAATGCAACACTAAAACTTAGGTAGTTTTACTCATTTTGAGCATGTTCACAATCAAAAGATTCAAACTTTATGTATTTTTCTAAATTTTTCGAGTTTTTAATAATGTAACACCAAAACTTATGTGGTTTTACTCATTTTGAGTATGTTTGTAGTGAAAAAATTTTAAAATTTATGTGCATTTTAAATAATTTTTGAGTTTTGAATTATGTAACACTAAAATATTTGTAGTTTTACTAATTTCACACATGTTTACAATCAAAAGAATCAAAATTTATGCACATTTCTTATAATTTGAGTTTTTAATGATGAAACACCAAAACTTAGGTTATTTTAATCATTTTGAGCATGTTTTCAATCAAAATATTCAAATTTAATGTGTATTTCCTATAATTTTTTAGTTTTGAATAATACAACACCAAAACTTAGGTGGTTTTACTCTTTTAAAGCATGTTTAAAATCAAATGATTCAAACTTTATGCATGTTTCCTATAATTTTTTAGTTTTGAATAATGTAACATCAAAACTTAGGAAGTTTTACTCATTTTGAGCATATTTACAATCAAAGATTCAAATTCTATGCATGTTCCCTATAATTTTTGACTTTTGAATAATGCAACATCAAAACATATGCATTTTTACACATTTTAAACATGTTTACAATCAAAAGATTCAAAATTTATTCATGTTTCCTATAATTTTTGAGTTTTGAATAATGAAACACTAAAACTTAGGCAGTTTTACTCATTTAAAGCATGTTTATAATCAGAGGATTCAATCTTTATACTTGTTTCCAATATTTTTTTAGTTTTGAATATTACAACACAAAAATATAGGTGGGTTTACTCATTTTGAGCATGTTTTCAATCAAAAAATGTATATTTTATTTGTGTTTCCTATAGTATTTTAGTTTTGAATAATGCAACACCAAAACTTAGGTTGTTTTACTCATTTCAAGAATGTTTTCAATCAAAATATTCAAACATTTTGTGTGTTTCCTATAATTTTGTAGTTTTGAGTATGCAACACTAAAACCTAGGCAATTTTACTCATTTTGATCTACAATCAAAAGATTCAAACTTTAGACACATTTTCTATAATTATTGAGTTTTTAACAATGCAACACCAAAACATAGGCAATTTTACTCATTTTGAGCATGCTTAAAATCAAAAGATTTAAACTTTATGTGCATTTTTTTATAATTTTTGAGTTTTGAATAATTTAACTCCAAAATTTAAGTGGTTTTACTCGTTTTGAGTATGTTTACTATAAAAAGATTCAAACTTTATGCATTTTTCATATAATTTTTGATTTTTGAATAATGCAACAACAAAACTTAGATAGTTTCACTTGTGTCAACCATGTTTACAATCAAAAGATTCAAACTTTATGCATATTTTCTATAATTTTTGAGTTTTGAATAATGCAACACCAAAATATGGGTAGTGTTACTCGTTTTGACCATGTTTAGAATTAAAATATTCAATCTTTATATACATTTCTTATAATTTTTGAGTTTTGAATAATATAACACAAAAATTTAGGTAGTTTTACATAGTTGAATCTTATATTCAATCAAAAGATTAATTGTTTTGAGTGTTTCCTATAATATTTGAGTTTTTAATATACATCACCAAAACATAGGTAGTTTTACTCATTTTGAGCATGTTTATAATCAAAATTTTCAAACTTTATGTGTGTTTCCTATAATTTTTTAGTTTTGAAAAATACAACACCAAAACTTAGGTAGTTTTACTCATTTTGAGCATGTTTACAATAAAAAGATTCAATATTTCAATGTGTTTCCTATAATTCTAGAGTTTTGAATAATACAACACTAAAACTTCAGCTATTTTACTTGTTTTGAGCTCGTTTACAATTAAAAGATTCAAACTTTATACATGTTTCCTATAATTTGAGTTTTAAATAATGAAACACCTAAACTTAGGTGGTTTTACTCTTTTTAAGCATGTTTACAATTAAAAGATTCAAACTTCATGCATTTTTCCTATAATTTTAAATATTTTAAATAAGTCAACACTAAAACTTAGGTGGTTTTACTCATTTCAAGCATGTTTACAATTAAAAGATTCAAACTTTATGCATGTTTCCTATGATTTTTGAGTTTTGAATAATGTAAAACCAAAACTTAGGTGGTTTTACTATTTTCAAACATGCTTAAAATAAAAAAAAATTAATCTTTTATGCATTTCCTATGTTTTTTGAGTTTAGAATAATACAACACCAAAACTTAGGTAGTTTTACTGGTTTTGAGCATGTTTACAATAAAAAGAAACACCATTTATGTGTGTTTGCTATATATTTTGTGTTTTGAATAATGCACCACCAAAACATAGGTGGTTTTACTCTATTTGAGCATGTTTACAATCAAAAGATTCAAACTTTATGCATGTTTCCTATAATTTTTGAGTTTTGAGTAATGCAACACCAAAACTTTGGTGTTTTTACTCATTTTGAGCATGTTTGCAATTAAAAGATTCAAAATTTGTGCGTGTTTCTTATAATTTTTGAGTTTTGAATAATGCAACACCAAAATTTAGGTGGTTTTACTCATTTTAAGCATATTTACAGTCAAAAGATTCAAAATTTATGTGTGTCTCCTCTAATTTTTGAGTTTTAAATAATGCAACACCAAAACATAGGCCATTTTACTCATTTTGAGAATGTTTATAATCAAAAGATTCAAAATTTATGCTTGTTTTTTTATAATTTTTGATTTTTTAATAATGTAACACCAAAACTTAGGCTATTTTACTCATTATGATCATGCTTACAATCAAAATATTCAAAATTTATGTGCGTTTCCTATAATTTTTTATTTTTGAATAATCTAACACCAAAACTTATGTGGTTTTACACATTTAGAGCATCTTTACAATCAAAAGGTTAAATCTTTGTGCATGTTTCCTATAATTATAGAGCTTTGAATAATGCAAACCCAAAACTTAGGTCATTTTACTCATTTTGAGTAGGCTTACAATCAAAATATTTATAATTTATGAGTTTTTCCTATAATTTTTGAGTTTTGAATAATGCAACAAAAAATATAGGTAGTTTTACTCATTTGGAGAATGTTTACAATCGAAGGATTCAATATTTATGCACGTTTCCTATAATTTTTTAGTTTTGAATAATGAAACAACAAAACATAAGCAGTTTTACTCATTTTGAACATGTTTAGAATCAAAGAATTTCAAACTTTATGTTCACTCCTTTCGAGAATGTTTACTTACAATCAAGAGATTCAAACTTTATATGCGTTTCCTATAATTTTTGAGATTTGAATAATACAACATGAAAACTTAGGAGATTTTACTCATTTTAAGCATGTTTACAATCAAAAGATTCAAAATTGATGTGCTTTTCTTATAATTTTTCACTTTTGAATACTAAAAACACTAAAACTTAGGGGGTTTTACACATTGTGACAATGTTTACAATCATAAGATTTAATCTTTATGCATGTTTTCTATAATATTTTAGTTTTGAATAATGTAAAACCAAAACTTAGAAAGTTTTACTCATTTTAAGCATGTTTATAATTAAAATATTCAAACTTTATGCAAATTCCCTAAAGTTTTTATGTTTTGAATAATAAAACACCAAAATTTAAATGGTTTTACTCATTTGGAGCATGTTTACAATCAAAATATTTAAACTTTATGTGTGTTTCATATAATTCTTAAGTTTTCAACAGTACAATACCAAAACTTAGGTGGTTTTACTCATTTTGGACATGTTTACAATCAAAATATTTAAATTGTATGCATGTTTCCTTTAATTTTTGTGTTTTAAATAATGTAACACCAAAACTTTGGTTGTTTTACTCATTTTGAGCATGTTTATAATAAAAATATTCAATTTTTATTTGATTTTCCTATAATTTTAGAAATTTGAGTAGTGCAACATCAAAACATAGGTGGTTTTACTCATTTTGAGAAAGTTTACAATCAAAATATTCCAACTTTAAACACATTTCCTAGAATTTTTGAGTTTTGAATAATGCAACACCAAAACTTAGGCAGTTTTACTCATTTCAAGCATGTTTACAATCAGAAGATTCAAAATCTATGCATGTTTCCTATAGTTTTTGAGTTTTGAATAATGCAACACCAAAACTTAGGTAGTTTTACTCATTTCAAGCATGTTTACAATTAGAAGATTCCAAGTTTTTAGGCATTCCCTATATTTTTAAGTTTTGAATAATGTAGCACAAAAAACATATGTGGTTTTACTCATTTTGAGCATGTTTACAATCAAAAGATTCAAACTTTATGCATGTTTCATATAATTTTTGAGTTTTGAATAATGCAACACCAAATCTTTGGTGGTTTTACTCATTTAGAGCATGTTTACAATCAAATGATTCAAATTTTATGGGCATTCCCTATAATTTTTGAGTTTTAAGTAATCCAACTAAAAAACTTAGTCAATTTTGCTCATTTCAAGCATATTTACAAATAAAAGACTCAATTTTTATGTGTTTCCTATTTTTTTTATGTTTTGAATAATGCAACACTAAAGCATATGCAATTTTACTCATTTTGAGCGTGTTTTCAATCAAAAGATTCAATCTTTATACATGTTTCCTATAATTTTTGAGTTTTAAATATTACAACACCAAAACAAATGTGGTTCTACTCATTTTGAGAATGTTTACAATCAAAATGTACAAAATTTATGCATCTTTACAATAAATTTTGATTTTTTAATCGTGCAACACCAAAACTTAGGAATTTTTACCCATTTTGAACATGTTTATAATTAAATGATTCAAACTTTTTGCATGTTTCCTATAATTTTTGAGTTTTGAGTAACACAACACTAAAATTTATGTTTGTTTCCTATCTTTTTTGAGTTTTGAAAAATGTAACACCAAAACTTATGTAGTTTTACTCTTTTTAGGATGTCTCTAATCAAGAGGTTCAAACTTTATGCACATTTCTTATCATTTTTGAGTTTTGAATATGAAAAACCAAAACTTAAGCAATTTTACTCTTTCTAAGCATGTTTACAATCAAAACATTCAAACTTTATCATGTTTCCTATAATTTATAAGTTTTGAATAATACAACACCAAAACATACGTGGTTGTACTCATTTTGAGCATATTTATAATAAAAAAAATTCATAATTTATGCATTTTTCTTATAATTTTTTATTTTTGAATAATGCAAGACCAAAATTTAGGTAGTTTTACTCATTTAGAGCATTTTTACAATTAAAAGATTCAAAATTTATGCATGTTTCCTATAATTTTTGAGTTTTGAATAATGTAACACCAAAACATAGGTAGTTTTAATTGTTTCAAGCTTGTTTACAATAAAAAAATTCAAGATTTAAGCGTATTTCATATAATTTTTTGTTTTGAATAATACATTACCAAAGCTTTGGTGGTTTTAATCCTTTAGAACATGTTTACAATCAAAAGATTCAAATTTTATGCATATTTCCTATAAATTTTTAGTTTTAAATAATACAATACCAAAAGATAGGTGGTTTTACTCATTTTGAGCATGTTTACAATAAAAATATTAAAACTTTACACATGTTTCCTATAATTTTTGAGTTTTTAATAATGAAACACCAAAACTTAGGTGGTTTTACTCATTTTGAGCATCTTCACAATCAAAAGATTCAAACTTTATGCATTTTTCCAATAATTTTTGAGTTTTGAATAATGCAACACCAAAATTTATGCAATTTTACTTGTATTGAGAATGTTTATAATCAATAAATTCAATCTTTATGCATGTTTTCTATAATTTTTTAGTTTTGAATAACGCAACACTAAAACTTAGGTGGTTTTACTCATGTTGAGCATGTTTGCAATCAAAAGATTCAAATTTTATGCACATTTCCTATAATTTTGAGTTTTGAATAATTCAACATCAAAACTTAGGTAGTTTTACATGTTTTGAGGATTTATCCTATAAAAAGATTCAATCTTTATGCACATTTCCTATACTTTTTGAGTTTCAAATAATGCAACACCAAAATCTAGGTGGTTTTACTCATCTTGAAAATTATTTATAATTAAAAGATTAAAAATTTATGCATGTTTCTTATAATTTTTGAGTTTTGAATAATGCAACACCAAAATTTGGTAGTTGTACTCATTTCGAGCATGTTTATAATCAAAAAGATTCAAAATTTATGCATGTTTCCTATATTTTTTGAGTTTTGAATAATGCAATATAAAACATAGTTTTACTCATTTTGAGCATGTTTACAATCAAAATATTTAAACTTTATCCACATTTCCTATATTTTTTTATTTTTTAATAATGCAACACCAAAATTTAGGCATTTTTACTCATTCTGAGCATGTTTACAAAGAAAAGATTAAAACTTTATTTATGTTTCAAACAATTTTTGAATTTTAAATAATTAAATAACTAAAAATTATGTAATTTTACTAATTTCAAGTATGTTTATAATCAAAGATTCAAAATTTATTCATATTTCTTATCATTTTTGAGTTTTGAATAATACAACACAAAAATTAGGTGGTTTTATTCATTTTGAGCATGTTTACAATCAAAAGATTCAAACTTTATTTGTGTTTCCAATAATTTTTGAGTTTTGAATAATGCAACACCAAAACATAGGTAGTTTTACTCATTTTGAGCATGTTTACATCAAAAAATTCAAATCTTATGCATATTTATTATAATTTTTTAGTTTTGAATAATGCAACACCATAACTTAAGTGATTATACTCATTTTTTACAATCAAAATATTCAAATTTTATTAGTATTTCATATAATTTTTTAGTTTGAATAATGCAACACTAAAACATAGGTGGTATTACTCATTTCAAGTATGTTTACAATCAAAAGATTGAAAATTTATGCACATTTCCTATCATTTTTAAGTTGTGAATATTGCAACACCAAAACATAGATGGTTTTACTCATTTTGAGCATGTTTATAATCAAAATATTTAAACTTTATGTGTATTTCATATAATTTTTTAGTTTTGACTAATGCAACACCAAAACATAGGCAGTTTTACTTGTTTCAAGCATGTTTACAATCAAAAGATTCAAAATTTATGTGTGATTCCAATAATTTTTGAGTTTTGAATAATGCAAAACTAAAACATATGTGGTTTTACTCATTTCAAGCATGTTTACAATCAAAAGATTCAAAATTTATGTGTGTTTCCAATTTGTTTTGAGTTTTGAATAATGCAACATCAAAACTTAAGTGGTTATACTCATTTTGAGCATGTTTACAATCAAATGATTCAAACCTTATGTACATATCCTATAACTTTTGAGTTTTCAATAATGCAACACCAAAACGTAGGTAGTTTTACTCATTTTGAGCATGTTTACAATCACAAGGTAACTTTATGTGTTTTTATGTCTTGAATAATGCAACACCAAAACATAGGTAGTTTTACTAGTTTTGAGAATGTTTACAATCAAAGGATTCAAACTTTATGCATTATTCCTATAATTTTTGAGTTTTGAATAATGCAACACCAAAATTTAGGTTGTTTTTGTTTTGAGCATGTGTACAATTAATTTTTTTAAAATTTATGCATGTTTTATATAATTTTTTAGTTTTAGATAATGTAACACTAAAAATTAGGTTGTTTTACTCATTTTGAGCATGTTTACAATCAATATATTCAAAATTTATGCACTTTTCCTATAGTTTTTGAGTTTTTTATAATCCAACACCAAAACATAGTCAATTAATCTCATTTTTAGTAAGAATTACAATAAAAAGGTTCTAAATTTATGTGCATTTACTATAATTTTCAAGTTTTGAATAATGAAACACCAAAACTTAGGTGCTTGTACTCATTTTGAACATGTTTACAATCAACAAATTTAAACTATATGTGCTTCCTATAATTTTTGAGTTTTGAATAATGCAACACCAAAACTTAGGTAATTTTACTCATTTTGAGAATCTTTGCAATTAAAAGATTCAAATTTTTGTGCATTTCATATAATTTTTTAGTTTTGAACAATGCAACACCAAAACATTAGTGGTTTTACTGATTTTGATCATGTTTACAATCGAAATATTCAAAATTGATGCGTGTTTTACTCATTTTGACCAGGTTTATAATCAAAAGATTCAAACTTTATTCACTTTTCCTATAATTTTTGAGATTTGAATAATGAAATGATAAAAATTTGGTGGGTTTACTCATTTATAGCATGCTTATAATCAAAATATTCTAACTTTATGCATGTTTCTTAAAAAAATTGATTTTTGAATAATGTGACACCAAAACTTAGGTGATTTTACTCATTTTCATCATGTTTACCATCAAAAGATTCAAACTTTGTTCATTTTTCCATTAAGGTTTATGTTTTGAATAATGCAACACCAAAACATAGGTGGTTTTACTCATTTGAGCATGTTTACAATCAAAAGATTCAAACTTTATGCATATTTCATATAATTTTTTAATTTTGAATAATACAACACCAAAACATAAGTGCTTATACTCATTTTGAGCATGTTTACAATCAAAAAATTCAAAATTTATCTATATTTCCTATAATTTTTGAGTTTTGAATAATAAAAGACCAAAACATAGGTGGTTATACTCATTTCAAGCATGTTTACAATCAAAATATTCAAACTTTATGCACCTTTCTTATAATTTTTGAGTTTTGAATAATTCAACACCAAAACATAGGCAATTTTACTCATTTTGAGAATGTTTAAAATAATAAGATTAAAAATTTATCCATGATTCTATTATTTTTTGAGTTTTTAATAATGTAACAACAAGAAATAGGTTGTTTACTCATTTTGATCATGTTTAAAATCAAAATATTCAAATTTTATGTGTATTTCATTACATTTTTAAATTTTGAATAACACAACACCAAAACTTATGGAGTTTTACTCATTTTGAGCATCTTTATAATCAAAAGATTCAAACTTTAATCATGTTTCATCTAATTTTTTAGATTTGAATAATGCAACACCAAAACTTTTTTAGTTTTACTCATTTTGAGCATGTTGCAATCAAAATATTCCAACTTTATGCATGTTTCCTATAATTTTTGAGTTTTGAATAATGGAACACTAAATATTAGGTGGTTTTACTCATTTCAATCATGTTTATAATAAAAAGATTCAAATTTTATTCATGTTTCTAATAATTTTTGAGTTTTGAATATTGCAACACCAAAACACAGGTGCTCTTACTCATTTTGAGCATGTTTACAATCAAAATATTAAAAATTTATGTGTGTTTCTTATAATTTTATAGTTTTGAAAAATGCAACACCATAAATTAAGTGGTTATATTAATTTTGAGCATGTTTACAATGAAAAGATTCAAAATTTAATCATATTTTTGATAATTTTTTAGTTTTGAATAACACAACACCAAAACTTAGGTGTTTTTACTCATTTTGAGCATGTTTACAATCAAATATTCAAAATTTATGCACGTTTCCTATAATTTTTGGGTTTTGAATAATGCAACACCAAAATGTAGGTTGTTTTACTCCTTTTGAGCTTGTTTCCAATCAAAACATTCATACTTTATGTACTTTTCCTATAATTTTTGAATTTTGATTAATGCAACACCAAAATTTAAGTGGTTTTACTCATTTCAACCATGTTTATGATCAAAAGATTCAAAATTTATGCATGTTTCCTATAATTTCTAAGTTTTGAATAATGTAACATAAAAACATATAGGTGGTTCTTTTATTTTTGAGCATGCTTAAAATCAAAAGATTCAAACTTTACGTGTATTTCATATGTTTTTTCAGTTTTGAATAATGTAACACTAGAACTTAGGTAGTTTTACTTATTCAAAGCATGTCTACAGTAAAAAGATACAACATTTATGTGAATTTCCTATAATTTTTGAGTTTTGAATAATGCAACACCAAAATAAAGGCTATTTTACTCCTTTCGAGTAGGTTTACAATCAAAATATTCAAAATTTATCCACGTTTCTTATAATTTTAGAGTTTTGAATAATAAAAAACAAATCTTAAGTGATTTTACTCATTTCAAAAATGTTTACAATTAAATGATTCAAAATTTATATGTGTTACCTATAATTTTTGAGTTTTGAATAATGTAACACTAAAATTTAGATGATTTTACTTGTTTCTAGCATATTTACAATCCAAAGATTCAAAATTTATGCACATTTCATATAATTTTTAAGTTTTGAATAGTGTAAGAACAAAACTTAGGTTATTTTATTCATTTTGTGGATGTTTACAATCAAATGATTCAAACTTTATGAACATTTCTTATAATTTCTTAGTTTTGAATAATACAACACTAAAACTTAAGTGGTTTTAATCATTTTGAGCATGTTTACAATAAAAAGATTCAATGTTTATGTGTGTTTCAAATAATTTTTGAGTTTTAAATAATCCAACATCAAAATTGAAGGATTTTACTTATTTCAAGCATGTTTACAATAAAAATATTCAATGTTTATGTGCATTTACTATAATTTTTGAGTTTTGAATAATGCAACACTAAAACTTATGTGGTTTTATTCATTTTGAGCATGTTTACTATCAAAAAATTCTAAATTTATGAGTTTATTGAAGAAATTAAAACTTTGATGATTATAATGCATATAGCAGTGGTATATATACAATGAGAATACAATTACCAAACTATAACTAACCAACAACTACCTAATAGCTAAACATCTAATAAAATTGAAACAATTAACTAGCTTAGCATAACTATGCTTAATAATGTAATATTTGTTTTATGATAACATTCCCCCCTTTATTACATTGTTTTTATAAATGTACCCCCAAAAAAAATCAAATTTCTTGTTGTCAAGAGCCTTGGTGAGTACATCTGCTATTTATGAATCTGTCAGGTAGTATTGGAGCTAAATATGGTGGTTCAAAACTTGTTATCTGATGTAATGACACTAAACCTCAATGTGTTTAGTTCATTCATGAAAATATAGATTCTTTACAAGCTTCAAAACACCTTGATTATCATAGAATAGAATTGGTGGATGATCTTCAAGAATATCCATATCAGATAAAATGTGATGTATCCATATTGCCTCACACATAGCTCCTCATGTGGAACAATACTCTAATTTCATGGATGAGAGAGTAACTACTGATTGCTTTTTTCTAATCTATGAAATGGGTCTAAATTTGAGATGAAAAATCTATCCTAAAGTAGATTTTTTGTCATTAACAGATCCAACATAGTTTGAGTCAGTGTACCCCTACAAGAAGAACTAACTATTATTCTTATATTCTAGACCATACTCAAGTGTGCCTCAGACATATCTCAAAACATGTTTTATTGCAACCTAGTGACATTTCTTTAGCTCCTACATAAATTTATAAATATAGCTCATAACAAAACATATATCTAGCATGGTGTAGGTCAAGTGGATGAGACTCTCAATGAGTTGTCTATAGAGATTTGCATCTACTTGAGGGGAATCTTGGAAACAAGAGAGTTGTAAACCTTTCTCCATCGATGTCAAAAGAGGCTTACAGTCTAACATTTTATACTTTTCTAGGAGTCTCTTAGCGTATTTCATCTAGGAGATAAAGATGTGATTCTATTTTTGCCATATCTCCAAGCCAATATAATAATGTAGTAGCCCCAAATCAATCCTATCAAAGGATTTATTTAGGTCATTATTTATTACATCAACAAGATCATCTAAACTACTAGGGATCATAAGATCATCCACATATAAGACAAAAATGACAATATTTGTACCAACCTTCTTGATATAAAAATTAGAATCAGAGGGGCTATGATTGAAACCATGCTATAATAGGTGATCATTTATTTTTATGTACCATGTCTAAGGTGCTTGTTTAAGTCCATAAAGAGACTAAATTTGGATGTTTGTTTATGTACATACCTTATTTGGATGTTTGTCATCGATGAAATCTTTTGGTTGGGTCATATATACTTATTTTAGATCACCATTCAAGAAATCACTCTTGACATCCATCTACTGAAGTTTCCATCCATACTATGTTGCCAAGGCATAAACAATTTTGATGGTTTTGATCTTCTAATGGGTACAAATGTCTCTTCATAATCAATTCCCTCTTGCTAATCATAACCCTTTACAACAAGTCATGCTTTATGTTTGTCAATGGATCCATCTAACTTATACTTTATTTTGAAGATCCATTTGTAGCTAATGAATTTATTCCCTATAGGTAGATCACCAAGTTATCACATCCCATTCTTGATGAGGGCATCATATTCTGCATCCATAGCTTTCTTCCATTAGGGTTGAATTAAGGCCTCTTCAACTATTTTTGGTTTGGTGATGTCAACCACTAAAATCATGAGTGCAAGATTGACTTCATCTCTTACCTATCTTCTTGTTCAAACTCCTGATGAAGTGTTTAGAGGAGAGCTCAGGTGTGAGTCCTTGATTGTGTAATCTATCCATTTAGGATGTCATTGTGGCTATTGATTTAATTAATAACTGCCCTCTAGATTACTAAGATCAACAAACAATTTTCCTTCTTATATCTCACCTTCATCATGCTCATCATCTAACTATGGGAATAGTCTATAAGAGGTGGTTTGGTCTATCTCCTTTTATGACAATGAGTCAAATGATGACTCATCATAGACCACATCATGACTTTCATAAATCTTCATCTCAAAATCTATGAGATGGTATGCTTTGGAGGTAGTGCTAATACCCTAAGAAAATACACTAGAGGTTCTTTGGTTCAATCATCTTCCTCTTCTTATTTCGAACATGTATATAAGAAGTACAACCAAATACTCAAAGATGAGAAATAGGTGGTTTATGACCACTCCATACCTCTTATAGTGTCTTGTCTAGTAAAATATTTGTTGGTGCTTTATTGAGAAGATAGATAGCCATCTTTACTACTTCTACCCATAATTATGCCATCAACTTTGTAGTGGATAGCATGTAATGAGCCATCTCCATGACTAAGTGATTGCATCATTCTAATATTCTATTCTACTAAGGTGTGTAGGGAGCAATCAAGTGTTACTTTATTCCATGTTGATTTAGGAATGCTGAGAACTCTTTTGATGTGAATTTCCCCCCTCAATCTAAGTGGAGGAGTTGAAGTTTCTTCTTAAAATATGTAACAATACACTAATAGAAGGTCTTAAAATGTGCAAGAGCTTCACTCTTCTTTTTGAGAAAGAACACTCAAGTCTAGTGAGAAAAGTCATCAACAAACAACTAAAAGTCCTTGAATCCTTGATGTGATGCTAGCATGGGTCTGCATAGATTAGTATGCACCACAACAAGTCATTCCTTGGCATGTGAGGAACTCAGCTCAAATGGAACCTAATGTTGTTTGCCCACAAGACAACCAAAACATATTGGCAAAGAATGGGAAAGCTGAGGAATTTGATGTACCATTTATTTAGAATAGAGCTAGAAGAGAGAACTAATAGATAGATGCCCATAGTGATAATGCTAAAGTGTAGTGGATTCTACTATAGAGATAGTGATTAAAACTTCACTAATTAAAACTACATCTAAGGCAAATAACCAATCCTTCAAGAAGGCTTTAGTAAGAACTTGACCTTCTCAAGATATCAAACATGATTTGATGATTTCCTAGACTAAAAACTCTACTTTTATCTTATAATTTAATAGTTGATTGACATATAAGAGATTTGTTGTCAAACTAGGGATATAGAGTACCTTTGTGAGAACACATCTTGTCTTAAGAGGAATGGTGACATGTCCAATTCCTTCCACAATATACTCTTTATCATCAACAATTCAAACTCAATCTCCAATAGCATGAGTTGTTAGTGAATTAAAGAGTTCCTTACATACAATCATGTGCTTTCTAATACCAGAGTCTATTAAACAAACTTTATTTATTACTATCAAGGTTTGGGAGACTTATACAAGATCATCATGGGCTCCATATGTTTTTGTTAGGTTGTGGAGCTAAAAGCTTCAACTTGTTACAGACATGGAGGAGGTTGCTGAGTTCCAGGGATACCGGCATCGGTAGTGGGACCGATGTCGGTCAGATTTAGTGTAGAAGGAAACTGACATCAACAGGGAGTCGGTTGATGTCGGTCACCTCCAGTCAGACAGGGACTGACGTTGTTCACCTGTGTGTTCCAGAACTGTTCATTGAATGAATAATTAGTTTGTTGAACTGATTGTTTGCATGTAAAGGCTATTTTGAGTCTTGAGCTACGTGTCTATTATTAGTAAAATAAGAGTCTAAGTTATTGTTTAAGTCTAGGATCTATTTATAGACCCATTGACATGTATTGTAATGATGAGCTAAAAAGGAAGGCAAGGAAGATCCTTCTATTGTAAGATCATTGAGTTGCAGGTTGTTGCAAGCTCATAGGAGATCTACATGTGTAAGTATGGTCTGTTGAATTGCAGGTTGCAGGTTCATGGGAGATCTACTTGAAGTACTTTAGAGTGCTTGGTACTGGTAGGGTTATTACTGACTGGTTGGAGAGGTGAACACCAATTTTATGTGTGAGTTGTGTGTTGAGACCATTTTTGGTAGGAGAGTGAACTCTTGATTGAGAATTACTGGGAGCCCTTGAGGTGTGGGAAGCCTTTGAGAGGTGGAAGAAGAAGTGGCATCTTCTTTATTGTATTTTCTTTTTGGATGAGTATTTAATACAGTTTGTGTATTATCTCTCATATTCTATGTTATGTGTGAATTCTGGTTACTTGTACTTCTGGATATTTCTACATGTTTAATTGCTTGTATGTGGTAATCATATTGTGCTCTTTTTGAGGAGCAAGATCCTAACAAGTGGGATCAGAACAGGTGTGTTGTTCTGGATTCCCCATCAATTGGTATCAGAGCTTTTGGTTGGGATACTAACAGGTTGTATCAGATCTGGTTAGTGTGTGTTGATTATAGGTTACTCACAGGGGTTTCTATTTGAGTGGTAGTAGAGAAATGGCAGAAGAAAGTAAGCTACGAATGGAGAAGTTTAATGGCAAGAACTATCAATTATGGAGGATGCAGATTGAAGATTATCTGTATCAAAAATATTTATACTTACTGTTGGGTGGGTTTGATTGCAAGCCCTAGGATATGAAGGATGAAGAATGGGAGGTTTTTGATCAGAAGGCTCTGGGATCTATAAGGTTGAGTCTTGCATCGTCTGTGATTTCCAACTTATCACAGGTTAAGACAATGGTAGAGTTGATGGAATCTTTGTCAAATTTATATGAAAAACCCTTAGCTTCGAATAAGGTATTTCTTATGAAGCAATCATTTAATTTGCAAATGTTGGAAGGTGGATCTGTTCATAGTCATCTTAGTGATTTCCATGGTTTGGTAAACCAATTAAATTTAGTCAATATTATTTTTGATGATGAAATTAAGGCTCTCTTAATCTTATGCTCATTACCTGAAAGTTGGGAGAATTTGGTAATGGCAGTTAGTAATATTGCGTCTGCTTCAAAAATCTTAAAAGTGGATGATGTTGTGAGTGTAATCTTGAATGAAGAGATTCACAGGAAAAGCACAGGTGAATCATCGGGAAATGCTTTGAGTGTGAAAAGCAGGGGAAGACAAAGAGAGAAGATAGAGCATGGGAGATCAAGGTCAAAGATAGGCAGGAGATCCAAGTCCAGGTATGGTAGAATAACTTGCTGGAAATGTGGAAAGCAAGGGCATCTAAAGAGAGATTGCAGGTTGGTTGAAGATCAGCATGAAGGACATGAAGAAGAAGCAGATGTTGTAGAGTTTGTTGCATAGGATGCTCTGGTATGTTCTTTGGATAAAGTAGAATCTTGGGTTTTAGATTCTGGTGCCTCTTTTCATGCATCCCCAAATAGGGAATTTTTTCATGAGTATGTCCAGGGAGACTTTGGAGAAATTTATTTAGGGGATGGTAAGCCTTGTCAGATGGTTGGCAAAGGGAAAGTGAAGCTGAAATTGTAGAGAGGTAACTCATGGGTGTTGAAGGAGGTCATGCATGTCCCAATTCTAGAGCAGAATTTGATTTCTATAAGAAGTTTGGGTGATGAGGGTTGCACAATAACTCTCACAGCGGACTCTTGGAAGGTTACCAAGGGTACACTTGTTGTAGCAAGAGGTAAGAAATTAGGTATACTTTATCTATCTACTTGTATTATTGATTCTCTTTTTGGGTTATCTATTTCAACTGTAGATTTGAAGATGTGGCTTAATAGGCTTGGTCACATGAATAAGAAGGAGATGCATGTTCTTGAGTCAAAGGTTATGCTTTCAGTTTTTAAAAGCATGAATCAAGATTTTTGTATGCAGAAGAAGAAAGTGACATTTCTTGAGGAATCCGATGTTCGTGAAAAGAGCAGGAAAGCCTTGGTTTTCAAGGAGAAGGTGACAGACATAGTTCAATGCAAGGGGTTGAAGAATTCTGAGTAGAGCAAGGGTGATTTGGACAAGGGTTTGATCCAAAAGGAGCTTGTGAGTAGAAGTCATTTCTCACAAGAAAAACACAGAGACCGATGTCAGTTAGAAAATTGACGTCAATGTCCAGACAGGGATCGATGTTGGCTATGTGCAGCCTGACATCGGTGACTCAGGATAGGTAAACATTAGCGTCGATCAGGGGGAACTGAGGTCAGTGATGAGGCAGTCAAATAAAACCGACATTGATCAGGTGCAGACTAAGATGTGACTAGCATCAGTCACTGAGACAAATTTTGGGTAGACAACAAGCTGTCAAGGAGTCTCAAGCACCCATATGGAGGACTTAAAGTGTAAGTAAGCCTCAAATTCATCATTTTCCTTCTTTACAGTACTTGTTGCTCACTGATGTTAAAGAACTAGGAAGTTATTAAAGAAGCAGAGCAGGTAGATCCAGGAAACAATGGGAGCTTGGCATGGATGAGGAATGTGATTCCTTGGAGAAGAACCAAACGGGAGTTTTGGGTGGAGTTGCCTACTGGAGAAAGCACTGAGAGACGAATGGATGTTCAGGATGAAGAAGAGCAAGAATGGATATGTGAGACAGAAGGCCATGGTATATGGTCTTGAATAAGCTATAGGACAATGGAGATTTGACCATTGTGTTCCTCTTTACCAGGTTGGATAATATTAGCTACATTATCCTATTACTATATTGTGTGCTTGTTGTAGGGTTACACTTACAAGGAGTTACTAAACTAAAGGTAAAGCTAGTTCAGAAGTATGTCATGAGGAATCTGGGAGCAACAAGATTCTTTGGCATGAGTGTGTTCTAAGGACATGGAAGGTACAGGTTGACTTTGTTTCAGATGATTGTGTGAGACCGGTTAGCACGCCGATGGTTAGACAGTTCTATGAACAATGTCTTGATTCACATAATGAGGTTGAGTACATGTGCACTAAACCTGAGTTTTCCCAAGAAGTGGGAGTTGTCAAAAAGTTAGGAGCTAATCTAAGAAAGAAGCACTAGAGGGCAGTTCAGTGGATTCTCAGGTATTTGAGAGGGACCAGTAGCAGGTGCACATGCTATGCAGGGTCAAGTTATTTTCTACATGGGTTTGTAGATGCGGATGTGGCAGGTGATTTGGATGACAGGAGGTGCACCACAAGTTTTGAGGTGGTTGGTCTTCAAGAGTGATCTTGAAGAGGGATACAAAGCCAATGGAACAAACTAGATGATGTACAAGTATAGGTACAGTTGCAGCTATTTATCTCCAAGTGTGAGATTGTTAGGTTGTAGAGCTAAAAGCTTCAACTTATTGTAGACATGGAGGAGGTTGCTGAGTTCCAGGGATACCGATGTCGGCAGTGGGACTGATGTCGGTCAAATTTAGTGTAGAAGGAAACTGACATCGGTAGGGAGTCAGCCGATGTCGGTCACCTCCAGTCAGATAAGGACCGACGTTGGTCGCCTGTGTGTTCCAAAACTGTTTGTTGCATGAACAGTTAGTTTGTTGAACTAATTGTTTGCATGTAAAAGCTATTTTGAGTCTTGAGTTGTGTGTCTATTATTAGTAAACTAAGAGTCTAAATTATTGTTTAAGTTTGGGATCTATTTATAGACCCATTGGCATGTATTGTAATGATGAGCTAAAAAGGAAGGCAAGGAAGATCCTTCCATTGTAAGATCATTGAGTTGCAGGTTGTTGCAAGCTCATAGGATATCTACATGTGTAAGTATGGTCTATTGAATTGCAGGTTGCAGGTTCATGGGAGATCTACTTGAAGTACTTTAGAGTGCTTGGTACTGGCAGGGTTATTACTGACTAGTTGGAGAGGTGAACACCAATTCTATGTGTGAGTTGTGTGTTGGGACCATTTTTGGTAGGAGAGTGAACTCTTGATTGAGAATTACTGGGAGCCCTTGAGGTGTGGGAAGCCTTTGAGAGGTGGAAGAAGAAGTGGCATCTTCTTTATTGTATTTTATTTCTAGATGAGTATTTAATATAGTTTGTATATTGTCTCTCATAGTCTGTGCTATGTGCAAATTCTGGTTACTTGTACTTCTGGATATTTCTGTATGTTTAATTGCTTGTATGTGGTAATCATATTGTGCTCTTTCTAAGGAGCAAGATCCTAACAAGTGGGATCAGAACAAGAGTGTTGTTCTGGATTACCCATCAGTTTCTTCTTCTACTGCTTCATCATCAAATGCATTTTTCTCTTGATTTTGTGCTACTACATGCCCTTTCTACTTCCATTATTGAGGATGTCTCTTAGATTTCTTTGAATCTTCTTTACTAGAAGAGCCCTCTTGACTAGATTGGCCTTGAGCCAAGGCATTATACCAATAATTATTAGTATCATGCATGTGGGTTTTACAAATGTAACACCACCACTGCAGCTTCTCAATCTTCTGCTATTGTTGATGTTACTATGGATACTTCTAAGGTCCTTTCTTGAATTTTGAACTCCATTGCTTGGAGATCAGGGCTTTATCCTCAAATTCTTCATGCACAAATTATATTACTTCCTCTTATTAAAGCAAATTAACTAGTTCTTCAAATGACACCTCTTGCTTGGTAATGTTGAGTGTCATAATGAACATGAAAAACTAAGATGGGAGAGATCTCAATGAGATCAGAACCAACATCTTGTCTTTGAACTTTTCTCCAAGCATAACAAGTTCTGCAACCTAACGCAAGAACTCTTTAACCTTTTCACCTGATTTCATACTAAGTGTATGAAGAGGTGATTGTAAATGTAGAATTCTAGTCTGATTCTTCACCTCATAAATTGTGGATAAAATGTTTCATGCCTCCTTTGATGGTTGTGCATCATGAACATGTATTTGTACTTCATTAGTAATACTAAGATTTATCAACATGAGTGCTTTTGCATCTGACTTATCAAACTTCTTTTGATCATCTAGTTTGATAAGATGGGCCACTATTCCAGTGATGATGCCCCATAATTCTTCATATTGAAGAATCATCCACATCTTCATCTTCCAAGAAATAAAATTTAGCCCTTTCAAGAGTTGGGCATTTGATAGTAATAACTTGGGTGTAGACATATTTGTGTGTTTCCTTACTTTACTCTTGCAAAGTAATTATAAGCTAAAAAAGTATTTATAGCTTCAAAGTTTCAAAAAATATATATTTGAAATGTACTTTGCAAAAATGTTGCCTTCTTTAGAGGCTTCTACCTTCGCATCTCATTATTGATCACCTTTGGCTAAGCAACATTTTTCAAGTTTTGAACGCTCTAATCAGACTGCTTGCATGTTTCTCTGGCCTCTCTTCCTACTGCATTATACTTTATACCAAGCTTGGTAGCTCTATGACATTTTAGGCAATGACTGAAGGACCCATCAGCTCAGGTATGTTACATTATTTTAGCTCTTTTTCTTTCCAAGCATTGATTAACTTTCAGTGGACTACTATCTCCTTTGTTTTAAGTCACCACTGCTATCATGATGCAGTCTCTTCTGTAGATTGCACTTCTATTGTGCATTGAAACTTTATTAGATTTGATTAGGTAGAAGGAAGGCTTCAAACTTTGACTTGCTTTGGAACCTATGTGTTTTGGCTTCTTCAACTCCTAGTAATATCTGTTTTAGCCTACTTTCCTTGTTACATGTTTCACGCTTCCAATAGATGATTTCAAACATATACTTCTAGTAGGACAAGTAACTCATCTCGTACAAGTCATGCACTAATTTCAGACTTCTACAATTGTCTAGGCTATGCTGCTCTAATACCAAAGTATTAAAGAAATTGAAACTTTGATGATTAGAAATGCATACAATAATAGTATATATACAATGAGAATATAGTTACCAAACTATAACTAACTGATAGCTACCTGACAACTGGACATCTAATAGAATCTAAACACCTAACTAGCTTAGTGTAACTATGCTTAACAATATAATATTTGTTTTATGCTAATAGGTTTTGCTATAATTTTTGAGTTATGAATAATGCAACACCAAAACATAGATGGTTTTATTCGTTTCAAGCATGTTTAGAATTAAAATATTCAAAATTTATGTGCATTCCCTATAGTTTTTATGTTTTTGATAATGCAATACCCAAACATAGATGGTTTTATTCATTTTGAGCATGTTTACAATCAAAAGATTCAAAATTTATGTGATTTCCTTGTAAATTTTGAGTTTTGAATAATACAACACCAAAACTTAGGTGGTTTTACTCATTTCGAGTATAAATTTGAATGTTTCCTATAATTTTTATGTTTTGAATAATGAAACACTAAAACTTAGGTAATTTTACTCATTTTAAGCATGTTTATAATTAAAAGATTCAAACTTTTTGTGCATTTCTTATAATTTTTTAGTTTTGAATAATTCAACACCAAAACATAGGCACTTTTACTCTTTTCAAGCATGTTTAGAATCAAAAGATTCAAACATTATGCATGTTCTCTATAATTTTTGCTTTTTTAATAATGTAACACCAAAGCATAGGTATTTTTACTCATTTTGATCATGTTTATAATCAAAACATTCAAACTTTACTTGCATTTCTTATAATTTTTGAGTTCAGAATAATGTAACATCAAAACTTAAGCTGTTTTACTCATTTTAAGCATGTTTACAATCAAAAGATTCAAACTTTATGCATGTTTCCTATAATTTTTGAGTTTTAAATAATACAACACCAAACTTAGGTAGTTTTTACTCATTTTGACCATCTTTAAAATAAAAATGTTTAAACTTTATGCATGTTTCCTATATTTTTTTAGTTTGAATAATGCAACACCAAAACATAGGTGGTTTTACTCATTTTGAGCATGTTTACAGTAAAAAGATAGAAACTTTATAAGCATTTCCTGTAATTTTTGAGATTTGATTAATTCAACACTAAAACATAGGTAGTTTTACTCATTTTGAGTATGTTTATAATAAAAAGATTCAAACTTTATGTGTTTTACCTATGATTTTTGAGTTTTAAATAATGTAACACTAAATCTTGGGTGGTTTTCCTCATTTTGAGTATGTTTATAATCAAAAGATTCAAGATTTAAGTGCATTTTCTAAAAAAAATTAGTTTTGAATAATGTAACACTAAAATGTAGCTATTTTTACTCATTTTGAGCATGTTTACAATCAAAAGATTCAAACTTTATGCATGTTTTAAAAAAAAATTGAGTTTTGAGTAATGGAACACTAAAACATATGTAGTTTTACCCATTTCAAACATGTTTACAATTAAAAATTAAAAATTTATGCATGTTTCATATAAATTTTGATTTTTTAATAATGCAACACTAAGACTTAGGGTGTTTTACTCATTTTAAGAATGTTTACAATCAAAAGATTCAAAATTTATGTATGTTTCCTATAATTTTTAAGTTTTGAATAATACAACACCAAAACATAGGTGGTTTTACTCATTTTGAGCATGCTTACAATCAAAAGATTCAAATTTTACATGTGTTTTCCATAATTTTTGAGTTTTGAAAAATGCAACACCAACACTTAGGTAGTTTTACTCATTTTGAGGATGTTTCCAATCAAAACATTCAAACTTTGTGCATGTTTTCTATAATTTATGAGATTTGAATATCTAACACCAAAACTTAGGTAGGTTTACTCATTTTGAGTTGTTTACAATCAAAAGATTCATAATTTTTGCATGTTTCCTATATTTTTTATGTTTTGAATAATACGACACCAAAACTTAGGTGGTTTTACTCATTTCAAGCATGTTTACATTAAAAAGATTCCAAATTTATGTGTGATTACTATAATTTTTGAGTTTTGAATAATGTCACAACAAAACTTAGGCAATTTTACTCATTTTGAGCATGTTTACAATCAGAAGATTCAAACTTTATGCATATTTCATTTTGAGTTTTGCATATTGCAACACCAAAATATAGGTATTTTTTCTAGTTTCGAGCATGTTTACAATCAAATGATTCAAACATGATGCATGTTTCCAATAATTTTTTATTTTTGAATTATACAACACAAAACTTATGTCATTTTACTCATTTTGAGCATGTTTAAAATATGAAAATTCAAACTTTATGTGTGTTTCCTATAATCTTTGAGTTTTGAATAATGCAACACTAAAATTGAAGTAGTTTCACTCATGTCAAGCATATTTACAATCAAAAGATTCAAAATTTATGCATGTTTCCTATAATTTTTGAGTTTTGAATAATGTAACATCAAAGTTTAAGTGGTTTTACTCATTTCAAGCATGTTTAGAATCAAAATATTCATATTTTATTCTCATTTCCTATAATTTTTGAGTTTTGAATTATGCAACATCAAAACATAGGTGGTTTTACTCCTCTTGAGCATGTTTACAATCAAAAGTTTCAAACTTTATCCACATTTTCTTTATTTTTTGTGTTTTGAATAATAGAACACCAAAACTAAGGTGGTTTTACTCATTTCAAGCATGATTACAATCAAAAGTTTCAAACCTCATGCGTGTTTCTTATAATTTTGAGATTTGGATAATGCAACACCAAAACCTAAGTGGTTTTACTCATTCTAAGCATGTTTACAATTAAAAGATTTAATATTTTTGTGTGTTTCCAATAATTTTTTAGATTTGTATAATGCAACATAAAAAATTAGGTAGTTTTACTCATTTTGAGCATGTTTACAATCAAAAGATTCGAACATTATCTATGTTTCCTATAATTATTGAGTTTTGAATAATGTAACACCAAATATTAGGTAGTTTTGCTCATTTTGAGCATGTTTACAATATAAATATTCAAACTTTATGCTCTTTTCCTATACTTTTTGAATTTTTAATAATACAACACCAAAACTTTAGTGATTTCACTCATTTTGAGCATGTTTACAATCAAAAGATTCAAATTTTATGCATGTTTCTTATAATTTTTTATTTTTTATTAATGCAACAATAAAAATTATGTCATTATACTATTTTTGAGCATGCTTAAAATCAAATGATTCAAACTTTATGTGCATTTGCTATGTTTTTGAGTTTTGGATAATGCAACATAGAAACATAGGTGGTTTTACTTGTTTTGATCATGTTTACAATAAAAATATTCAAAATTTATGTTCATTTCCTATAATTTTTGAGTTTTGACTAATGCAACACCAAAACATAGGTGGTTTTACTCCTTTCAAATAAGTTTAATATTAAAAGATTCAAACTTTATTCATGTTTTCTATAATTTTTGAGTTTTAAATAATCCAACACCAAAACTTAGGTGGTTCTACTCATTTCAAGCATGTTAATAATTAAAAGATTTAAACTTTGTGTACATTTCTTATAATTTTTAATTTTTAAATAATGCAACACCAAAATGTAGGCCAATTTACTCATTTTGAGGATGTTTACAATCAAAAGATTCAAACTTTATGCATATGTCCTATAATTTTTTATTTTTGAATAATGCAACACTCAAACTTGGGCCATTTTACTCATTTTGAGCATGTTTACAATCAAAAGATTCAATATTTATGCACATTTCCTATAATTATTTAGTTCTGAATAATGTAACAATAAAACTTAGGTGGTTTTACTTATTTATAAGATGTTTACAATCAAAATGTTCAAACTTTATGCATGTTTTATATATTTCTAAAATTTTAAATAATATAACTTGAAAAATTAAATAGCTTTTCTCATTTCGAGCATGTTTTCAATTAAAAAAATTCAAACTTTATGAGTCTTTCCCATAACTTTAGAGTTTTGAATAATGTAATACAAAACATAGGTAGTTTTACTTATTTAGAGCATGTTTACAATCAAAATATTCAAACATTATGCATGTTTCCTATAATTTTTGAGTTTTAAATAATGCAACAATAAAATTTAGGTAGTTTTACTCATTCTAAGCATGTTTATAATAAAAAAAGATTATCTTTATGCATGTTTCCTTTTTTTTTTAATCTTGAATAGTATAACACTAAAACTTAAGTGGTTTTACTCCTTTCATACATGTTTACTTATAATCAAAAGATTCAAGCTTTATGCATGTTTCCTATAATTTTGAGATTTGAATAATACAACGCCAAAACTTTGGTGATTTTAATCATTTATAGCATGTTTAAATTTAAAATATTCAAACTTTATGTGCATTTCCCATAATTTTTTAGTTTTAAATACTCTAACACCAAAAATTAAGTAGTTTTACTCATTTTGAACATGTTAACAATCAAATGATTCAAACTTTATGCACATTTCCTATAATATTTTAGTTTTTAATAATGAAACACCAAAGCTTAGATGGTTTTAATCATTTTGAGCATTTTTACAATTAAATGATTCAAACGTTTTATAGATTCTCTAAATGTTTTATGTTTTGAGTTTTGAATAATCCAGCACCAAATCGTAGGTGGTTTTACTCATTTTGATCATGTTTACAATCAAAAGATTCAAAATTTATGCATGTTTCCTACAATTTGTGAGTTTTTAACAATACAACAACAAAATATGGGTGGTTTCACTCATTTTGAACTTGTTTATAATCAAAAGATTCAAACTTTATTCAGTTTTCCTTTAACTTTTGAGATTTGAATAGTGCATCACTAAAACTTAGGTGGTTTTACTCATTTTAAGAATGTTTACAATCAAAAGATTTTAAATTTAGGCATGTTTCATACAATTTTTGACTTTAGAATAAATTTATTCAGTTTTACTCATAATGAGCATGTTTACAACTAAAAAGATTCAAAACTTTATGCACATTTCTAATAATTTTTGAGTTTTGAATAATGCAACACCAAAACATAGGTGGTTTTACTCAGTTTAAGCATGCTTACAATTAGTAGGTTCAAAAAAAAAATGTGTTCCCCATAATTTTTGAGTTTTGAATAATGCAATACCCAAACATTGGTGGTTTTACTAATTTTGAGTATGTTTACAATCAAAAGATTCAAACTTTATTCATGTTTGATATAATTTGAGAGTTTTGAATAATGTAACACCAAATATTAAGTAGTTTTACTCATTTAGAACATGTTTACAATCAAAATATTCAAAGTTTATGAAAATTTCCTATAATATTTGAGTTTTAAATAATGAAACACCAAAACTTAGGTAATACTACTCATTTCAAGAATGTTTATTATCAAAATATTTAAAATTTGTGTGTTTCTTATAATTTTTAAGTTTTAAATAATGCAACACTAAAACTTAGGTAGTTTTACTCATTTCAAGTATATTTATAATCAGAGGATTCAAAATTTATACCTGTTTCCTATAATTTTTTAGTTTTAAATATTGTAACACAAAAATATAAGTGGGTTTACTCATTTTGAGCATGTTTACAATCGAAAGATTCAAACTTTATGCATATTTCCAATAATTTTTGAGTTTTGAATGATGTAACACAAAAAATTAGGAAAATTTAGTCATTTTGAGCATGTTTACAATCAAAATATATAAACTTTATGCATTTTTTCAAAAAAAATTGAGTTTTGAATAATGCAACTCCAAAGCTTAGACAATTTTACTAATTTTAAACATGCTTACTTTAAAAAAAATTCAAACTTTATCTATGTTTCCTATAAATTTTATGTTTTGAATAATGCAACACTAAGACTTAGGGGGTTTTACTCATTTCAAGAAGATCTACAATCAAAAGATTCAAACTTTATGTGCATTTCCTATAATTTTTGAGTTTTGAATAATGCAACACCAAAACTTAGGTGGGTTTTCTCATTTCAAGCATGTTTACAATCAAAAGATACAAAATAAATGTGTGCTTATTTTAATATTTGAGTTTTGAATAATGTCACACCAAAACTTAGGCAATTTTACTCATTTTTAGGATATTTACAATCAAAAGATTCAAACTTTATGCACATTTCTTATAATTTTTGAGTTAGGAATATTGAACACCAAAACAAAGGTATATTTTCTAGTTTGGAGCATGTTTATAATCCAATGATTCAAATTTTATATACATTTCCTATAATTTATGAGTTTTGAATAATAAAACAAAAAACTTAGGTCATTTTACTTGTTTTGAGCATGTTTACAATCAAAAGATTTAAATTTTATGTGTGTTTCCTATAATATTTGAGTTTTGAATAATATAACATCAAAATTTAAGTGGTTTTACTCATTTTGAGCATGTTTACAATCAAAAGATTTAAAATTTAATAATTTTTCATATAATTTTTGAGTTTTGAATAATGCAACAGTAAAGCTTAGGTGGTTTTAATAATTTTTAGCATGTTTACAATCAAAAGATTCAAAATTTATGCACGTTTCATATAATTTGAGTTTTAAATAATACAACACCAAATCTTAGGTAGTTTTACTCATTTAGAGCATGTTTACAATCAAAAGATTCAAACTTTATGTGCATTTGCTATAATTTTAAAGTTTTGAATAATACAACACCAAAACTTAGGTGGTTTTACTCATTTTGAGCATGTTTACGATCAAAATATTAAAAATTTATGTGTGTTTCCTATAATTTTTGAGTTTTGAAGAATGGAAAACAAAAAATTTGGTATTTTTACTTGTTTCAAGCAAGTTTACAATCAAAAGTTTCAAACTTTATGCGTGTCTTTGATAATTTTTGAGTTTTGAATAATAAAACACCAAAACATAGGTAGCCTTACTCATTTCAAGCAGGTTTACAATCAATAGATTCAATCTTTATTCATGTTTCATATAATTTTTGAGTTTTGAATAATGTAACACCAAATCCTGGGTACTTTTACTCATTTTGAGCATGTTTACAATCAAAAGATTCAAATTTTATGTGCATTTCCTATAATTTTTGAGTTTTAAATAATGAAACACCAAAACTTATGTGGTTTTATTCATTTTGAGCATGTTTAAAATCAAAATATTCAAACTATGTTTCCTATAATATTTTAGTTTTAAATACTGCAACACCATAACTTAGACAATTTTACTCATTTTGAAGATGTTTCCAATAAAAAGATTAAAAATTTATGCACATTTATTATAATTTTTAAGTTTTGAATAATGCAACACCAACAGCTTGGTAGTTTTACTTGTTTCAAAAATTGTTTACAATTAAAAGATTTAAACTTTATGTACATTTCCTATAAATTTTGAGTTTTCAATAATGCAAGATGAAACATAACCAATTTTACTCATTTGAAGCATGTTTACAATCAAAATATTTAAAATTTATTACTTTTCCTATAATTTTCAAGTTTTAAATAATGCAACAAAACAACTTAGGCAATTTTACTCATTTAAAGCATGTTTACAATGAAAATATTCAAACTTTATGTACATTTCCTATTGTTTTGGAGTTTTGAATAATGTAACACCAAAACATAGGAAGTTTTACTCATTTCAAGGATGTTCATAATTAAAAATTTCAAACTTTATGTGCATTTCCTATAATTTTTGAGTTTTGAATAATACAACATCAAAAATTATATGGTTTTACATGTTTTGAGAATGTTTACAATCAAATAATTCAAACTTCATGTGCATTTCCTATAATTTTTTAGTTTGTGAAAATGCAGCACAAAAACTTAGGATGTTTTACTTGTTTTGAGCATGTTTACAATCAAAAGATTTAAACTTTATCCATGATTCTAATAATTTTTTAGTTTTGAATAATTCAACACCAAAACATAGGTGGTTTTACTCATTTGAGAATGTTTACAATCAAAAGATTTAAAAACTTTGTGTGTTTCAAATAATTTTTGAGTTTCAAATAATTTAACACCAAAACATAATTATTTTACTCATTTCAAACATGTTTATAATAAAAAGAGTCAAACCTTATGCACATTTCTTATAATTTTTTGAGTTTTCAATAATACAACACCAAAACTTAGGTGGTTTTAATTGTTTTGACCATGTTTACTATCAAAATATTCAAACTTAATGTGCGTTTCCTATAATTTTTATGTTTTGAATAATGCAACACAAAACATAGGTGGTTTTACTCATTTTGATAATGTTTATAATCAAAATATTCAAAATTCATCTATGATTCCTATAATTTTATAGTTTTGAATAATACAATGCCAAAATGTAGGTTGTTTTACTCATTTTGAGCATGTTTACAATCAAAAGATTAAAACTTTATGCGTGTCTCCTACAATTTTTAGTTTTGAAAAATGCAAAACAAAAACTTAGGCCATCTTGTTCATTTTGAGCATGTTTACAATCAAAACATTCAAAATTTAAATGTGTTTCCTATAATTTTTGAGTATTGAATAATGCAATAGAAAAACATAGGCAATTCTACTCTTTTTGAACAAGTTTACAATGAAAAGATTCAAATTTTATTTATGTTTCCTATTATTTTTGAGTTTTGAATAATGAAACACCAAAACCTAAGTGGTTATACTCATATTGAGTATGTTTACAATTAAAATAATCAATCTTTATGTATATTTATTATGATTTTTGAGTTTCAAATAATGCAAAACCAAAACATAGGCAAATTTACTCATTTTGAGCATGTTTGCAATCAAAAGATTCATTTTTTATGTGCATTTCATATAATTTTTGAGTTTTTAATAATGCAACACTAAGAATTAGGTAGTTTTAATCTTTTTGAGCATGTTTACAATAAAGAGATTCAAACTTTATGTGCATTTCCTATAATTTTTGAGTTCACCAAAACTTAGGTGGTTTTACTAATTTTGATCATGTTTATAATTGAAATATTCAAATTTTATGTGTGTTTCCTATAATTTTTGAGTTTTGAAAAATACAACACTAGAACTTAGGTAGTTTTACTTCTTTTGAGCATGTTTATAATCAAAAGAATCAAACTTTATTCACTTTCCTTTAATTTTTGAGATTTGAATAATGCAACACCAAAGCATTGGTGGTATTACTCATTTTGAGCATGTTTATAATCAGAAGATTCAAATTTTATGCATGTTTCCTACAAATTTTTAGTTTTTAATAATGCACCACCAAAACTTAGGCAATTTTATTGATTTTGAGCATGATTACAATTAAAAGATTCAAAATTTATTCATTTTTCCATTAAGTTTTATGTTTTCAATAATGCAACACCAAAACATAAGTGGTTTTACTTGTTTTTAACATGTTTACAATCTAAAGATTGAAACTTTATGTGTGTTTTCTATAATTTTTTAGTTTTGAATAATACAACACCTAAACTTAAGTGGTTATACTCATTTCAATCATGTTTAAAATCAAAAGATTTAAACTTTATTCACATTTATTATAATTTTTGAGTTTTGAATAGTGAAAGAAAAAAAATTAGGTGGTTTTACTAATATCAAACATATTTACAATCAAAAGAATCAAACTTTGTGCATGTTTCCTATAACTTTTGAGTTTTGAATTTTACAATGCCAAAACTTATGTAATTTTACTCATTTTGAAAATGTTTACCATCAAAGGATTCAAAATTTATCTATGATTGTTATAATTTTTAAGTTTGAAATAATGCAACACCAAAACATAGGATGTTTTACTCATTTTGAGCATGTTTACAATCAAAAGAATCAAACTTTATGTGAGTTTCCTATAATTTTTTTAGTTTTGAATAATGTAAAACCAAAACTTAGGCCATTTTACTCATTTCAAGCATGTTTACAATTAGAATATTCAAAATTTTGTGCATTCCCTATAATTTTTTGTGTTTTACGATTAAAAGGTTTAAAATGTATGCACATTTCTTGTAATTTTTTTGATTTGAATAATGCAATACCAAAACATAGGTGGTTGTACTCATTTTGAGCATGTTTATGATCAAAATACTCAAACTTTATGGGTGTTTCCTACAATTTTTGAGTTTTGAATAATGCAATAGTAAAACTTAGGTATTTTTACTCACTTAAAGTATGTTTCCAATTAAAAGATTCAGACTTTATGTGCATTTCTTTTTGTTTATGAGTTTTGAATAATGCAACACTAAAACTTACGTAGTTTTACTCATTTTGAGCATGTTCACAATCAAAATATTTAATATTTATGTTTATTTTATATATTTTTTGAGTTTTGAATAATGCAACACCAAAACATAGGTGGTTTTACTTATTTTGATCATATTTATAATTGAAAAATTCAAACTTTATGCATGTTTCCTATCATTTTTGTGTTTTGAATAATTCAACACCAAAACTTAGTTGGTTTTACTCATTTCAAGCATGTTTATAATCAAAAGATTCAAAATTTATTCATGTTTCCTATAAATTTTAAGATTTTAATAATGTAAGACCAAAACCTATGTGGTTTTACTCATTTTGAGCATGTTTGCCATCAAAAGATTCTTACTTTATGCACATTTCCTATACTTTTTGAGTTTTGAATAATGTAACACCAAAACTTAGGTGGTTTTACTCATTTAGATCATGTTTACAATCAAATGATTCAAACTTTGTAAATTTTTCTTATAATTTTTAATTTTTTAATAATGCAACACCAAACCCTACGTAGTTTTACTTGTTTTGAGCTTATTTACAATCAAAAGATTAAAAAATTATGTATGTTTCCTATATTTTTTGAGTTTTAAATAATGAAACACTAAATCTTAGGTGGTTTTAATCATTTTGAGCATGTTTAAAATTAAAATATTCAAAATTTATGCACATTTCATATAAATTTTGAGTTTTGAATAATGTAACAAGTTAAGTGCAAAAAATTAGGGGACAAAGAAGGGCCTACCCATGGACATGATTTTTTTAAAATTTTAGAAAATTAAACTTATGTAGATAATTTGATATGGTTATACTCAAAATTTGAACATGGTATAAAAACATGAGTTATATCATTTGGAGTTTAATTTTAAAAAAACTATTTGTTTTCAAAATTAGTTAAGTATAAATATGTCAAACATTTAAAATTTAAGGAGGACCTCTTCTTTATTTTAAGAAAACATATTAGATATATGGCCACATGGCCCACTAATTGTTTAGCACCATTAAATATTATTTAAAACCCTTTGGTGAATATTTATATAAGGCATTCTTGTGTGTTACAATTTTCTTAATATTTTTTTAATGAATATTTTCTTTTATTAATTTTTTAATTAAGTAGATCATAAAAATTGACAAAAAATGGATAGTTAGCTATGCATCCCCCCCAACTACCTCAAAAAAATGAAAATTGATTTTTTTGAATGTGTGTACAATTAGGCCTAGTTTTTTACCATATAATTTATTTTACACTTTGATCAATGAAAAATAAATTACATAAACATGAATAGGCAAATAGGTGTGGCATGTAGTGGCTTAAAAAGGTGTAATTAGAAATAAATATAGTTTGAACCCTTAAAAGAAACTAAAATTTATAAAATAATTTATTTAGAAAGAGGAAAATGTGCTCATCATGATGGTAATAATTTTTTGAATTTTAATGTTTAAATTCATAGTGTATTTGGTGATTGAAGTTTAAATTTGTTGGTTTTTGTCAAAAATCTCAATCTGAGCTATAGATGCATAGTCATTTCTAAGCCTAAAAGATCAAATTTGAATTTAAATTCAAGTAAAACGTATGCATTATATAACACATGAATTATGTAGGATTTTATACAATGTGTACATGTTATATAATGCATATGCATTGTTTTGTAATAAGACCAAAAACATCCTCAGAAGCATGTAGGAGTTACAAGTGAAGGCAACTTTGGCCAAAAGCATATATTTACTACTCTAAATTTTACATATAATTTAACATTTATATTTTTACATTTATTTTCATATACTTTAATTTAATTTTATTAAATATAAGAAATTAGGGTCACTTAGCATCTGATAGAGGTGGTCTCATAGCTGCATGCCTTATGATGTGTAAAATAGTTTTTCAAAATACAATTTAGTCAATATTTAGGCATTTTTAGGGTTTAAGTATTAAATCTATGGATTTTAAGACATAATGTTTGAAATTGATGTCCATTTTTGGTAAACATATAGTCTTTAGTTTATAAAAATTGAAGTTTGGAAACCACTCACTTTGAAATTGATGCAAAGTGGTGTGATTGGAGTAGCATAGGTCACATTGATGACCTACACATATCAAATGACTAATTTGTGTTAATTTAACTTATTCATCATCTATCCCTCATCCTTGATCACTTCTTACTCATGCCTCATCACCCCTAATCACTCTCTCATCATTCTTCATTATCCCTAATCACTCCCTCATTGACCCTCACTATTCCTACTCATCTCTAATCACTCTTTAGTGATCCTTGATTACTCCTTCATTAACCCTCACTATCCCTCATCATCCCTAATCACTCCCTCATTGAAACTCACCATCCATCATCATATTTAACAACTCCATCATCCCTAATCACTCCCTCATTAGCTCTCACCATCCCTAATCATCCATAATCACTTCATCCTCATCCCTCATAATACCTAATCACTTTCTTAATGACCCTAACAATTTTTAATCACTTATAATCACTCCCTCATCATCCTTAATCACTCCTTCAATGCTCATCACCATCCCTTATGATGTAAAGCCCTATGACATACTCTGCTTATCAAAGTTATTTGTCAATATCCACCTAGCTTTCACTTTATCTTTTCTTACTTGATCTTTGTCTTTAGATCCTGCATACATTTCAAATTTAAATCTACATTTTATTCATTTCATTTATTCTCCACCATGCTATAGATGATCTCATTAAACTCTTCATTCTATTCTCCTTTCTCAATGAATTTAGTCTCTCTTACTTTGAGACTATCCCCCTCTACTAGTCTATGCTTTATAACAACTTGGATCCAATATTCTCTATGGTCCCTTAGTATTTAATAAAGCTCTAAAAAACTTTCTTCCACTCTTTTTATTCCTCTCTAACTTATTCTCAACCCTACTTAACTTCTCAACACAGTCCTCATATCATACACTATCTCTTACTCTATTATAGACTCTTCTTGTAGCCTTTTTTAGGATAATTTACTTGGTACGGTCTTATAAAAACTCAAATAATCAAATAAACCCCATTTATGGATAGAATATAACATCTCACATCTCTTCACAAAATTATAAGCTTTGGTTTAACTATTTGATAACTTTTTTGCTCTTTTTGCTCTCAGATTAGGTCTTTAGGTTTCCTTCTATCCTGTCTACCACACAATCCTCCCCCATCAATGCTTACAAAAATTAAAAACACTATATTCTCTTTTTTAATGTTAAACTCAAAATTTTCACCAGATTTTATGAATTATTGATAGTTACAACTCCTAAAAACTCACTTTGAAAGTAGAAAACTAATACATACCTAAAAAGGGTTAAAATGATATTTTAATCTTCAAAAGGCATTTAAAATGACCATGAATATTGGATTAGGTCTAATTTTACCCTACAGATTAGGTCTTTAGGTTTCCTTCTGTGGTTGCCGGTACGGAGGGGGTTTTTCCTGTTATAGAATACCCTCAAAGGGATTTCTACTATGGGGATCGAAGATACAATCCGGCCTACCCTGGTTCAGGGCATGGAACAGGGGGGAGAACCTATGCATGTGGTAGCCTTTGAAGTAGATATACATGATGCTCCCTCATACAACACCTGTACCTACTAGTGTTTATCTATATTAGTGCTTAAAACAAAAATTAAAAAGCACCAAGAGGAAAAATGATATTTTCTCTTTTCTGGCCCTCTTTTGTTGATTTAGAGAACTGGATTGCCAAGAGCTGGCTGCATATTAAAGATGGTCAAATCCAGCCTTGCGCCAGGGGTTTTTTTATATTAATATTTCAAAGCCTTGAAGATAGAAAGTCAATATTGTGTCACAATAATTTTTCTTCGCAGGGCAGATTTCCTCTTATGGCCAAACCGTGGCACAAGGATTTTAACCCTCTCTCGGAATCCTTTAACAAGATTCCTATATGGGTGCGGCTCCCTTATCTTCCGATACATTTGTGGCAAGAGGCAGTTTATGAAACAATTGGAAATGCAATAGGGGAGTTTTTATATGAAGAAGACAGTACGAAGAGCCACCATTCGACTTGTGCAAGATTTTTGGTTGACCTGGATGTTTCAAAGGGCCTTCCTGAGGTGATATGCATTGAATCCCCAAGGGGTACCTAGACACAAATCTTGGATTACAAGGGGATCCCTTTTCGGTGCAGGAAGTGTCACCAGACGGGACATATTGCTGCTCGTTGTGTTGCTAGAAAAATCAAACCCAGACGTCTGTTCACCTTCTTGGTGGCCAAAGGATTTCTCTGACATAGCATAGACAAACTACCTATGGAAACAACAATAGAATCCGAGACTGAGGATGAGGAAAGGTTGCAATCAGAATCAGAAGATGATGAGGAATCTCTGGAGAATCATCCAAATGAAGCCTCTGAGGAGGCTGTAGTTAGTGATACAGCTGAGCCTGAGGAGGAGGTGGTGGTCTCTCCCCCTATTTTGGAGGATCTATCCAAGAGCTAGACTGTCTTTGACTGTCATAAGAAGCTTATGCCTTATGGTGTCCAAAGTTCTATGGCTTCTGATGCATGGGTTGCTGAGGCAGCCAAGGTAGAGGATGGTTGGATAGCAGTTAAAAGAAAGAAGTCTAAGTCTTTGGTCCCTCCTCTAGATATGAATCTTCGGTCATGCAAAAAGAAAAATCTTAATTTAAAAGATTCATCCAAAGCTCCTTTCTGATGATTGGTTTTTGGGGGCTGCAAACCAGTCTCTTTTTTGGTTTGCAGGTTACTGGTCTGGAAGCTGGTTCAGATTGCTATTCCAATTGGTTTACTTTCAGATCAGTGTTTTGGTTGTTGTTTTTTCATTATCTTATTTGTTGGTAACAGGTTCCTGTAAAACCTAGCTTCGGTTCTTTTCCGTTTTTAGGTTCTTCTGTTAACCTGGCTGTGCTTAAAGGTTTATCATTCTCCTTGTACAGGGTTTCGAAGTCCCTTCAAAACCTGTTTTTACCTTAATCTAAAACATGAAAGTTAAAAATCATTTTAAAAATTTTTACACATTTTAAAAAATCAATTCCTTCCATCTATAACACTCTATTTGCCAATTTCCATGAGATACCACATTTATTGTTTTAAGTTTCTTAATGACTACATGACTATGTAAGTTTTCATTTTGCTCATCCAAATATATGAAAACTAATTGAAATAATATAATAATTCATGATAATATTAGACTAAAATGACCAACATATAAATTTTAATTATCACTCTAATACATTTATATACCTTCTCACATAGATGTATACTCAAAACTTTTGCTCACAAAAAATAGGGTTGTGTTGTTCAACATAGAATGTCCTTAGCAGAATAACAACATACAATGTTTAAATAAGATTATGAAATTGTTATGTAAAGTTAATAATTAATCATACATTTGAGAAACCCACCAATCAAAATCTCCTCTTCCAAAATACTTTGACCTTCAGTCAGATTTCAAGGCATGGTTTGTAAAAACATAGGGTATACAGTTTGTAATTTGAACATTCAAAATATTTAAAACTCAAATGAAATTTTTTTATAATAACCATAAAATAAAAGGTATTTTAAACTTAAAACTCACATCAATATCCTATATAACTTGTTACTAATCATGTTTCACCATTGATCATGAACATTGTCAACTATCTTTGCATATATTGAAGAAGATGCAAGGTATGCTTGATTTTTTTTGTAAATAATCAAAACTTGTCTCTATTCACTTGTTTGGGGTTATTTACATTAATACTTTAAAATCCTACCCCCTCCAACTCTCTTATCTCTAACTTTGAATATAAGAAAGGACATGGACAAGACTCTTATTACCAAAGAACCATCCTAACTGAATTATATCTTCTTTTATACATTGAGAGTGTCCTCAACTAACTCAACTACTAACATATTTCTCAAAATTTATTTTAGGTATATGTGTGGTAACATCCTAAACTCCTCACTAAATTATAACCACACCAAATTCAACATTGGACTTCTTAATATACGATTTAAGTCTCTATGGAAGTTCAAAAATTCAAATGAAAGATTTGGTGGGAAATTCCAATACAACTCTAATTCAAAATTGACACAAACTAGAAACATAAAAGAATTTTCTAAAAAATTCTTATGAACTTGAAAACCTTATAAAGACTCAAAACATGTAAACTATATCACTATTTACATTAGGTAGTGATGAACCTGCATCACCTCATCATCCCTAATCATTACTTCATCAAACCTCATCATCTCTAATCACTGATTACTCATCCCTCATCACCCCTAATCACTCCCTCATTAATCCTCACCATCACTAATCACTCCCTCATTAACTCTCACTGTCTCTCATAATCCCTATTAACTCCCTCACCATCTCTAATCAATTCCTCCTCATCACTCCTCATCCTTAATCACTCCATCCAATACCTTGGTGGTGGTATTTTTTTGGGGTTTAACAATGTTAGGAGCTACAAGTAGAGATTTTAGTGCTAGCATAAAATATAATACATAGTGATCAAAATGATGTGGAGGCAAATTTGAAACATATCTACTAGAAAAAGAGAAGTAAAACCACCATATCACCAAAAATGGGTAGTAAATACATGAGGATCACCAAGTTATGTGATTTCCTAAAACCAATTAATTACTTTCCATATGAGGACATTTTATGATCTAAATAATTACATTAAAGGGATTCTATTTGTATGTCTATTGATTGAGTCATCATACTAGAGAGTGGAAAATAATTTTCAAATGATTAGAACAAGTAGTCCAAGATTGGAAAGTGGTTATTAATTCATAACTTCAATATTCAATCTAATGAAGAGTGTTACACTATGAGCTCTCTACTTGAACATCTCAAGAAGTGGGTACAAGCTATCCCCCAACAAAAAATTATATGAATTAAAAATATCATTTCATTAAAAAATATAGATCAATGGTGAGCCAATACACTTCATCATTTCCAATGGAAGTTAAAATAATTTAATTTCTCCTAAATCATATTTTCAAAAATTGAACTTAAAATTTATACATCATCCATAACCATATGCTAGTGTACGATCTAGTGTAGGCCTTGAGAAATGGATCACCTAGTAGTGTCACTTGGTGTACAAAATCAAACTTTTAAAAGATGCAATCCTTTGTGACATCTCACCATTAGAGGTGTGTGATGTTTTAAATGTGGTCAACCATATATTTACCATTGACATGTAGTCTATGAAGTAAATCTTTGACATGTTATGAAAGATTGTGATGATCTAAAATACCATATATCATAGTTAGTTCATAAGCTTTCAATCATTAGTGCCAGTTACTACAAGAATCTTGTTAGTTTTAGTAAGAAGCATACTCTTAATGGTAAGAAGTAAATGTAATAACATCCTTATGTCACCATATCATAGTGTGGTTTATCCAATAATAACATAATCAAAATAATTGAACCATAAACTAGATGACTACAAGGATATCTTTTAGTCACATAAATAAGTTCCTACATACTATACACTAAACAATACTATTGATTTGATCCCTTAACTATCTCTACCTTGAACCTCTATATACAACATATCATTTCTAGAGAATGAATATATCAAGTTGTAGATCCATGAAATCATGGATAATGGACACATCATAACCAAATCATTGTCTTGTAAAAGCTTAATTGTGTTTGTGCCAAAGTTGTGAATTAGTTAAAAAATCTTAACAAGATTAAAGTGAATAGATATATTATCCACATTTAAATATTAAGGCATTTTTTTCCATATCCATGGTGTAGAATTTGTTTCCAAAATTGGTCTTAAGTTTGTGTATCATCATATTCATGTTAAATGTCTAGACATTTGGAATACAGTATTAAAAATAAAAGAAAGATTGATTTACTACTTGGTTATTTCTTTTAGGTTAACTCATGTAACGAATTCATTCATTTCAAAATGTTTAATGACATCCTCAGGCCCTTTACCATTGTCATTTTTAAATCTACCTTGATGACATCTTAATATTTAGAAAACATGGGATGAACATCTACACCATGTTGAACTTGTGTTTCACATTTTGCAGAAACATATTTTTATGATAACATGAATAAATGTTCATTTTTCATGCAAGAGATAAAATACACATTACACACACAAGGAGAGCATGTGTGAACCTAACCAAGATTCAAGTCATACAAGAATGGAAAACACTAAATAACTTTGCATTTGATTCAAATATTCTCATTATTAGAAAATTAATGTTAAATTTTTATCTTTTAAACAAAAGTACCAAGGGTAGAACCAAATAGAGTGTCATCTAGTCAGTTTCACAACAAAGATAGTTCAATGAACTAAAATACATAATCTATTTTATGTTACTACTTATGTTACTTGAATATAAATTTGGAAGATCATCCAATTCATTTAGTAATAAAATTGACTATCACAAATGGGTTGATAACAAAGTCCTAGAGAAGAGTTAATTTCTATTATAATGGATTAAACAACATATAATTAGAATCAATGATATCTTTATAGTATATAATAATATCGAATAATGAGGGAGTGATTAGGGATGGTAAGGAATGGTGAGGCCAATGATGCAATAATGAGGAATGGTGAGGGTTAATGAGAGAGTGATTAATGATGATGAGGGATGAAGAAAGATTGATTAGAGATTATGAGGGATGAGAAGGGAGTAATTAGGTATGATGAGAGATGATGATAATAAATGAAGGAGTAATTAGGAATGATAAACCTAGGTGATTAGAGATGATGAGAGACAATGAAGGTCAATGACGGAGTGATTAAGGATGAGGAGGGAGTGAACATAGATGAGGAAGTGATTAGGTATGAGGAAAGAGTGATTAGTGATGCTGAGGGATGGGGAGGGAATGATTAGGAATAATGAGGGATAGTGAGGGTCAATGAAGAAGTGATTATGGATGATAAAGGAGTGATTAGAGATGACTAAGGATAGTGAGGGTAAATGAAAGAGTCACTAGGGATAATGAAGAATGATTATAGAGTGATTAGGGGTAATGAGGGATGAGTAAGAAGTGATCAAGGATGAGGGAGGGATGATGAACAAGTGAAATTAAAACAAAGTGGTCATTTGATGTGTTTAAGTCATCAATATGACCTACACTACCCCAATCACATAGTTTTGGATCAGGTTCAAGTGAGTAGTTTTAAAACTTCAATTTTAACAATCCTAGGACTCTTATAAATGCTAGGAATCAATTTGGAAGGTGAAAAAACCTTAAAAATGACTATATGTTTACTAAAAATTGATATCAATTACAAAATTTATGTAATGAAAGCCCTGGGTTTAATACATGGACCCTGAAAATACCTAAGTGCTAACTAGATTAGATTTTGAAAAACTATTTTCCACATCGTAAGGTGTGTAGTTATGAGACCAAATATATCAAATGCTTAGTGACCCTAATTTATTATATTTACTAAAATAAATTTAAAGTATAATAAAATAAATGCAGTAAACATAAGCTTCTGGCTAAAGTTGCCTTCATGTGCAACTCCCACATGCTTCTGGAGATGTTTTTGGTCTTACTACAAAATAATGTGTACATGTTATATAATGCATATGCATTACATTATGTGTACATGTTGTTTGAATTTGAAATCAAAACATTGCATTACTGCGTAAAAACAACACTAATATGTACATATTATTTTTATAATAACATGATTGCATTGTACATCAACACATTTATTTTATGGCTCAGTAATTACCAAGCCATAATTTATATAACATGATCACATTAATTAAATAACATGATCATGTTAATTAAACAACATGACCACGTTTATTAAATAACCTGATCATGTTATTTATTAACACAATCACATTACCTAAAATGTCTATGGAATTACCCCCCAACTCCATACACTTACCTAACACCAAAGCTTAGGTATTTTTACTCATTTAGAGCATGTTTACAATCAAAACATTAAAGCTTTATATGCATTTTCTATAATTTTTGAGTCTTGAATAATGCAACACCAAAACTTAGGTAGTTTTACTCATTTTGAGCATGTTTACAAATAAAATATTTAAACTTTATGCATGTTTCCTATAATTTTTGAGTTTTGAATAATGAAACACCAAAACATAGGTGGTTTTACTCATTTTGAGCATGTTTACAATGAGAAGATTCACTGTTCATGCATGTTTCCTATCATTTTTGAGTTTTGAATAATACAACACCAAAACATCGATAGTTTTACTCATTTTGATCATGTTTACAATTAAAAGATTCAAACTTTATGTGCATTTCATATAATTTTTGAGTTTCAAATAATGCAACACCAAAATTTAGGTAGTTTTACTAGTTTTAGGCATGTTTACAATCAAAAGATTCAAACTTTATATGTTTTTCCTAGAATTTTTGAGTTTTGAATAATGTAACACCAAAACTTAGGTGGTTTTACTCATTTCAAGCATGATTATTATGCAAATATTCAAAATTTATGTTTATTACATATAATTTTTGAGTTTTGAATATTAAACACTAAAACTTAAGTGATTTTACTCATTTTGAGCATGTTAACAATCAAAAGGTTCAAATTTTATGCCTATTTCCTATACTATTTGAGTTTTGAATAATTCAATACAAAATTTAGGTAGTTTTACTATTTTAAGCATGTTTATAATTAAAAGATTCAAACTTTATGCATGTTTCCTATAATTTTTGAATTTTGAATAATGTAATAATAAACTTAGGTGGTTTTACTTGTTTAAAGCATGTTTACAATCAAAATATTCAAACTTGATATGCATTTGCTATAATTTTTTAGTTTTGAATAATGCAACACCAAAACTTTAGTAGTTTTTATCATTCTTAGCATGTTTAGTTATAATCAAAAGATTCAAACTTTATGCACATTTCCTATAATTTTTGAGTTTTTAATAATGCAACACCAAAACATAGGTGATTATACTCGTTTTGAGCATGTTTACTATCAAAAGATTCAAACTGTATGTGCATTTACAATAATGTTTGAGTTTGGAATAGTACAACACCAAAACTTAGGTAATTTTACTCCTTTTGAGGACATTTATAATCAAAATTTCAAAATTTATACGTGTTTCCTATAATTTTTTAGTTTTGAATAATGCAAACCCAATACATAGATGATTTTACTCATTTTGAGCATATTTATAATTAAAATATTTAAACTTTTTGCACATTCCATATAATTTTTGTGTTTTGAATAATGCAACACCAAAACTTAGGCGGTTTTACTTATTTTGAGCATGTTTATAATCAAAATATTCAAAATTTATGCATATTTCCTATAATTTTTGAGTTTTGAATAATGCAACACCAAAACATAAGTGGTTTTTCTCATTTGAAGCATGTTTACAAGCAAAAGATTCAAACTTTATGCACGTTTTCTATAATTTTTGAGTTTTGAATAATTTAACACAAAAACTTAAGTGATTTTACTCATTTTGAATATGTTTACAATTAAAAGATTCAAAATTTATGGGCATTTCATATAATTTTTGTGTTTTGAATAATGCCACACCAAAACTTATGAGTTTTACTCATTTGAAGCATGTTTACAATCAAAAGATTTAAACTTTATGCACATTTCCTATATTTTTTGAGTTTTAAATAATGCAACACCAAAATTTATGTGGTTTTATTCATTTCAAGTATGTTTACAATCAAAATATTTAAACTTTATGCTCATTTCCTATAATTTTAGAGTTTTAAATAATACAACACCAAAACTTAGGTAATTCTACTCATTTGGAGAATGTTTAAAATCAAAATATTTAGACTTTATTTGTGTTACCTATAATGTTTGAGTTTTGAATTATGAAACACCTAAACTTAGGTGGTTATACTCATTTCGAGTATGTTTACAATCAAAAGATCCATATTTTATGTGTGTTTCATAAATTTTTTATTTTTGAATAATGCAACATCAAATCTTAGGAAGTTTTACTCATTTTGAGCATGTTTACAATCAAAATATTGAAACTTTATGTGTTTTCTTTAAATTTTGTTTTTTAAATAATGAAACACTAAAACTTAGGCAATTTTACTCATTTTGAGCATGTTTACAATCAAAATATTCAAACTTTATGCACATTTATTATCATTTGAGTTTTGAATAATGCAACCCCAAAACATTAGCATTTTAACTCATTTTGAGCATGTTTACAATCAAATGATTCAATCTTTATGTGCATTTCCTATAATTTTTGAGTTTTGAATAATGCAAAACTAAAACTTAGATGGTTTTAATCATTTTGAGCATGTTTATAATCAAAATATTCAAACTTAATTAACATTTCCTATAATTTTTAAGTTTTGAATAATGCAACATGAAAAATTAGGTGGTTTTACTCATTTCAAGCATGTTTACAGTCAAAACATTTAAAATTTATGCAATTTTGCTATAATTTTTGAGTTTTGAATAATGCAACACCAAAAGATAAGTAGTTTTACTCATTTTGAACATGTTTACAATTAAACATTCATATTTTATTCATGTTTCCTATAGTTTTTGAGCTTTGAATAATGAAACATAGAAAATTAGAGAGTTTTACCCATTCTGAACATGTTTACAATCTAAAGATTCAAACTTTATGCGTGTTTCCTATATTTTTTGAGTTTTGAATAATGCAACACTAGAAATCAGGTAGTTTTACTTTTTTTGAGCATGTTTACAATAAAAACATTCAGACTTTATGTGCATTTCCTATAATTTTTGAGTTTTGAATAATGCAACACCAAAACTTTGGTGGTTTTACTTGTTTCAATCATGTTTAGAATCAAAAAATTCAAACAAAATTTGAATAATGCAAAAAAAAAACATAGGTAGTTGTACTCATCTCCTTCATGTTTACAATCAAAAGATTTAAACTTATGTGTGTTTCCTATAATTTTTTTGTTGTAAAACATAAGTATTTGTACTCATTTCACTCATGTTTACAATCAAAATATTCAAAATTTATGCACGTTGTATATAGTTTTTGAGTTTTTATTAATACAACTCCAAAATTTAGGTTGTATTACTTGTTTCGAGCATGTTTACAATCAAAAGATTCAAATTTATGCATGTTTCATATAATTTTAGAGTTTTGAATAATGAAACACTAAAACTTAGTTTTACTCATTTCAAGCATATTGACAATCAAAAGATTCAAACTTTATGCACATTTCCTATAATTTTTCAGTTTTGAATAATTTAACAACAAAGCTTGGGCATTTTTAAATTATTTTGAACATGTTTACAATCAAAATATTTAAACATTATGCATGTTTCCTATAATTTTTGAGTTTTGAATAATGCAACACCAAAACCTAGGTAATTTTACTAATTTTGAGAGTGTTTATAATCAAAAGATTCAAAATTTTTATGTGTTTCCTATAATTTTGAGTTTTGAATAATGTAACACCAAAACAAAAGGGGTTTTACAAATTTTGAGCATTTTTAAAATCAAAAGATTCAACCTTTATGCATGTTCCCTGTAATTTTTTATTTTTGAAAAATGAAACACCAAAACTTAGGTAGTTTTACTAATTTCAAAAATGTTTAAAATCAAAATATTCAAACTTTATGCATGTTTTATATAATTTTTGAATTTTAAATAATATAATATCAAAACTTAGGTAGTTTTACTCATTTTGAGCATGTTTCCAATCAAAAGATTCAAACTTTATATGTGTTTCCTATAATTTTTGAGTTTTGAATAATCTAACACCAAAATTTAGGTGGTTTTACTCAGTTTTAGCACATTTACTATCAAAAGATTCATACTTTATGCATATTTCCTATAATTTTTGAGTTTTAAACAATGGAACACTAAAACTTTAGGTGGTTTAACTCATTTTTAGCATGCTTACAATCAAAAGATTCAAACTTTATTTGCATTTTTTTAATAATTTTTGAGTTTTGAATAATGCAACACCAAAACATAGGCAGTTTCACTCATTTCTAACATGTTTACAATTCAAATATTCAAAATTTATGTGGGTTTCATAAATTTTTTGAGTTTGTAATAATGTAACACCAAAACTGAAGCAGTTTTACTCATTTTGAGCATGTTTACAATCAAAATTCAAAGTTTATGTGGTTTTCCTATAATTTTTGAGTTTTGAATAATGTAACAATAAAATTTAGGTAGTTTTACACATTTCAAGCATGTTTATAATCAAAATATTCAAACTTTATGTGTTTCCTATAATTTTTGAGTTTTGAATAATACAACACCAAAACTTAGGTAGTTTTACTCATATGGAGCATGTTTACAATCAAAATCTTAAAAATTAATGCATGTTTCCTATAATTTTTGAGTTTTAAATAATATAACACCAAAACTTAGGTGATTTTACTCATTTCAAGCATGCTTACAATCAAAATATTTAAAATTTATGCATGTTTCCTTTAATTTTTTAGTTTTAAATAATGTAACACCAAAACATAGGTAGTTTTACTCGTCTTGAATATGTTTACAATCCAAAGATTCAACATTTATATTTGTTTCCTATAATTTTTAAGTTTTGAATAATGTAACACTAAAAGTTAGGAAATTTTACTTATTTTGAACATATTTACAATCAAAAGATTCAAATTTTATGCATGTTTCCTATAATTTTTGAGTTTTGAGTAATACAATACCAAAACTTGGTCAGTTTTACCCATTTTGAGCATGTTTGTAATCAAAATATTTAAATTTTATGCATGTTTCCTATAATTTTTGAGTTATCAGTAATACAATACCAAAACTTGGTCAGTTTTACCCAATTTGAGCGTGTTTGTAATCAAAATATTTAAACTTTATGCATGTTTCCTTTAATTTTTTAGTTTTGAATAATGCAACACCAAAACTAGGTAGGTTTACTCGTTTTGAACATGTTTACAATCCAAAGATTCAAGATTTATGTTTATTTTTAGTTTTGAATATTTTTAAAGATTGAACATGTTTATAATTTTTAATTTTTGAATAATGCAACACCAAAAGTTAGGAAATTTTACTCAATTTGAACATGTTTACAATCAAAAGATTCAAATTTTATGCATGTTTCTTAAATTTTTTGAGTTTTGAGTAATACAACACCAAAACATGGGTGGTTTTACTCATTTTGAGCATGTTTACAATCAAAAGATATAAACTATATGTGTGTTTCCTTTAATTTTAGAGTTTTGAATAATGTAACACCCAAACATAGGTGGTTATATGCATTTTGTGTATGTTTACAATCAGAAAATTCAAATTTTATGTGTGTTTCCTATAATTTTTGAATTTTTTATAATGTAACACCAAAACATTGATGGTTTTACTCATTTTGAGCATGTTTACAATAAAAAGATTCAAACTTTATGCACATTTCCTATAATTTTTAAGTTTTTCTTAAATCAAAACCAAATCTTAGGTAGTTTTATTCATTTCAAGCATGTTTACAATCAAAAGATTAAAAATTTATGCATGTTTCCTATAATTTTTAAGTTTTGAATAATGAAACATCAAAAATTGGGTAGTTTAACTCATTTTAAGCATGTTTACAGTCAAAATATTCAAACTTTACTCATGTTTCCTATAAATTTTAAGTTTTGAATAATTCAACACCAAAATTTAGGATGTTTTACACATTTTGAATATGTTTACAATCAAAATATTCAAACTTTATGTATGTTTCCTATAATTTTTGAGTTTTGAATAACAAAACAACAAAACATGAGCAATTTGACTCATTTCAAGTATGTATACAATCAAAAGATACAAATTTTATGTGTGTTTCCTATAATTTTTAGCTTTGACTAATGCAACACGAAAACTTAGGTTGTTGTAGTCATTTTGAACATGTTTACAATCAGAAGATTCAAATTTTATGCATGTTTCCTATAATTTTTGAGTTTTGAATAATGCAACACCAAAAATAATGAAGATTTACTCATTTTGAGCATATTTACAATCAAAATATTTAAACTTTATGTGTGTTCCCTATAGTTTTTGTGTTTGGAATAATGCAATACTAAAATTTTGGTGGTTTACCCATTTTTAGCTTGTTTACAATCAAAAGATTCAAAATGTATCCATGTTTTATATAATTTTTGAGTTTTTAATAATACAAAACCAAAAAATGATGGTTTTACTTATTTTGAGTATGTTTACAAACAATTATTCAAACTTTATGTGTGTATCTTATAATTTTTGAGTTTTGAATAATGAAACAATAAAACTTGGGTAATTTTACTCATTTTGAGTATGCTTAAAATCAAAAGATTCAAACCTTATCCATGTTCCCTATAATTTTTGAGTTTTGAATAATGTAACATCAAAATTTAATTGATTTTACTCATTTTGAGCATGTTTAAAAATTTTATGTGCATTTTATTTAATTTTTTAGTTTTGAATAATGTAACACCAAAACTTAGGTAGTTTTACACATTCTGAACATGTTTATAGTAAAAACTTCAAACTTTATGCATGTTTCATATAATTTTTGAGTTTTGAATAATGCAACACTAAAAATTAGGTGATTTTACCTTTTTCAAGCAAGTTAACAATCAAAATATTCAAACTTTACATTTGGTTCCTATAATTTTTGAGTTTTGAATAATGCAGCACCAAAACATATGTGGTTTAACTCATTTTGAGCAAGTTTACAATCAAAAGATTCCAAATTTATGCATGTTTCCTATAATTTTTACTTTTGAATAATGTAGCACCAAAACATATGTGGTTTAACTCATTTTGAACAAGTTTACATCAAAAGATTCCAAATTTATGCATGTTTCCTATAATTTTTGACTTTTGAATAATGCAACACCAAAACGTAGATAGTTTTACACATTCTGAACATGTTTATAATGAAAAATTCAAACTTTATGCATGTTTCATATAATTTTTGAGTTTTGAATAATGCAACACTAAAGATTAGGTGGTTTTACCTTTTTCAAGTAGGTTTACAATCAAAATATTCAAACTTTACATTTGTTTCCTATAATTTTTGAGTTTTGAATAATGCAGCACCAAAACATATGTGGTTTAACTCATTTTGAATAAGTTTACAATCAAAAGATTCCAAATTTATTCATACTTCCTATAATTTTTGAGTTTTTAATAATGTAACGCCAAAACTTAGAGGGTTTTACTCATTTTGAGCATGCTTACAATCAAAAGATTCAAACTTTACGCTTGTTTCATATAATTTTTGAGTTTTGAATAATGCAACACTAAAAATTAGGTGGTTCAACCTTTTTCAAGCAAGTTTACAATCAAAATATTTAAACTTTACATTTGTTTCCTATAATTTTTGAGTTTTGAATAATGCAACACTAAAACATATGTGGTTTTACTCATTTTGAACAAGTTTACAATCAAAAGATTCCAAATTTATTCATGCTTCCTATAATTTTTGAGTTTTTAATAATGTAACACCAAAACTTAGAGGGTTTTACTCAATTGGAGCATGTTTACAATCAAAAGATTCAAACTTTATGCTTGTTTCATATAATTTTTGAGTTTTGAATAATACAACACTAAAACTTAGGTGGTTTTACTCATTTTGTATATATTTATAATAAAAATATTCAAACTTTATATGCTATTCCTTATTTTTTGAGTTTTAAAAAATATAACAATAAAACATGTTTACGAGCATGTTTACGATCAATTGATTCAAACTTTATGCATGTTTCCTATAATTTTTACGTTTGGAATAAAGAACAACCAAAATTTAGGTAGTCTTACTTATTTCAAGCATTTTTACAATCATAAGATTTAAAATTTATGTGTTTCCTATAATTTTTGAGTTTTGATTAATGTAACACCAAAACATGGGTAGTTTTACTCATTTAAACCATGTTTAAAATCAATAGATTCAAAATTTATGTGTGTTTTCTATAATTTTTGAGTTTTGAATCATTCAATACCAAAAATTCAATAATTTTACTCATTTCAAGCATGTTTACAATCAAATGATTCAAATTTTTTGCCTATTTCCTATAATTTTTGAGTTTTGAATAATGTAACACCAAAACATAGGCTATTTTACTCATTTTGATCATGTTTACAATCGAAAGATTCAAATTTTATGAAAATTTCCTATAATTTTTGAGTTTTGAATAATTTAACATCAAAATTTATGTAGTTTTACTCCTTTCAAGCATGTTTACAATCAAAAAAATTCAAACTTTATGCACATTTCATATAATTTGAGTTTTGAATAATGCAACACCAAATTTCAAGCAATTTTACTCGTTTCTAGCATGTTGACAATCAAAAGATTCAAACTTTATCCATGTTTCCTATAATTTTTGAGTTTTCAATAATGTAACACTAAAAGACAAGTGGTTTTACTCATTTAAAGCATGTTTACAATTAAAATATTCAATCTTTATGCATGTTTTCATTAATTTTTTGAGTTTTGAATGATGCAAGACCAAAACTTAAGTGGTTTTACTCTTTTCAATTATGTTTACAATCAAAATACATAAAATTTATGCAAATTTTCTATATTTTTTGAGTTTTGAATAATGTAACACCAAAACATATGTTATTTTTATCATCTTATGCATGTTTACAGTTAAAAGATTCAAAGTTTATTATGCATGTTTCCTATAATTTTTGAGTTTTGAATAATGTAACACCAAAACTTATGTTGTTTTACTCATTTTGATCATGTTTACAATTAAAATATTAAAAATTTATGTGTTTTCTCTCATTCTTACGTTTTGAATAATGCAACACCAATATTTAGGCAGTTTTATTCATTTCGAGCATGTTTACAAACAAAAGATTCAAAGTTTGTGTGGATTTCTTATAATTTTTTAATTTTGAATAATGAAAAACCAAAACTAAGGAAATTTTACTCATTTTGAGCTTGTTTAGAATCAAAAGATTTAAACTTTTTGCATATTTATTATAATTTTTGAGTTTTCAATAATGCAACACCAAAAAATAGGCAATTTTACTCATGTTAAGCATGTTTACAATAAAAAAATTTAAAATTATGAGTGTTTCATATAATTTTTGAGTTTTAAATAAATCAACACCAAAACTTAGGAGGTTTTACTTGTTGTGAGAATGCTTATAATAAATAGATTCAAATTTTATGCATGTATATTATAATTTATTAAGTTTTGAATAATGTAACATAAAATTTAGGCAATTTTATTTATTTTGAGCATATTTATAATCAAAATATTCAAAATTTATGCGTGTTTCTTATAATTTTTAAGTTCTGAATAATGCAACACCAAAAATTAGGCGATTTTAATTATTTGAAACATGTTTACAATCAAAAGATTCAAACTATATGTATATTTCCTATATTTTTTGAGTTTTGAATAATGCAGCACCAAAAATCAAGTGGTTTTACTCATTTTGTGCATGTTTACAATCAAAAGATTAAAAATTTATGCAAGTTTCCTATAATTTTTGAGTTTTGAATAAAGTAAAAAAAATCTCAAGCAATTATACTCATTTTGAATATGTTTACTCTCAAAAGATTCAAACTTTTTGCATGTTTCTTATAATTTTAGATTTTTAAATAATGCAACATTAAAACATAGGCAGTTATACTCATTTTGAGCATGTTCACAATAAAAATATTCAAACTTTATCCATGATTCCTATTGTTTTTGAGTTTTAAATAATGTGATACTAAAACTTAGGTAGTTTAACTCATTTTGAGCATGTTTAAAATCAAAATATTCTATCTTTATATGTAATTTGTATAATTTTTGAGTTTCGAATAATGTAATACCAAAACCTAGGTGGTTTTACCCATTTTGAGCATGTTTACAATCAAAAGATTCAAATTTTATGTGTTTACTATAATTTTTTAGTTTTGAGTAATATAAAAACTTATGTAGTTTTACTCATTTCTAGCATATTTACAATTAAAAAATTTAAACTTTATGTGTGTTTTCTATAATTTTTTATTTTTGAATAATGCCACACAAAAATTTAGATAGTTTTACTCATTTTGAGCATGTTTACAATTTAAAAAATTCAAACTTTTGGCACGTTTACTATATATTTTTAGTTTTGAATAATGTAACACCAATACTTAGGTAGTTCTACTCACTTTGAGCATGTTTACAATCAAAAGATTGAAACTTTATGTGCATTTCCTATAATTTTTGAGTTTTGAATAATGCAACACAAAAATTTAGGTAGTTTTTCCTCATTTTGAGAATGTTTACAATCAAAAGATTCAAACCTTAGGCACGTTTCCTATAATAATTGAGTTTTGAATAATGCAACATAGAACTTAGGTGGTTTTAGTTGTTTTAAGCAAGTTTACAATTAAAAGATTTAAATTTTATGTGTATTCCATATAATTTTTGAGTTTTGAATAATGTAACATCAAAACTTAGGTGGTTTTACTCATTTTGAGCATGTTTACAATCAAAAGATTCAAAATATATGCATGATTCATGTAATTTTTTAGTTTTGAATAATGCAACACCAAAACATAGGTAGTTTAACCACTTTCAAACAAGTTTACAACAAAAATATTTTAACTTTATGCATGTTTCCTATAAGTTTTGAGTCTTGAATAATGCAACACCAAAACATAGGTAGTTTTACTTGTTTTGAGAATTTTTACAACAAAAAGATTCAAACTTTATGCATGCTTCCTATAATTTTTTATTTTTGAATAATACAACACCAAAACCTAGGCAACTTTACTCACATTTATCATGTTTACAATCAAAAGATTCAAAATTTGTGTGTGTTTCCTATAATTTTTGTGTTTTGAATAATCCAACAAAAAAATTTAATCAATTTAACGTGTTTTAAGCATGTTTAGAATTGAAAGATTCAAACTTTATCTGTGTTTCCTTTAACCATTGAGTTTTGAATAATGCAACACCAAAAATTAATCAATTTTACTCATTTTGATCATGTTTACAATCAAAATATTCAAACATTATGCACCTTTCTTAAATTTTTTTTGTTTTGAATAATGCAACAACAAAATATAATCAATTTACTCATTTTTAGCATGTTTCCTATGTTTTTTATGTATGTAATTTTCATAGTTTATGCATGTTTCTTATAATTTTCATGTTTTAAATAATGAAACACCAAAACCTAGGAGGTTTTGCTCATTTTGAGCATGTTTACAATCAAAATATTTAATCTTTATGCATGTTTATTACAATTTTTTAATTTTGAATAATTCAACATTGAAACTTAAGTTGTTTTAATCATTTCAAGCATGTTTACAATCAAAAGATTCCAAATTTATGCACGTTTTCTATAATTTATTGAGTTTGGAATGATGTAACACTAAAACTTAGGTGGTTTTACTCATTTGAGCATGTTTACAATCAAAAGATTCAAACATTCTGCATGTTTCTAATAAGTTTTTAATTTTGGATAATGCAACACCAAAAACTAAGTAATTTTTCTTATTTTGAGCATATTTACAATCAAAAGATTTATATTTTATGTGCATTTTATATAATCTTTAGGTTTTGAATAATACAAAACACAAAATTAAGAGGTTTTACTTGTTTTGAGCATGTTTATAATAAAAATATATAAACTTTATGTGTATTTCCTATAATTTTTTAGTTTTGAATAATGCAACACAAAAACTTAAGCAGTTTAGTCATTTCAAGCATGTGTATAATCAAAAGATTCATTCTTTATGTGCATTTCATATAATTTTTGAATTTTGAATAATGTAATACTATAACTTAGTATTTATACTCATTTTGAGAATGTTTACAATTAAAAGATTCAAAATTTATTCACATTTCATATAATTTTTGAGTTTTGAATAATTTAATACCAAAAATAAGTGGTTTTACTTATTTTGAGAATGTCTACAATCAAAAAATTCATATTTTATGCACATTTCCATTAATTCTTGATTTTTAAATGATGCAACACCAAAACATAAGTGGTTTTACTTTTTTTTATCATGTTTAGAAACAAAAGATTCAAACTTTATGTGTGTTTCTTATAATTTGAGTTTTGAATAATGAAACACCAAAACTTAAGTGGTTTTACTCATTTTGATATGTTTACAATCAAAACATTAAAACTTTATATGTGTTTCCTATAGTTTTTGAGTTTTGAAGAATACAACAATAAAAATAGGTTGTTTTACTTGTTTTCAGCATGTTTGAATTCAAATGATTCAATGTTTATGTGCATTTCCTATAATTTTTGAGTTTTGAATAATGCAACACTAAAACATAGGTAGTTTTACTCATTCAAGCATGTTTACAATCAAAATATTAACACTTTATCAATGTTTCCTATAATTTTTAAGTTTTCAACAATATAATACTAAAACACAAGTGGTTTTACTCATTTATAACATGTTTAAAATCAAAAGATTCAATATTTATGCATGTTTTCATTAATTTTTTGAGTTTTGAATGATGCAAGACCAAAACTTAAGTGGTTTTACTCTTTTCAAGTATGTTTACAATCAAAAGAATTAAACTTTATGCATATTTTCTATATTTTTGGAGTTTTGAATAATGCAACACTAAAACTTAAGCAATTTTAATCATTTCAAGCATTTTCCAATTAAAAGATTCAAATTTTATATGTGTTTCTTATAATTTTTAAGTTTTGAATAATGTAACACCAAAACCTAGGTAGTTTTACAAATTTTGAGCATGTTTACAATCAAAAAAATCAATCTTTATGCGTGTTTCTTATAGTTTTTGAGTTTAGAATAATGTAACATGAGAACATAGCATTTTTCCTCATTTTGAGCATGTTTACAATCAAAAGATTCCAAATTTATGTGTATTTTCTATAATTTTTTAGTTTTGAATAATGCAACATAGGTCATTTTACTCATTTTGAGCATGTTTACAATCAAAAGATTCAAAATTTATGCATGTTTCCCATAATTTTTGAGTTTTGAATAATGCAACACTAAAAATTAGGTAGTTTTATTCATTTTGTACATATTTACAATAAAAATATTCAAAATTTATATGCATTTCCTATAATTTTTGAGTCTTAAATAATATAACAATAAAACATTTTTGGTTTTACTCATTTCAACCATGTTTACAATCAAAAGATTTAAGATTTATGCACCTTTCCAATAATTTTTGAGTTTTGAATAATGAAACACCAAAACATAGGTAGTTTTACACATTTTGAGGATGTTTCCAATCATAATATTCAAACTTTATGCATGTTTCATATATTTTTTTAGTTTTGAATAATGCAACACCAAAACTTAGGTAGTTTTGCTTGTTTTAAGTATGTTTACAATCAAAAGATTCAAACTTTATGCACGTTTCTTATAATTTTTGAGTTTTGAATAATGTAACAACAAATCATAGGTAGTTTTACTCATTTTGATTATGTTTACAATTAAAAGATTTAAATTTTATGCATATTTCTTATAATTTTTTAGTTTTAAATAATGTAACACCAAAATTAAGGTGGTTTTACTAGTTTCAATCATGTTTACAATCCAATGATTCAAACATTATGCACATTTATTATAATACTTGAGTTTTGAATAATGAAACACCAAAACATAGGTGGTTTTACAAATTTTAAGCATGTTTACAATTAAAAGATTCAAACTTTATGCATGTTTTCTATAATGTTTGAGTTTTGAAACATGCAACATCAAAAATTAGGATATTTTACTCAGTTTGAGCATGTTTGCAATAAAAATATTCAAAATTTATTCATGTTTCCTATAATTTTTGAGTTTTGAATAATGCAATACAAAAAATTTGGCAGTTTCACTCACTTCAAGAGTGTTTACAATTAAAAGATTAAAACTTTATGCATGTTTCCTAGAATTTTTTAGTTTTGAATAATTCAACATCAAAACTTAGGTTGTTTTACACATTTTGAACATGTTTACAATCACAAGATTCATACTTTATACATGTTTCCTATAATTTTTGAGTTTTTAATAATGCAAAACCAAAACATAGGTAGCTTTACTAGTTTCAATGATGTTTACAATTAAAAGAATCAAAATTTATGTTTATTTCCTATAATTTGAGTTTTGAATAATGCAACACCAAAACTTAGAAATATTTAATCATTTTGAGCATGTTTCAAATCAAAAGATTCAAACTTTATGCATGTTTATAATCAAAACATTTAAACTTTATATACATTAAAAAAAAATTGAGTTTTGAATAATTTAAGTCCAAAATTTAGGTAGTTTTACTTGTTTTAGACATGTGTACAATCAAATGATTCAAACTTTATGTGCATTTCTTATAATTTTTTAGTTTTTTAATAATGCAGCAATAAAATGTATGCAGTTTTAGACATTTTGAGCATCTTTAAATTCAAAAGATTCAAACTTTATATGCCTTAGCTATATTCTTTGAGTTTTGAATAATGAAACACAAAACATAGGTAGTTTTACACATTTTGAACATTTTTAAAATCAAAAGATAAAAAATTTATACATCTTTCCTATAATTTTTTAGTTTTGAATAATGTAACACCCAAACTTAATTAGTTTTACTCATTTTGAGCATGTTTAAAATCAAAATATTCAAATTTTATGTGCATTTCCTATAATTTTAGAGTTTTAAATAATGTGACAAAAAAAATTAGAGTTCAATCATGTTTAGATCAAAAGATTCAAATTTTATGTGTGTTTCCTATAATTTTTGAGTTTTGAATAATCCAACACCAAAACTTTGTTGTTTTACTAATTTCAAGCATGTTTACAATCAAAAGATTCAAAATTTATGCGTGTTTCATATAATTTTTGAGTTTTGAATAATGCAACACCAAAGCTTAGGAGGTTTTTCTATTTTTGAGCATGTTTAGAATCAAAATATTGAAACTTTATTCATATTTCCTATAATTTTTAAGCTTTGAATATTTCTGCACCAGTTCATATACAAAATTTTGCCTTTGGATACCGACCCTTTCTAGGTTACGAATGTACTAATCAAATAGCTGATCTAGTTTATAACTCATTTGCTCTAGGTATGGAGGACCATCTTCTAGATATTTTTGGTGGTCATGATACTAAAGAAATCATAACCAAATCATTATACATGGATATAGGCCTAATTTGGAATCTTGAAAGTCAACTAGAATTAAATAAAATCCCCCATTTTGTCAGAGAAAAGGTAGAAAGAAATACTGAGAAATTTACACGACAAAAGGGCATTGAAACCATTACTGTCGAAGTAATGTATGCAACTAAAGAAGAGTTCAATATCTAGCATTAGCTCAGATAATGAATTTATGTCAATATAAATATTGTGTATAATTAAGTTAATGACTACTCATAATTACATATCTATTTTATAGCAGATCGGATATCTACCTTATGATAACAATTCATCTAAAATGATGTGGTAGAAAGCAACGTGCGACTTAAATGACATGATTGGTTATGTGGATTGTGACATCTGCCATTTTCTATTTGAAGATTCTCTTCAATAATGCAAAAAAAACTTAGTGGTTTTTTATTATTCAAACTTCATACATTATTCTTACAATCAAAAGATTCAAACTTTATACATTATTCTTATAATTTTTGAGTTTTGAATAATTCAACACCAAAAATTAGGTGGGTTTACTCATTTTGAGCATGTTTACAATCACAAGATTCAAATTTTGTGTGTGTTTCTTATAATTTTTAAGTTTTGATTAATGAAACACTAAAATTTAGGTGGGTTAAATTATTTCAAGCATGTTTACAATCAAAAGATTCAAAATTTATGCATGTTTCCTATATGTTTTAAGTGTTGAATAATGCAACACCAAAACTTTGGTGTTTTTACTCATTTCAAACATGTTTGCAATTAAAATATTCAAACTCTATGCGTATTTCCTATATTTTGAGTTTTGAATAATGCAACACCAAAACTTAGGTGGTTTTACACATTTCAAGCATGTTTACAGTCAAAAGATTCAAAATTTATGCACATTTCTTATAATTTGTGAGTTTTGAGTAATGCAACATGAAAACTTAGGTGGTTTTAATCATTTTGATCATTTTTACAATAAAAAGACCCAAACTTTATGTGCATTTCCTATAATTTTTTAGTTTTGAATAATACAACCCCAAAACATAGAAGGTTTTACTCATTTTTAGTTTGTTTACAATCAAAAGATTTAAACATTATACATGTTTCCTATAATTTTTCAATTTTGAATAATGCAACACCAAAATGTAAGTGGTTTTACTCATTTTGAGCATGTTTACAATCAAAGAATTTTATCTTTATATGCATTTCCTTTGATTTTTTAGTTTTTAAGAATGCAACAAAGAAACTTAGGTGGTTTATCTCATTTTTATCATGTTTATAATCAAAACATTCAAAATTTATGTGTGTTTCCTACAATTTTTGACTTTTGAATAATGCAACATGAAAACTTAGGTAGTTTTACTCATTTTGAGCATGTTTACAATCAATTAATTTAAACTTTATCCATGTTTCCTATAATTTTTGAGTTTTGAATAATGCAACACTAAAACTTAGGTAGGTTTACACATTTTTAGCATGTTTACAATCAAAAGATTAAAATTTTATGGAATTTATTATATTTTTTTGAATTTTGAATAATGCAACACCAAAACATATAAAGTTTTACTCCTTTCTAGCATGTTTACAATCAAAAGATTATAGCTTTATGGTGTTTCCTATAATTTTTGAATTTTGAATAGTGCAACATCCAAACTTATGTGGTTTTACTCATTTTGAGCATATTTAAAACCAAAAGGCTAAAATTTTATGCCTATTTCCTACAATTTTTGAGTTTTAAATAATCCAAAAATAAAACTTATCTAATTTTACTCATTTTGACCATGTTTACAATCAAAAGATTTAAACTTTATGCAGATTTCCAATACGTTTTGTGTTTTGAATAATGCAACACCAAAAAATAGGTGGTTTCTATGGAATAATGCATGTTTACAATTAAAAGATTCAGGTTTTAAATGCATTTCATATGATGTTTGAGTTTTGAATATTACAACACCAAAACTTGTGTGGTTTTACTCATTTTGAGCATGTTTACAATAAAAAATTTTATGCACATTTCTTATAACTTGAGTTTTGAATAATGCAACACCAAAAATTAGGTGGTTTTACTCATTTTGAGCAAGTTTAAAAATAAAAGATTCAAATTTTATGTGCATTTCCTATAATTTTGAAGTTTTGAATAATGTGACACTAAAACATAGGTGGGTTTACTTGTTTTGAGCATGTTTACAATCAAAAGATTCAATGTTTTTGTGCATTTCTTATAATTTTTTAGTTTTGAATAATGCAACACCAAAGCTTAGATGGTTTTACTCATTTTGACCATGTTCATAATCAAATTATTCAAAATTTAAGCACTTTTGCTATAATTTTTTTTTTTTGAATAATGCAACTCAAAAACTTATGTGTTTATATTCATTTTGAGTATGTTTACAATTAAAAGATTCAAACTTTATGTGTGTTTCCTATAATTTCTAAGTTTTACATAATATAACACCAAAAATTAGGTGATTTTACTCGTTTCAAGCATGTTTAAAAATAAAAGTTCAAAATTTATGCACATTTACTATATTTTTTTATTTTTGAATAATGCAACATCAAAACTTAAGTGGTTTTATTCGTTTCAAGCATGTTTACAATCAAAAGATTCAATCATTTTGTGCATTTTTTTTATAATATTTGAGTTTTACATAATGTAACACCAAAACTTAGGTGGTTTTACTCATTTTGAGCATGTTTACAATCAAAAGATTCAAACCTTATGCATGTTTCCTTTAATTTTTTAGTTTTGAATAATGCAACACCAAAACTTATGTGTTTTTACTCATTTTGATCATGTTTATAATTAAAAGTTTCAATGTTTATGCACATTTCCTATAATTTTTGAATTTTGAATAATGCAACCCCAACATTTTGGTGGTTTTACTCATTTCGTGCATGTTTACAATCAAAAGATTCAAACTTTATTTGTGTTTTCCATAATTTTTGAGTTTTGAATAATGTACCACCAAAACTTAAGTGATTTTACTCATTTTGAGCATGTTTATAATAAAAAGATATAAAATTTATTTGCATTTTCCATAATTTTTGAGCTTTTAATAATGTAACTCCAAAATTTAGGCTAGTTTACAAATTTCAAGCATGTTTACAATCAAAATATTTAAACTTAATGTGATTTTCTTATAATTTTTAAGTTTTAAATAATACAGAACCAAAATTTTAGGTAGTTTTACTTGTTTTGAACATGTTTACAATCAAAAGATTTAAAATTTATGTGTATTTCCTATCATTTTGGAGTTTTAAATAATATAATACCAAAACATGGGTGGTTTTACTCATTTTGAGCATGTTTACTATCAAAAGATTCAAACTTTATGAGCATTTCCTATAATTTCTGAGATTTGAATAATGTAACACCAAAATTTAGTCATTTTTACTCATTTTGAGCATGTTTACAATCAAAAGACTCAAAATTTTTATGTATTTCTTATAATTTTTTACTTTTGAATAATGTAACACCAAATTTTAGGTGGTTTTACTCATTTCAAGCATGTTTACAATCAAAATATTAAACCTTTAGGTGCTTTTCTTTAATAATTTTTGAGTTTCTGAATAATGTAACATCAAAACTTAAGTGGTTTTACTCATTTTGATCATGCTTACAATCAAATGATTCAAAATTTATGAACATGTGTTATAATTTGAGTTTTGAATATTGTAACACCAAAACTTAGGGAATTTTACTCATTTCAAGCATTTTTATAATCAATAGATTCAAATTTATGCATATTTCCAATAATTGATTACATTTGAATAATGCAACACCAAAACTTATTCAATTGTACTCATTTCAAGAATGTTTATAATAAAAATATTCATTATTTATGTATGTTTCTCATAATTTTCAAGTCTTGAATAATGCCACACTAAAATTTAAGCAGTTTTACTCATTTTAAGCATGTGTACAATCACAAGATTCAACTTTTATGCTCGTTTCCTATAATTTTTGAGTTTTGAATAATGCAACACCAAAACATATGTAGTTTTAACCTTTTCAAACATTTTTATAAATAAAAGATTCAAACATTATTCATGTTTCCTATAATTTTTGAGTTTTGAATAATGCAACACAAAAACTTAGGTGATTTTACTCATTTTAAGCATGTTTATAATAAAAAGATTCAAACTTTATGCACATTTCCTATAATTTTTGAGTTTTGAATAATGAAACACAAAAACTTAGGTGATTTTACTCATTTTGAGCATGTTAAAATCAAAATATTCAAACTTTATGCATGTTTCCTACAATTTTTGAGTTTTGAATAATGCAACATGGCAATTTTACACATTTTGAGTATGTTTACAATGAAAATATTCAAACTTTATACATGTTTCTTATAATTTTGAGTTTTGAATAATATAACACCAAAATTTAGGCGGTTTTACTCATTTTGAGCATGTTTACTATCAAAAGATTCAAGCTTTATGCACATTTCCTATAATTTTTGAGATTTAAATAATGAAACACTAAAAATTAGGTGGTTTTACTCATTTTGAGCATATTTACAATTAAAAGATTAAAAATTTATGTGCATTTCCCATAATTAATGAGTTTTTAATAATACAACATGAAATATTAAGCCTTTTTAGTCATTTCAAGCATGTTTACAATCAAAATATTCAAACTTCATTTGTATTTTTTATAATTTTTGAGTTTTGAATAATTTAACATCAAGACATAGGTGGTTTTACACATTTTGAGCATGTTTACAATTAAAATATTCAAACTTTATGCACTTTTATATATAATTTGAGTTTTGAATAATGCAACACTAAAACTTAGGGAATTTTATTCACTTTAAGCATGTTTACAATCAAAAGATTCAAACTTTATGCACATTTCCTATAAGTATTGAATTTTGAATAATACAAGACCAAAACATAGATAGTTTTACTCATTTAAAGCTTGTTTATAATCAAAATATTTAAAATTTATGTAGGTTTCCTATAATTTTTATGTTTTGAATAATGCCACACAAAAACATAGGTGGTTTTACTCATTTTAAGCATGTTTACAATCAAAAAATTCAAACTCTATGGATGTTTCTTATAATTTTTTAGTTTTGAATAATGAAACACTAAAACTTAGGTGGTTTTACTTATTTTGAGCATGTTTATAATCAAAAGACTCAAATTTTTAGTGTATTTCCTATAATTTTTGAGTTTTGAATAATGCAACACCAAATCTTAAGTAGTTTTACTCATTTTAAGCATGTTCACAATCAAAAGATTTAAATTTTATGTAAGTTTCTTATAACTTTTGAGTTTTGAATAATGCAACATCAAAACTTAGGTGGTTGTACTCATTTCATTCATGAGTACAAACAAGAGATTTAAACTTTATGCATGTTACCTATAATTTTTGAGTTTTGAATAATGTAACTCCAAAATATAGGTAGTTTTATTCCTTTTGAGCATGTTTACGATAAAAAGATTCAAATGTTATGCATGTTTCTGATAATTTTTAATTTTTGAATAATACAACACCAAAACATAGGCAATTTTACTCATTTTGAGCATGTTTACAATCAAAAGATTAAAAATTTATGCAGATTTCCTATAATTTTATATTTTTGAATAAGTTAATAATAAAACATAGGTGGTTTTACCCATTTTGAGCATGTTTACATTCAAAATAATAAAAAATTATGTGTGTTTTCTATAATTTTTGAGTTTTAAATAACGCAAACCAAAACTTAGATACTTTTAATCATTTTGAGCATGTTTACAATCAAAAGATTCAAAATTTATGCATGTTTCTAATAATTTTAAGTTTTTGAATAATGCAACACTAAAACATAGGCAATTTTCCTCATTTTGAGCATGTTTACAATCAAAAGATTCAAACTTTATGTCGATTTCCTATAATTTTATATTTTTGAGTAATGTAATAATAAAACATAGGTGGTTTTACTCATTTTGAGCATGTTTACATTCAAAATAATAAAAAATTATGTGCGTTTTCTATAATTTTTGAGTTTTGAATAATGCAAACCAAAACTTAGATAGTTTTAGTCATTTTGAGCATGTTTACAATCAAAAGATTCAAACTTTATGCACATTTCATATAACTTTTTAGTTTTGAATAATGTAACACTAAAACATAGGTGGTTTTACTCATTTAGATCATTTTTACAATCAAAAGATTAAATTTTTATGTGCATTTCCTTTAATTTTGAGTTTTGAGTAATGTAACACCAAAACTTAGGTGGTTATACTTTTTTTGAGCATGTTTACAATCAAAATATTCAAATATTATGTGTGTTTCTTATAATTTTTTAGTTTTGAATAATGTAAAACTTAAAATTAGGTGGTTTTACTCATTTTGAGCATACAATTAAAAAATTCAAATTATATATTTGTTTCCTATCATTTTTGAGCTTTCAATATTGCAACACCAAATCTTAATCGGTTTTACTCATTTTGAGCATGCTTACAATCAAAAGATTCATTTTTTTTTGTGTTTTATATAATTGTTTAGTTTTGAATGAGGCAACAACAAAACTTAAGAGGTTTTACTCATTTCAAGCATGTTTACAACCAAAAGATTCAACCTTTATGTACCTTTTTTACAATTTGAGTTTTGATTAATGCAACACCAAAACCTAGGTAGTTATACTCATTTCAAGCATGTTTACAATCAAAAAATTCAAACTTCATGTAGATTTCCTATATTTTTTAGTTTTTAGTAATCTAACACCAAAACTTAAGTTGTTTTACAAATTTTGAGCATATTTACAATCAAAATTTTCAAATTTTATGTGCATTTTCTATAATTTTTGAATTTTGAATAATGCAACATCAAAACTTAGGTAGTTTTACTCATTTTAAGCATTTTTACAGTCAAAAGATTCAAATTTTATGCATGTTTCATATAATTTTTGAGTTTTAAATAATGCAACACCAAAACATATTTAGTTACAATCAAAAGATTTAAATTTTATGCACATTTCATTTTCGAGTTTTAAATAATGTAACACCTAAACATAAGAAGTTTTACCCTCTTTAAACATGTTTACAATCAAAATATTCAAAATTTATGTGTGTTTCCTATAATTTTTGAGTTTTGAATAATGTAACACTAAGTCTTAGGAGGTTTTACTCATTTTGAGCATGTTTACAATTACAAGATTAAAAATTTATGCACATTTCCTATAATTTTTGAGATTTAAATAATGTAACACCAAAACATAGGAGGTTTGACTCATTTTGAGCATTTTTACACTCAAAATATTCAAACTTTATGGTCATTTTTATAATTTTTGAGTTTGGAATAATCCGACATCAAAACTTAATTGTTTTACTAATTTTGTGCATGTTTTCAATATAAATATTAAAACTTTAGGAGCCTTTCCTATAATTTTTTGAGTTTTGAATAATGCAACACCAAAACTTAGGTAGTTTTACTCCTTTGGAACATGTTTACAATCAAAAGATTCAATCTTTATATATATTTCCTATATTTTTTGTGTTTTGAATAATGCAACACCAAAACTTAGGGAATTTTATTCATTTTGAGATAGTTTACAATCAAAAGATTCAAAATTTATGCATGTTTCCTATAATTTTTTACTTTTAAATAATGCAACACTAAACCTTAAATAGTTTTACTCATTTTGAGAATGTTTACATTCAAAATATTCAAACTTTATACCTCTTCCCTCTAATTTTTGAGTTCTTATTAATACAACACCAAAACTTACATGGTTTTACTCATTTCATTCATGCTTACATTAAAAATATTCAAAATTTATATGAATTTCTTATAATTTTGGAGTTTTGAATAATGCAACACTAAAACTTAGTCATTTTTACTCATTTTGAACATGTTTACAATCAAAAGATTCAAACTTTGTGTTTTCTATAGTTTTTATGTTTTAAATAATTCAACACCAAATCTTAGGAGGCTTTACTCATTTCAAGCATATTTACAATCATAAGATTCAAACTTTGTGTGCATTTTCTAATAATTTTTGAGTTTTGAATAATAAAACATTAAAACTTTTGTAGCTTTACTCATTTTGAGCATGTTTACAGTCAAAGGATACAAAATTTATGCACATTTATTATAATTTTAGTTTTGAATAATGCAACACCAAAACTTAGGTAATTTTACTCATGTCGAGCATGTTTACAATCACAAGCTTCAAAATTTATACACATTTCTTATAATTTTTGAGTTTTTAATAATGCAACACCAAAACTTAGGTAGTTTTACTTGTTTCAAGCATGTTTATAATAAAAATATTCAAACTTTACATGAATTTCTTATAATTTTTATGTTTTGAAAGATGCAACACCAAAACATAGGTGGTTTTATTACTTCAAGAATGTTTACAATCAAAAGATTCAAACTTTATGCACATTTCCCATAATTTTTGAGTTTTGAATAATGTAACATCAAAACTTAGGCAGTTTTACCTATTTTTAGCATGTTTAAAATCAAAAAATTTGAATTTCATGCATGTTTCCTCTATTTTTTGAATTTTGAATAAAGAAACACCAAAACCTAGGCAGTTTTACCCATTTCAAACATGTTTATAGTCAAAAGATTCAAACTGTATGTGTATTTCCTATAATTTTTGAGGTTTTAATTATGCAACACTAAAACTTAGGTTATTTTACTCATTTCTAGCAAGTTTACAATTAAAAGATTCAAACTTTATGTGCATTACCTATAATTCTGAATTTTGAATAATGCAACACCAAAGCTTAGGTGATTTTACTCATTTTGAGCATGATTACAATCAAAATATTCAAAATTTATTCATGTTTCCTATAATTTTTGAGTTTTGAATAATCCAACACTAAAACTTAGGTAGTTTTACTCATTTATAGCATGTTTACAATCAAAATATTCAAATTTATTACATGTTTCCTATAATTTTTTAGTTTTGAATAATCCAACACCAAAACATAGGAAATTTTACTCTTTTCAAGCATGTTTAAAATCAAAAGATTCAAACTTTATGCATGTTTCCTATAATTTTTGAGTTTTGAATAATCTAACACCAAACATTACAAGCATGTTTACGATTAAAATTTTCAAACTTTAAGCATGTTTCCCATAATTTTTAAGTATTAAAGATTGCAATACCGAAAATTAAGTAGTTTTAGTTATTTTGATCATGTTTGCAAGCAAAAGATTCAAAATTTATGCATGTTTCCTATAATTTTTGAGTTTTGAATAATACAACACCAAAAATTAGAGTGTTTTACTCATTTTGAGCATGTTTACAAACAAAAAATTCAAAGTTTATGAGCATTTCCTATAATATATGAGTTTTGAATAATATGATCACATTAATTAAATAACATGATCACATTATTTATTAACACAATCACATTACCTAAAATGTAAATGGAATTGTCCTCCAACTCCATGCACTGACCTAACACCAAAGCTTAGGCATTTTTACTCAATTACAACATGTTTACAATCAAAAGATTCAAACTTTATATGCATTTTCTATAATTTTTGAGTTTTGAATAATGGAACACCAAAATTTAGGTAGTTTTACTCATTTTGAGCATGTTTACAAATAAAAGATTCAAATTTTATGCACATTTCCTATAATTTTTGAGTTTTGAATAATAAAACACCAAAACTTAAGTAGTTTTACTCATTTTGAGCATGTTTGCAATCAAAGGTTTCAATGTTTATGCATTTCTCCTATAATTTTTGAGTTTTGAATAATACAAAACATAAATATCGATAGTTCTACTTGTTTTGATCATTTTTACAATAAAAAGATTCAAACTTCATGTGCATTTTCTATAATTTTTGGATTCCAAATAATTCAACACCAAAGTTTAGGCAATTTTACTAGTTTTCGACATGTTTACAATCAAAAGGTTCAAACTTTATCTACTTTTCCTAGAATTTTTGAGTTTTGAATAATGCAACACCAAAACTTAGGTGGTTTTACTCATTTTGAGTATGTTTACAATCAAAATATTCAAACTTTATGTGCATTACATATAATTTTTGAGTTTTGAATAAAGTAATATGAAAACTTAAGTGATTTTACTCATTTCAAGCATGTTTGCAATCAAATGATTCAAATTTTATGCCTATTTCCTATAATATTTTTTGTTTTGAATAATTCCACATAAAATTTAGGTAGTCTTACTCATTTCAATCATTTTTATAACTAAAAGATTCAAACTTTATGCATGTTTCTTATAATTTTTGAATTTTGAATAATATAATAACAAACTTAGGTGGTTTTACTTGTTTTGAGCATGTTTACAAATAAAGGATTCAAATTTATATGTATTTTCTATAATTTTATTATTTTTAATAATGCAACACCAAAACTTAAGTAGTTTTACTCATTCTTAGCATGTTTAGTTATAATGAAAAGATTCAAACTTTATGCACATTTCCTATAATTTTTTATTTTCTAATAATGCAAAGCAAAAACATAGGTGATTTTACTCATTTTGAGCATGTTTACAATCCAAAGATTCAAACTTTATGTGCATTTCCAATCATTTTTGAGTTTGGAATAGTGTACCACCAAAACTTAGGCAGTTTTACTCCTTTTGAGGACATTTACAATCAAAAATTCAAAATTTATGTGTGTTTCCTATAATTTTTAATTTTTGAATAATGCAAACCCAAAACTTTGATGATTTTACTCATTTTGAGTATATTTACAGTTAAAATATCTAAACGTTATGCACATTCCTTATAATGTTTGTGTTTTGAATAATGAAACACTAAAGTTTAGGTGGTTTTACTCATTTTGAACATGTTTACAATTAAGAGTTTCAATATTTATTCATATTTCCTATAATTTTTGAGTTTTGAATAATGAAACACCAAAACATAGCTGGTTTATCTCATTTGAAACATGTTTACATTCAAAAGATTTAAAATTTATGCATATTTCCTATAATTTTTGAGTTATGAAGAATTTAACACTAAAACTTAGGTGATTTTACTCATTTTCAACATGTTTACAATCAAAAGATTCAAACTTTATGGGTATTTCCTATAATTTTTGAGTTTTGAATAATGCCACACCAAAATAGATGTATTTTTACTCATTTGGAGCATGTTTACAATTAAAATATTCAAATTTTATGCACATTTTCTATATTTTTTGAGTTTTAAATATCGTGACACCAAAACCTAGGTGGTTTTAATCATTTCAAACATGTTTACAATCAAAATACTCAAAATTTATATGTATTTCCTATAATTTTTTAGTTTTAAATAATACAACACCAAAACTTAGGCAATTTTACTAGTTTGGAGAATGTTTAAAATCAAAAAATTCAAACTTTATGTGTGTTTCCTATAATTTTTGAGTTTTGAATAATGAAATGCCAAAACTTATGTGGTTATACTCATTTCAAGCATGTTTACAATCAAAAGATCCAAATTTTATTTGTGTTTCCTGAATTTTTTATTTTTGAATAATAAACACAAAATCTTAGGAAGTTTTACTCATTTTGAGTATGTTTACAAACAAAAAATTGAAACTTTGTGTGTGTTTTTTAATTTTTGTGTTTTGAATAATGCAACACCAAAATTTAGGCAATTTTACTCATTTTGAGCATGTTTACAATCAAAAGATTCAAAATTAATGCACATTTCTTACAGTTTGAGTTTTGAATAATGCAACACCAAAACATTGGCATTTTTACTCATTTTGAGCAAGTTTGCAATCAAATGATTTAATCTTTATGTGCATTTTCTATAATTTTTCAGTTTTGAATAATGCAACACTAAAATTTAGATGGTTTTAATCATTTCAAGCATGTTTACAATTAAAATATTCAAACATAATGAACATTTCCTATAATTTTTGAGTTTTGAATAATACAACATGGAAACTTAGGTGGTTTTACTCATTTCAAACATGTTTATAGTCAAAAAATTCAAACTTTATGCAATTTCCCATAATTTTTGAATTTTGAATAATGCAACACTAAAAGATAGGTGGTTTTACTTGTTTTGAGCATGTTTATAATTAAAGATTCAAATTTTATTCACATTTTCTATAGTTTTTGAGCTTTGAATAATGCAACATAGACACGTAGGGAGTTTTACCCATTCTGAACCTGTTTAGAATCAGAAGATTCAAACTTTATGTGTGTTTCCTATAATTTTTGAGTTTTGAATAATGCAACACTAGAACTTAGGTAGTTTTACTTTTTTAAAGCATGTTTACAATAAAAACATTCAGACTTTGTGTGTTTTTCCTTTAATTTTTGAGTTTTGAATAATGAAACACCAAAACTTAGGTGGTTTTACTTGTTTCAATCATGTTTACAATCAAAAGATTCAAACGAGCTTTGAATAATGCAAAAAAAAAATATAGGTGGTTGCACTCATCTCGAGCATGTTTACAATCAAAATACTTTTAATATCTTTCTTATATTTTTTAGTTTTTAATAATGCAACACCAAAATAGAAGTAGTTGTACTCATTTCGTTCATGTTTATAATCAAAATATTCAAACTTTATGCATGTTATATATAGTTTTTGAGTTTTTATGAATGCAACTCCAAAATTTAGGCTTTATTACTTGTTTTGAGCATGTTTAAAATCAGAAGTTTCAAATTTCATGCATGTTTCCTATAATTTTTTAGTTTTGAATAATGAAACACCAAAACTTAGATAATTTTACTCATTTAGAGTAAATTGACAATCAAAAGATTCAAAATTTATGCGCATTTTAATTCATTTTTGAGTTTTGAATAATTTAACAACAAAGCTTAGGCATTTTAAATCATTTTGAATATGTTTACAATCGAAATATTCCAACATTATGCATGTTTCCTATACTTTTTGAGTTTTGAATAATGTAAGACTAAAACTTAAGCAGTTTTACTCATTTTGACCATGTTTATAATCAAAAGATTCAAAATTTATACGTGTTTCCTATAATTTTGAGTTTTGGATAATGTAACACCAAAACATAGGGGGTTTTACTCATTTTGAAAAAATTTACAATCAAAAAGATTCAACCTTTATGCATGTTTCCTATAATTTTTGAGTTTTGAAAAATACAACACTAAAACTTAGCTAGTTTTACTCATTTCAAGCATGTTTACAATCAAAAGATTCAAACTTATCCATGTTTTATATAATTTTTGAATTTTAAATAATGGAACATCAAAACCTGGGTAGGTTTACTCATTTTGAGCATGTTTTCAATCGAAAGATTCAAACTTTATACGTGTTTCCTATAATTTTTGAGTTTTTAATAATGTTACACCAAAACCTAGGTGGTTTAACTCATTTTTAGCATGTTTACTGTCAAAAGACTCATACTTTATGCACATTTCTTATAATTTTTGAGTTTTGAACAATGTAACACTAAAATTTTAGGTGGTTTTACTCATTTTTAGCATGTTTACAATCAAAAGATTCAAAGTTTATATGCATTTTTTATAATTTTTGAGTTTTCAATAATGCAACACCAAAACATAGGTAGTTTCACTCATTTCTAACATGTTTACAATCAAAAAATTCAAACTTTATGTGGGTTTCCTAAATTTTTTGAGTTTTTAATAATGCAACACCAAAACCTAAGTAGTTTTACTTGTTTTGAGCATGTTTACAATCAAAAGATTCAAACTTTGTATGCATTTCCTATAATTTTTGAGTTTTGAATAATGAAACACCAAAATTTACGCAGTTTTACTCATTTCAAGCATGTTTATAATCAAAATATTCAAACTTTATGCTTGTTTCCTATAATTTTTGAGTTTTGAATAATACAACACCAAAACTTAGGCAATTTTACTCATTTTGAGCATGTTTACAATCAAAATATTCAAAATTGATGAATGCTTCATATAATTTTTGAGTTTTAAATAATATAACACCAAACCTAGGTGATTTTACTCATTTCAAGCATGCTTACAATCAAAAGATTTAAACTTTTTGCATGTTTCCTATAATTTTTATTTTTTGAATAGTGTAACACTAAAACTTAAGAAGTTTTACCCATTTCGAGCATGTTTACAATTAAAAATCCAAACTTTATGCATGTTTCCTATACATTTTTAGTTTTGAATAATGTAAGACAAAAGCTTAAGTAGTTTTATTCATTTTAAGCATGTTTAAATTCAAAATATTTAGAATTTATGTGCATTTATTATAATTTGAGTTTTGAATAATGCTATACCAAAACATGGTTAATTTTACCCATTTTGAGCATGTTTGTAATTAAAAGATTTAAACTTTATGCATGTTTCCTTTAATTTTTTTGTCTTGAATAATGTAACACCAAAACTTAGGAAGTTTTACTTGTTTTGAACATGTTTACAATCCAAGGATTCAACTTTTATGTTTGTTACCTATAATTTTTAAGTTTTGAATAATGCAACACCAAAAAGTTAGTAAATTTTAATCATTTTGAACATGTTTACAATCAAAAGATTCAAATTTTATGAATGTTTGCTATTATTTTTGAGTTTTGAGTAATACAACACCAAAACACGGGTTGTTTTACTCATTTTGAGCATGTTTATAATCAAAAGATAAAAACTTTGTGTGTTTCCTTTAATTTTTGAGTTTTGAATAAGGTAACACCAAAACTTAGGTGGTTGTACTCATTTTGAGCATATTTACAATCAGAAGATTCAAATTTTATATTTGTTTCCTATAATTTCTGAGTTTTGAATAATGCAACACCAAAACATTGATGGTTGTACTCATTTTGAGCATGTTTACAATAAAAAGATTTAAACTTTATGCACATTTCTTGTAATTTTTGAGTTTTTAATAAATTAAAACCAAATCTTAGGTAGTTTTATTCATTGAAAGTATGTTTTCAATCAAAATATTAAAACTTTATGCATGTTTTCTATAATTTTTAAGTTTCAAATAATGTAATCTCAAAACTTAGGTAGTTTTACTCATTTTAAGCATGTTTACAGTCAAAAGATTCAAACTTTACTTACGTTTCCTATAGGTTTTAAGTTTTGAATAATGCAACACCAAAATTTAGGAAGTTTTACTCATTTTAAACATGTTTACAATCAAAATATTCAAACTTTATGCATGTTTCCTATAATTTTTGAGTTTTGAATAATAAAACAACAAAACATGAGCAATTTTACTCATTTCGAGCATGTATACAATCAAAATATACAAATTTAATGTGTGTTTCCTATAATTTTTAGCTTTGACTAATGCAACACCAAAACTTAGGTTGTTGTACTCATTTTGAACATGTTTACAATCAAAAGATGCAAACTTTATGCATGTTTCCTATAATTTTTGAGTTTTTAATAATTCAACACCAAAAATAAGGAAGCTTTACTCATTTTGAGCATATCTAGTATCAAAAGATTCAAAATTTGTGTGTTCCCTATACTTTTTGTGTTTTGAAATATGCAACACTAAAATTTAAGTGGTTTTACTCATTTTTAGCACGTTTATAATCAAAAGATTAAAAATTTATCCATGTTTCCTATATTTTTTGAGTTTTGAACAATACAACACCAAAAAATAGGTGGTTCTACTTGTTACGAGCATGTTTAGAATCAAAAGATTCAAACTTTGTCTGTGTATCTTATAATTTTTGAATTTTGAATAATGAAACAATAAAACTCTAGTAATTATACTCATTTTGAGTATGCTTAAAATCAAAATATTTAAACCTTATCCATGTTCCATATAATTTTTGAGTTTTGAATAATGCAACACTAAAACTTAATCAATTTTACTCATTTTGAGCATGTTTACAATCAATATATTTAAAATTTATGTGTGTTTTATATAATTTTTGAGTTTTGAATAATGTAACACCAAAACATAGGCAAGTTTACTCATTTCAAACATGTTTACAATCAAAAGATTTAAACTTTATACGTGTTTCCTATAATTTTTGAGTTTTGAATAATACAACACCAAAAAATAGGTGGTTCTACTTGTTACGAGCATGTTTAGAATCAAAAGATTCAAACTTTGTCTGTGTATCTTATAATTTTTGAATTTTGAATAATGAAACAATAAAACTCTAGTAATTATACTCATTTTGAGTATGCTTAAAATCAAAATATTTAAACCTTATCCATGTTCCATATAATTTTTGAGTTTTGAATAATGCAACACTAAAAATTAATCAATTTTACTCATTTTGAGCATGTTTACAATCAAAATATTTAAACTTTATGTGAGTTTTATATAATTTTTGAGTTTTGAATAATGTAACACCAAAACATAGGCAAGTTTACTCATTTCAAACATGTTTACAATCAAAAGATTTAAACTTTATACGTGTTTCCTATAATTTTTGAGTTTTGAATAATACAACACCAAAAAATAGGTGATTTTACTTGTTATGAGCATGTTTAGAATCAAAAGATTCAAACTTTGTCTGTGTATCTTATAATTTTTGAATTTTGAATAATGAAACAATAAAACTCTGGTAATTTTACTCATTTTGAGTATGCTTAAAATCAAAATATTTAAACCTTATCCATGTTCCATATAATTTTTGAGTTTTGAATAATGCAACACTAAAACTTAATCAAATTTACTCATTTTGAGCATGTTTACAATCAAAATATTTAAACTTTATGTGCGTTTTATATAATTTTTGAGTTTTGAATAATGTAACACCAAAACATAGGCAAGTTTACTCATTTCAAACATGTTTACAATCAAAAGATTCAAACTTTATACGTGTTTTCTATAAATTTTTAGTTTTGAAGAATACAACACCAAAACTTAGCTAGTTTTACCCATTTCAAGCATGTTTATAATAAAAATTCAAACTTTATGAATGTTTCATATAATTTTTGAGTTTTGAATAATGCAACACTAAAACTTAGGTGGTTTTACCTTTTTTGAGCAAGTTTACAATCAAAAGATTCAAAATTTACATGTCTTTCATATAATTACTGAGTTTTGAATAGTAAAACACCAAAACATATGTGGTTTTACTCATTTTGAGCATGTTTACAATTAAAAGATTCCAAATTTATTCATGATTCTTATAATTTTTGAGTTCTTAATAATGCAAGACTAAAACATAGAGGGTTTTAATCATTTTGAGCATGTTTACAATCAAAAGATTCAAACTTTATACATCTTTCATAAATTTTTGAGTTTTGAATAATGTAACACCAAAATGTAAGTGGTTTTACATATTTTGAGCATGTTTACAATCAAAAGGTTCAAAATTTATGCATGATTAATATAATTTTTATTTTTGAATAATAGAACACCAAAATTAGGTTGTTTTACTCGATTCAAGCATGTTTACAATCAAAATATTAAACATTTATGTGCATTTCCTATAATTTTTTAGTTTTGAATAATGCAAAAAAGAAAATTAGGTGGTTTAACCTATTTTCAGCATGTTTACAATCAAAAGATTCAAACTTTATGTTTATTTCCTATAATTTTTTAGTTTTAAATAATGTAACACAAAACTTAGGTGGTTTTACTCATTTTGAGCATGTTTACAATCAGAAGATTCATACTTTATGCACCTTTCCTATAATTTTTGAGTTTTGAATAATGTAACACCAAAACATAGGAAAATTTACTCATTTTAAGCATATTTACAATCACTAGATTCAAAATTTATGTGTGTTTCCTATAATTTTTTTGTTTTGAATAATTCAACACCAAAAATTAGGTGGTTTTACCTGTTTTGAGCATGCTTAAAATCAAAATATTTAAAATTTATGTGTATTTCAAATAATTTTTGAGTTTTGAATAATGCAACATAAAAACTTAGGCAACTTTACTAATTTCAAGCAAGTTTACAATTAAAAGATTCAAACTTTATGCCTGTTTCCTATAATTTTTGAGTTTTAAATAATGTGACACAAAAACTTAGGTAGTTTTACTCATTTTGATCATGTTTACAATCAAAAGATTCAAACTCTATGCACATTTCCTATAATTTATGAGTCTTGAATAATGAAACACCAAAACTTAGGTAGTTTTACTCATTTTGGTGATGTTTAAAATCAAAATAATTACAATTTATGTGGGTTTCCTATAATTTTTGAGTTTTGAATAATTGAACACCAAAACAAAGGTGGTTTTACTCATTTTGAGCATGTTTACAATCAAAATATTTAAACTTTATCTATGTTTCCTATTATTTTTGAGTTTTGAATAATGTAACACCAAAACAGAGGTAGCTTTACCTATTTTAAGCATGTTTATAATAAAAAAATTAATCTTTTTGTTTATTTCCTATCATTTTTGACTTTTGAATAATGTAACACCAAAAATAAGGTAGTTTTACTCATTTTGAGCATGTTTACAATCAAAAGATTCAAACTTTATTCATGTTTCTTATAATTTGAGTTTTGAATAATGTAACACCAAAACTTAGTTAGTTTTACTTGTTTTGAGCATGTTTACAGTCAAAAGATTCAAACTTTATGTACGTTTCCTATAATTTTTGAGTTTTGAATAATGTAATGCCAAAACATAGGTAGTTTTACACATTTTAAGCATGTTTACAATCAAAAGTTTCAAACTTTATGCATGTTTCCTATAATTTTTGAGTTTTGAATAAAGCAACACTAAAACGTAGGTAGCTTTACCTATTTTAAGCAGGTTTATAATAAAAAATTAAAACTTTTTGTTTATTTCCTATCATTTTTGACTTTTGAATAATGTAACACCAAAACTTAGGTAGTTTTACTCATTTTGAGCATGTTTATAATCAATAGATTCAAACTTTATGCATGTTTCTTATAAGTTGAGTTTTGAATAATGTAACACCAAAACTTAGTTTTACTTGTTTTGAGCATGTTTACAGTCAAAAGATTCAAACTTTATGTACATTTCCTATAATTTTTGAGTTTTGAATAATGTAATGCCAAAACATAGGTAGTTTTTCTCATTTGAAGCATGTTAGCAATCAAAAGATTCAAACTTTATCCATGTTTCCTATATTTTTTGAGTTTTGAATAATGCAACACTAAAACTTAGGCTATTTTACTCATCTTGAGCATGTTTACAATCAAAATATTGAAACATTATATTCCTATTTCCTATAATTTTCATGTGTTGCATAATGCAACATCAAAACTTAAGTAGGTTTACTCCTTTTGAGCATTTTTGGAATCAAAATACTTAATATTTATGTGTATTGCCTATAATTTGTGAGTTTTGAATAATGCAACATCGAAACTTAGGTAGTTTTACTCATTTAAGCATGTTTACAAAACAAGATTCAAATATTATGCATGTTTCCTATAATTTTTGAGATTTGAATAATGCAACAACAAAACTTAGGTACTTTTACTCATTTCAAGCATGTTTACAATCAAAATATTCAAAATTTATGTGCATTTCCTATAATTTTTTGAGTTTTGAAAAATGCAACATAAAAACTTAAGTGATTATGCTCATTTTGAGCATGTTTACAGTCAAATGATTCAAACTTTATGCATGTTTCCTATACTTTTTATGTTTGAAATAATGAACAACCAAAATTTAAGTAGTTTTACTTATTTCAAGCATTTTTAAAATCATAAGATTCAAAATTTATGCATGTTTCCTATAATTTTTGAGTTTTGATTAATGCAACACCAAAACTTGGACAGTTTTACTCATTTTAACCATGTTTAAAATCAATAGATTCAAACATTACGTGTGTTTTCTATATTTTTTTATTTTTGAATCATTCAACACTAAAAATTCAATAATTTTACTCATTTCAAGCATGTTTACAATCAAATGATTCAAACTTTTTGCCTATTTCCTATAATTTTTGAGTTTTGAATAATGCAACACCAAAACGTAGGCTATTTTACTCATTTTGATCATGTTTACAATCAAAAGATTCAAAATTTATAAAAATTTCCTATAATTTTTGAGTTTTTAATAATTCAACATCAAAATTTAGGTAGTTTTACTCCTTTTGAGCATGTCTACAATTAAAAAATTCAAACTTTACGCACGTTTCCTATAATTTTTGAGTTTTGAATAATATAACACCAAAACTTGTGTTGTTTTACTCATTTCAATAATGTTTACAATCAAAATATTCAAATTTTATGCATGTTTTCTCTAATTCTTGTGTTTTGAATAATGCAACACCAATACTTAGGTAGTTTTACTCATTTCGAGCATATTTACAATCAAAAGATTCAAAATTTATGTGATTTTCCTATAATTTTTTAATTTTAAATAATGTAACACCAAAACTAAGGCAATTTTACTCATTTTGAGCTTGTTTAGAATCAAAAGATTTAAACTTTTTGTATATTTATTATAATTTTTAATTTTTTAATAATCCAACACCAAAAAGTAGGTGATTTTACTCACTTAGAGCATGTTTACAATCAAAATATTTAAACATATGAGTGTTTTGTATAATTTTTGAGTTTTAAATAAAGCAACACCAAAACATCAGGAGCTTTACTTGTTTCAAGAATGCTTAAAATAAATAGATTCAAATTTTATGCGTGTATCTTATAATTTTTGAGTTTTGAATAATGCAGTGTAAAATTTAGGCAATTTTACTTATTTCGAGCATAATTACATTCAAAAGATTCAAAATTTATGTATGTTTCTTATAATTTTTAATTTTTGAATAATGCAACACCAAAAATTAGGTGATTTTACTTGTTTCAAACATGTTTACAATCAAAAGATTCAAATTGTATGCATATTTCATATATTTTTTGAGTTTTAAATAATGCAACACCAAAACTCAAGTGGTTTTACTCATTTTGTGCATGTTTACAATCAAAATATTAAAATTTTATGAACATTTCCTATAATTTTTGAGTTTTGAATAATTTAAAAAAAATCTCAAGCAGTTATACTCATTTCAAATATGTTTACTCTCAAAAGATTCAAACTTTTTGCATGTTTCTTATAAGTTTAGAGTTTTAAATAATGCAACATTAAAACATAGGTGGTTATGCTCATTTTGAGCATGTTTACAATCAAATATTCAAACTTTATGCATGATTCCTATTGTTTTTGAGTTTTAAATAATGTGATACTAAAACTTAGGTAGTTTAACTCATTTAGAGCATGTTTAGAATCAAAATATTCTATCTTTATGTGACACAATTTGTATAATTTTTGAGTTTTGAATAATGTAACATCAAAACCTAGGTGGTTTTACCCATTTTGAGCATGCTTACAATCAAACGATTCAAATTTTATGAGTGTTTACTATAATTTTTTAGTTTTGAATAACATAAAAACTTATGTAGTTTTACTCATTTCTAGCATGTTTACAATTAAAAGATTTAAACTTTATGAGTGTTTCCTATAATGTTTTAGTTTTGAATAATGCCACACAAAAATTTAGGTGGTTTTACTCATTTTGAGCATGTTTACAATCAAAAGATTCAAACTTTATGCATGTTTACTATAATTTTTCACTTTTGAATAATGCAACACCAATAATGGATTTCATATAATTTTTGAGTTTTGAATAATGAAACACAAAAATTTAGATAGTGTTTCCTCATTTTGAGAATGTTTACAATCAAAAGATTCAAACTTTAGGCACGTTTCCTATAATACTTGAGTTTTGAATAATGCAACATAAAACTTAGGTGGTTTTAGTTGTTTTGAGCAAGTTTACAATCAAAATATTCAAATTATATGCCCATTCCATATAATTTTTGAGTTTTGAATAATGTAACATCAAAACTTAGGTGGTTTTACTCATTTTGAGTATGTTTACAATCAAAAGATTCAAATTTTATGCATGATTCATATAATTTTTGAGTTTTGAATAATGCAACACACAAACATAGGTAGTTTTACCACTTTTGAAAAGTTTACAATAAAAATATTTAAACTTTACATGTGTTTCCTATAATATTTTAGTCTTGAATAATGCAACACCAAAACTTAGGTGGTTTTACTCATTTCAAGCATGTTTACAATTGAAAGATTCAAACTTTATGCATGCTTCATATAATGTTTTATTTTAGAATAATACACCACCAAAACTTAGGTGATTTTGCTTAATTTGAGCATGTTTACCATAAAAAGATTCAAACTTTTTGTGTGTTTCCTATAATTTTTGTGTTTTGAATAATCCAACACAAAAACTTAAGCAATTTTACATGTTTTAAGCATGTTTAGATTTAAAATATTCAAACTTTATGTGTGTTTCCTTTAACTATTGAGTTTTGAATAATGCAACACCAAAATTTAAATGATTTTACTCATTTTGAGCATGTTTACAATCAAAATATTCAAACATTATACACCTTTCTTATAATTTTTAAGTTTTGAATAATGCAACAATAAAATATAAGTAGTTTACTCATTTTTAGCATGTTTCCTATATTTTTTGAATTTGTAATTTTCATAATTTATGCACGTTTCTTATAATTTTTATGTTTTGAATAATGAAACACCAAAACCTTGGTGGTTTTACTCATTTTGAGCATGTTTACAATCAAAAGATTCAATATTTATGCATGTTTCTTATAATGTTTTAGTTTTGAATAATGCAACACTGAAACTTAAGTTATTTTAATCATTTCAAGAATGTTTACAATTAAAAGATTCCAACTTTATGCATGTTTTATATAATTTATTGAGTTTGGAATGATGCAACACCAAAACTTAGTTGGTTTTACTCATTTTGAGCATGTTTACAATCAAAAGATTCAAACATTCTGCATGTTTCTGATAATTTTTGAATTTTGAATAATGTAACACCAAAAACTAAGTATTTTTTTCTCATTTTGAGCATATTTACAATCAAAAGATTCATATTTTATGCACGTTTTATATAATCTTTGAGTTTTATATAATAAAAAACACAAACTTAAGAGGTTTTACTTGTTTTGAGCATGTTTACAATGAAAAGATTCAAACTTTATGTGTATTTCCTATAATTTTTGAGTTTTGAATAATGCAACACAAAAACTTAAGTAGTTTTACTCATTTTGAGCATGTGTACAATCAAAATATTCAAACTTTATGTGAATTTCCTATCATTTTTGAGTTTTGAATAATGCAATACCAAAACTTAGGTAGTTATACTCATTTTGAGCATGTTTACAATTGAAAGATTCAAAATTTATTCGCATTTCATATAATTTTTGAGTTTTGAATAATCCAATACCAAAAATATGGTTTTACTCATTTTGAGCATGTTTACAATCAAAAGATTCAAATTTTATGCACATTTCCATTAATTCTTGAGTTTTGAATGATGCAACACCAAAACATTAGTGGTTTTATTTATTTTTAGCATGTTTACAAACAAAAGATTCAAACTTTATGTGTGTTTCTAATAATTTGAGTTTTGAATAATGCAACACCAACACTTAAGTAGTTTTACTCATTTTGAGTATGTTTACCATCAAAACATTAAAAATTTATGTGTATTTCATGTAAGTTTTGAGTTTTGAAGAATGCAACACTAAAACTTAGGTTGTTTTACTTGTTTTGAGCATGTTTGAATTCAAATGATCTAATGTTTATGTGCATTTCCTATAATTTTTGAGTTTTGAATAATGCAACACCAAAACTTAGGTAGTTTTACTCATTTTAAGCATATTTACAATCAAAATATTAAATATTTATCCATGTTTCCTATAATTTTTGAGTTTTCAACAATGTAACACTAAAACATAACTGGTTTTACTCAATTACAACATGTTTACAACCAAAATATCCAATCTTTATGTATGTTTCCATTAATTTTTTGAATGATGCAAGACCAAAACTTAAGTGGTTTTACTCTTTTCAAGTATGTTTACAATCAAAAGATTTAACTTTATGCACATTTTCTATATTTTTTGAGTTCTGAATAATACAACATTGAAACTTAAGTGGTTTTAATCATTTCCAGCATTTTACAAACAAAAGATTCAAATCTTATATGCATTTCTTATAATTTATAAGTTTTGAATAATGTAACATCAAAATTTAGGCAGTTTTAGACATTTTGAGCATGTTTACAATCAAAAGATTCAATATTTATGCATGTTTCTTATAGTTTTTAAGTTTTGAATAATATAACACCAAATCATAGCATTTTTCATTATTTTCAGCATGTTTACAATCAATAGATTCCAAATTTATTTGTATTTTCTATAATTTTTGAGCTTTGAATAATGCAACATAGGTCATTTTACTCATTTTGAGCATGTTTACAATCAAAAGATTCAAACTTTATGTATGTTTTCCATAGTTTTTGAGTTTTGAATAATGAAACACTAAAAATTAGGTGGTTTTACTCATTTTGTGCATATTTGCAATAAAAAGATTCAAAATTTGTATGCATTTCCTTTAATTTTTGAGTTTTAAATAATGTAACAATAAAACATTTTTGGTTTTACTCATTTCAAGCATGTTTATAATTAAAATATTTAAATTTTATGCACCTTTCCTATAATTTTTTATTTTTGAATAATGAAACACCAAAACATATGTAGTTTTACACATATCAAGGATGTTTCTAATCAACATATTCAAACTTTATGCATGTTTCCTATATTTTTTTAGTTTTGATTAATGTAACATCAAAACTTAGGTAGTTTTACTTGTTTTAAGTATGTTTACATTCAAAAGATTCAACTTTATGCATGTTTCCTATAATTTTTGAGTTTTGAATAATGCAACACCAAAACTTATGTAGTTTTACTCATTTTGATCATGTTTACAATCAAAAGATTTAATTTTTATGCATATTTCCTATAATTTTTGAATTTTTAATAATGCAACACCCAAACTTAGGTGGTTTTACTGGGTTTAATCATGTTTACAATGCACTGATTCAAAATTTATGCACATTTCTTATAATGTTTGAGTTTTGAAAAATGCAACACCAAAACATAGGTGGTTTTTCAAATTTCAAGCGTGTTTACATTTAAAAGATTCAAACTTTATGCATGTTTTCTCTAATGTTTGAGTTTTGAAACATGTAACATCAAAACATAAGATATTTTACTCATTTTGAGCATGTTTTCAATCAAAAGATTTAAACTTTATTCGTGTTTCATATAATTTTTGAGTTTTGAATAATGCAATACAAAAACTTAGGCAATTTTACTCATTTCAAAAACATTTATAATTAAAAGATTCAAAATTTATGAATGTTTCCTATAATTTTTGAATAATTCAACATCAAAACTTAGGTTGTTTTACTCGTTTTGAATATGTCTACAATCAAAAGATTCAAACTTCATGCATGTTTCTTATAATTTTTGAGTTTTTAATAATGCAAAACCAAAACATATGTAGCTTTACTAGTTTCAAGGATATTTACAATCAAAATAATTAAAATTTATGTTTGTTTCCTATAATTTGAGTTTTGAATAATGTAACACCAAAACTTAGGCATTTTTACTCATTTTGAGCATGTTTCAAATCAAAAAATTAAAACTTTATGCATGTTTATAATCAAAAAATTTAAATTTTATATACGTTTCTTATAATTTTTGAGTTTTGAATAATGTAAGGCTAAAACTTAGGTAGTTTTACTTGTTTTAGACATGTTTACAATCAAATGATTCAAATTTTGTGTATTTCCTATAATTATTGAGTTTTTGAATAATGCAGCAATAAAACGTATGCAACTTTACACATTTTGAGCATGTTTAAAATCAAAAGATTCAAACTTTATATGCCTTTCCTATAATTTTTGAGTTTTGAATAATGAAACACAAAATATAAGTAGTTTTACACATTTTGAGCATTTTTAAAATCAAGAGATACAAAATTTATATGTGTTTCTTATAATTTTTTAGTTTTGAATAATGCAACACCAAAAATTAATTGATTTTACTCATTTTGAGCATGTTTAAAATCAAAATATTCAAACTTTATGTGCATTTCCTATAATTTTTGAGTTTTAAATAATGTAACACAAAAAATTTAAAGAATTTACCCATTTTGAACATGTTTAGATCAAAAGATTCAAACTTTATGTGTGTTTCCTATAATTTTTGAGTTTTGATTAATCCAACACCAAAACTTTGTTGTTTTACTCATTTTGAGCATGTTTACAATCAAACGATTAAAATTTTATGTGTGTTTCATATAATTTTTGAGTTTTGAATAATTCAACACAAAAGCTTAGGAGGATTTTCTAGTTTTGAACATGTTTAGAATCAAAATATTGAAACTTTATTCATATTTCATATATTTTTTAAGCTTTGAATAATCTAACACAAAAAACATAGTCGGTTTTTGATTATTTGAGCATATTTACAATTAAAAGATTCAAAATTTATACATGTTTATTATAATTTTTGAGTTTTGAATAATGCAACACTAAAACTTAGGTGGGTTTATTCCTTTTGAGCATGTTTACAATCACAAGATTCAAATTTTATGCTTGTTTCCTATAATTTTTGAGTTTTGAATAATGAAACACCAAACCTTTGGTGTTTTTACTCATTTCAAGCATGTTTGCAATTAAAATATTCAAACTCTATGCGTATTTCCTATATTTTGAGTTTTGAAAAATGCAACACCAAAACTTAGGTGGATTTACTCATTTCAAACATGTTTACAATCAAAAGAGTCAAATTTTATAGACATTTCCTATAATTTGTGACTTTTGAATAATGTAACACCAAAACTTAGGTGGTTTTACTCATTTTGAGCATGTTTACAATAAAAAGACCCAAACTTTATGTGCATTTCTTATAATTCTTTAGTTTTGATTAATACAACCCTAAAACTTAGACTATTTTACCCGTTTCGAGCTTGTTTGCAATCAAAAGATTCAAACTTCATACATGCTTCCTATAATTTTTCAATTTTGAATAATGAAACACCAAAATGTAAGTGGTTTTACTCATTTTGCGCATGTTTAAAATCAAAATATTTAATCTTTATATGCATTTCCTATAATTTTTTAGTTTTGAAGAATGCAACAAAGAAACTTAGGTGGTTTATCTCATTTTTATCATGTTTATAATCAAAACATTCAAAATTTATGTGTGTTTCCTATAATTTCTGACTTTTGAATAATGTAACATGAAAACTTAGGTAGTTTTACTAGTTTTGAGCATGTTTACAGTCAATTGATTCAAACTTTATGCATGTTTACTAGAATTTTTGAGTTTTGAATAATGGAACAACAAAACTTAGGTAGGTTTACAAATTTTTAGCATGTTTACAATCAAAAGATTAGAATTTTATGGCATTTCTTATTTTTTTTGAGTTTTGAATAATGCAACACCAAAATGTACAAAGTTTTTTACTCCTTTCTAGCATGTTTACAATCAAAAGATTATAAATTTATGGTGTTTCCTATAATTTCTAAATTTTCAATAATCCAACATCCAAACTTAGGTGGTTTTTCTCATTTTGAGCATGTTTAAAATCAAAAGGTTAAAATTTTATGCCGATTTCATACAATTTTTGAGTTTTAAATAATCTAAAAACAAAACTTAGGTAATTTTACTCATTTTGACCATGTTTACAATGAAAAGATTTAAAATTTATGTGTATTTCCAATAATTTTTGTGTTTTGAATAATACAACACCAAAATTTAAATAGTTTTACTCATTTTGAGCATGTTTACAATTAAAAGATTCAAGCTTTATATGGATTTCCTATAATGTTTGAGTTTTGAATATTACAACACCAAAACTTGTGTGGTTTTACTCATTTTGAGCATGTTTACATTAAAAAGATTCAAACTTTATGAACATTTCCTATAACTTGAGTTTTTAATAATGCAACACCAAAAATTAGGTGGTTTTACTCATTTTGAAAGTTTAAAAATAAAATATTCAAATTTTATGTGCATTTCCTATAATTTTTAGCATGATTACAATCAAATGGTTTAAAATTTATGTAATGTTTTTGTGTATTTCTAATAATTTTTGAGTTTTGAATAATGCAATACCAAAACTTAGGTGGTTTTACTCATTTTGACCATGTTCATAATCAAAATATTCAAAATTTAAGTGTGTTTTCTATAATTTTTTTAAATTTTGAATAATGCAACATAAAAACTTATATGTTTTTACTCATTTTGAGCATGTTTACAATTAAAAGATTCAAAATTATGTGTCCTTCCTATAATTTCTAAGTTTTGAATAATGCAACACCAAAAATTAGGTGGTTTTACTCATTTCAGCATGTTTAAAAATAAAAGATTCAAACTTTATGTACATTTACTATAATTTTTTATTTTTGAATAATGCAACACCAAAACTTAGGTGGTTTTACTTGTTTTGAGCATGTTTACAGTCAAAAAATTCAATCATTTTGTGCATTTTTTATAATATTTGAGTTTTGAATAAAGTAACACCAAAACTTAGGTGGTTTTACTCATTTTGAGCATGTTTACAATCAAAAGTTTAAATCTTATGCATGTTTCCTAAAAGTTTTTAGTTTTGAATAATGCAACACCAAAACTTATGTGTTTTTGCTCATTTTGATCATGTTTCCTATATTTTTTTAATTTTGAATAATGTAACCCCAACATTATGGTGGTTTTACTCATTTTGTACATGTTTACAATCAAAAGATTCAAACCTTATTTGTGTTTTCCATAATTTTTGAGTTTTGAATAATGTACCACCAAAACTTAAGTATTTTAATCATTTTGATCATGTTTATAATCAAAATATACAAACTTCATTTGTGTTTTCCCTAATTTTTGAGTTTTAATAATGCAAATCCAAAATTTAGGCTAGTTTACCCATTTCAAGCATGTTTACAATCAAAAGATTTAAACTTTATCTGAGTTTCCTATAAGTTTTAATTGTTGAATAATGCCACACTAAAACGTTGGTTTTAATAATTTTGAGCATGTTTTCAAACAAAATATTAAAACTTTATAAGTGTTTCCTATAATTTTTAAGTTTTGAATAATGTAACACCAAAATTGAGGTAGTTTTACTCATTTTGAGCATGATTACAATCAAATGATTCAAAATTTATGTACGTTTCCTACAATTTTTGAGTTTTGAATAATGCAACACCAAAATGTATAAATTTTTACTCATTCTGAGCATGTTTACAATCAAAAGATTTAAACCTTATGTGCATTTCCTATCATTTTTGAGTTTTAAATAATGTAACACCAAAACATAGATAGTTTTACTTGTTTTGAGCATGTTTACAATCAAAATATTCAAAATTTATATGTATTTACTATAATTTTTGAGTTTTGAATAATATAATACCAAAACATAGGTGGTTTTACTCAGTTTGAGCATGTTTAATATCAAAAGATTCAAACTTTATGAGCATTTCCTATCATTTCTGAGGTTCGAATAATGTAACACTAAAATTTAGTCAATTGTTACTCATTTCGAGCATGTTTACAATTAAAATATTAAACCTTTATGTGTATTTTTATAATTTTTGAGTTTTGAATAATGTAACACCAAAACTTAAGTGGTTTTACTCATTTCGATCATTCTTACAATCAAATTGTTCAAACTTTATGCACATGTATTATAATTTGAGTTTTTAATATTGTAACACCAAAACTTATGGAATTTTACTCATTTCAAGCATGTTTATAATCAATAGATTCAAACTTTATGTGCATTTCCAATAATTGATTACGTTTTAAATAATGCAACACCAAAACTTACTCAATTTTACTGATTTCAAGCATGTTTATAATCAAAATATTCAAAATTTATGTGTGTTTCCTATAATTTTTAGGTTTTGAATAATGCCACACCAAAATTTAAGTAGTTTTACTCATTTTAAGCATGTTTACAATCAAAAGATTCAAATTTTGTGCTTATTTCCTATAATTTTTGAGTTTTGAATAATCCAACACCAAAACATACGTAGTTTTAACCTTTTCAAACATTTTTACAAATAAAAGATTCAAACTTTGTGCATGTTTCCTATAATTTTTGAGTTTTGAATAATGTAATACTAAAACTTGGTTGGTTTTACTCATTTCAAGCATGTTTATAATAAAAATATTCAAATTTTATGCACATTACCTATAAGTTTTGAGTTTTGAATAATGCAACATAAAAAATTAGGTGATTTTACTCATTTTGAGCATGTTAAAATCAAAATATTTAAAATTTATGAGTGTTTCCTACAATTTTTGAGTTTTGAATAATGCAACACCAAAAATTTGGCAATTTAACTCATTTTGAGTAAGTTTACAATGAAAAGATTCAAGCTTTATACGTGTTTCCTATAATTTTTGAGTTTTGAATAATGCAACACCAAAATTTTGGTGGTTTTACTCATTTCAAGCATGTTTACAATCAAAAGATTCAAGCTTTATGAACATTTTCTATAATTGTTGAGGTTTAAATAATGCAACACTAAAACATAGGTGGTTTTACTCATTTTGAGCGTATTTACAATCAAAAGATTAAAACTTTATCTGCATTTCCCAAAATTTATGAGTTTTGAATAATGGAACATGAAATCTTAGGAATTTTTAGTCATTTTGAGCATGTTTACAATCAAAATATTCAAACTTTATTTGCATTTTTTTATAATTTTTGAGTTTTGAATAATGTAACACCAAGACTTAGGTGGTTTTACACATTTTGAGCATGTTTACAATCAAAATATTCAATTTTTATGCACTTATATATATAATATGAGTTTTGAATAATGCAACACTTAAACTTAAAATTTTTTATTCATTTTGAAGCATGTTTACAATCGAAAGATTCAAACTTTATGTGCATTTCCTATAAGTATTGAATTTTGAATAATATAAGACCAATACTTAGATAGTTTTACTAATTTCAAGCTTGTTTATAATCAAAATATTCAAAATTTATGTATGTTTCTTATAATTTTTATGTTTTGAATAATGCCACACAAAAACATAGGTGGTTTTACTCATTTTAAGCATGCTTACAATCAAAAAATTCAAACTCTATGCATGTTTCCTATAATTTTTGAGTTTTGAATAATGCAACACTATAACTTAGGTGGTTTTACTCATTTTGAGCATGTTTATAATCAAAAAACTCAAAATTTTAGTGCATTTCCTATAATTTTTGAGTTTTGAATAATAAAACACCATATCTTAAGTAATTCTACTCATTTTAAGCATGTTCACATTCAAAAGATTCAAATTTTATGCAAGTTTCTTATAATTTTTGAGTTTTGAATAATGCAACATCAAAACATAGGTGGTTATATTTATTTCATTCATGTGTACAATCAAAAGATTTAAAATTTATGTATGTTACCTATAATTTTTTAGTTTTGAATAATGTAACTCCAAAATATAGGTAGTTTTATTCCTTTTGAGCATGTTTACGATCAAAAGATTCAAAATTTATGCATGTTTGCAATAATTTTATATTTTTGAATAATGTAACACCAAAACATAGATAGTTTTACTCATTTTGAGCATGTTTAAATTCAAAATATAAAATTTTTATGTGTGTTTTCTATAATTTTTGAGTTTTGAATAATGCAAACCAAACTTAGAGAGTTTTACTCATTTGAGCATGTTTACAATCAAAATATTCAAACTTTATGCACATTTCCTATAATTTTTTAGTTTTGGATAGTGTAACACTAAAACATAGGTGGTTTTACTCATTTAGATCATGTTTATATTTAAAAGATTAAAATTTTATGTGCATTTCCTTTAATTTTGAGTTTTGAGTAATGTAACACCAAAACTTAGGTAATTGTACTCATTTTGAGCATGTTTTCAATTAAAAGATTCAAACTTTATGTGTGTTTCTTATAATTTTTGAGTTTTGAATAATGTAACGCTTAAAATTAGGTGGTTCTACTCATTTTGATCATGTTTACAATTAAAAGATTCAAATTTTATATCTATTTCCTATAATTTTTGAGCTTTAAAAAATGCAACACAAAATCTTAATCAGTTTTACTCATTTTGAGCATGCTTACAATCAAAAGATTCAATTTTTTTTATGTGTTTTCTATAATTTTTTAGTTTTGAATAAGTCAACACCAATACTTAAGAGGTTTTACTTGTTTTAAGCATGTTTACAATTAAATAATTCAAACTTTATGCACATTTTTTACAATTTGTGTTTTGATTAATGCAACACCAAAACCTAGGTAGTTTTACTCATTTCAATTATGTTTACAATAAAAAAATTCAAACTTTATGCAAATTTCTATATTTTTTAGTTTTTAATAATCTAACACCAAAACCTAGGTGGTTTTACATATTTTGAGCATGTTTACAATCAAAAATTTCAAACTTTATGTGAATTTCCTATAATTTTTGAATTTTGAATAATGCAACACAAAAATTTAGGTAATTTTACTCATTTCAAGCATTTTTACAATCAAAAGATTCAAAATTTATGCATTTTTCATATAATTTTTGAGTTTTAAATAATGTAACAACAAAACATAGGTAGTTTTACTCATTTTGAGAATGTTTACAATCAAAAGATTCAAATTTTATGCACATTTTATTTTTGAGTTTTGAATAATGCAACACCAAAAAATAAGAAGTTTTACCATCTTTGAACATGTTTACAATCTAAAGATTCAAATTTTATGCACATTTCATTTTTGAGATTTGAATAATGCAACACCAAAACATAAGAAGTTTTACCATCTTTGAACATGTTTACAATCAAAAGATTAAATATTTATGCGTGTTTCTTATCATTTTTTAGTTTTGAATAATGTAACACTAAGTCTTAGGAGGTTTTACTCATTTTGAGCATTTTTACAATCACAAGATTTAAAATTTATGCATGTTTCTTATAATTGTTGAGATTTAAATAATGTAACACCAAAAAATTTATGGTTTTAGTCATTTTTAGCATTTTACAATCAATATATTCAAACTTTAAGGTCATTTCCTATAATTTTTGAGCTTTGAATAATGCAACACCAAAACTTAATTGTTTTACTATCTTTGAACATGTTTACAATCAAAAGATTCAAAATTTATGTGTGTTTCTTATCAATTTTTAGTTTTGAATAATGTAACACTAAGTCTTAGGAGGTTTTACTCATTTTGAGCATTTTTACAATCACAAGATTTAAAATTTATGCACATTTCTTATAATTGTTGAGATTTAAATAATGTAACACCAAAACATTTATGGTTTTACTCAGTTTATGCATTTTACAACCAATATATTCAAACTTTAAGGTCATTTCCTATATTTTTGAGTTTTGAATAATGCAACACCAAAACTTAATTGTTTTACCATTTTTGAACATGTTTACAATCAAAAGATTCAAAATTTATGTGTGTTTCTTATCATTTTTTAGTTTTGAATAATGTAACACTAAGTCTTAGGAGGTTTTACTCATTTTGAGCATTTTTACAATCACAGGAATAAAAATTTATGCACGTTTCTTATAATTGTTGAGATTTAAGTAATGTAACACCAAAACATTTATGGTTTTACTCATTTTAATCATTTTACAACCAATATATTCAAACTTTAAGGTCATTTCCTATAATTTTTGAGTTTTGAATAATGCAACACCAAAACTTAATTGTTTTACTATCTTTGAACATGTTTACAATCACAAAGATTCAAAATTTATGTGTGTTTCTTATCAATTTTTAGTTTTGAATAATGAGCATTTTTAACACCAAAAAATTTATGCACGTTTCTTAGGAGATTTAAATAATGTTTTATGGTTTTACTCATTTTAAGCATTTTACAATCAATATATTCAAACTTTAAGGTCATTTCCTATAATTTTTGAGTTTTGAATAATGCAACACCAAAACTTAATTGTTTTACTCATCTTTGAACATGTTTACAATCAAAAGATTCAAAATTTATGTGTGTTTCTTATCATTTTTTAGTTTTGAATAATGTAACACTAAGTCTTAGGAGGTTTTACTCATTTTGAGAATTTTTGCAATCACAAGATTTAAAATTTATGCACTGTTTCTTATAATTGTTGAGATTTAAATAATGTAACACCAAAACATTTATGGTTTTACTCATTTTATTCATTTTACAACCAATATATTCAAACTTTAAGGTCATTTCCTATATTTTTGAGTTTTGAATAATGCAACACCAAAACTTAATTGTTTTACCATCTTTGAACATGTTTACAATCAAAAGATTCAAAATTTATGTGTGTTTCTTATCATTTTTTAGTTTTGAATAATGTAACACTAAGTCTTAGGAGGTTTTACTCATTTTGAGCATTTTTACAATCACAAGATTCAAAATTTATGCACGTTTCTTATAATTGTTGAGATTTAAATAATGTAACACCAAAACATTTATGGTTTTACTCATTTTAAGCATTTTACAACCAATATATTCAAACTTTAAGGTCATTTCCTATAATTTTTGAGTTTTGAATAATGCAACACCAAAACTTAATTGTTTTACTAATTTTGTTCATGTTTTCAATACAAATATTAAAACTTTAGGAGCCTTTCCTATAATTTTTTGAGTTTTGAATAATGCAACACCAAAACTTAGGTAGTTTTACTCCTGTAGAACATGTTTACAATCAAAATATTCAAACTTTATATATATATTTCCTATAATTTTTGTGTTTTGAATAATGCAACACCAAAACTTAGGCAGTTTTACTCATTTTGAGTTAGTTTACAATCAAAAATATTCAAAATTTATACATGTTTCCTATAATTTTTTACTTTTAAATAATGCAACACCAAAACATAGGTAGTTTTACTCATTTTGAGAATGTTTACATTCAAATGATTCAATCTTTATACCTGTTTCCTATAATTTTTGAGTTTTTATTAATACAACACCAAAACATAGGTGGTTTTACTCATTTCATTCATGCTTACATTCAAAATATTCAAAATTTATATGCACTTCCTATAATTTTTGAGTTTTGAATAATGCAACACTAAAACTTAGGCATTTTTACTCATTTTGAACATGTTTACAATCAAAAGATTCAAACTTTATTTGTGTTTCCTATAGTTTTTTAGTTTTGAATAATTTAACGCTAAATATTAGGTGGTTTTACTCATTTCAAGCATATTTACAATCAAAAGATTCAAATTTTATGTGCATTTTCTAATAATTTTTGAGTTTTGAATACTAAAACATTAAAACTTTGGTAGTTTTATTCATTTTGAGTATGTTTATAGTCAAAGGATTCAAAATTTATGCACATTTATTATAATTTAAGTTTTGAATAATGCAACACCAAAACTTAGGCAATTTTACTCATGTCAAGTATGTTTACAATCAAAAGCTTCAAAAGTAATGCACATTTCTTATAATTTTTTAATTTTGAATAATGTAACACTAAAACATAGGCAGTTTTACTTGTTTCAAGCATGTTTACAATAAAAATATTCAAACTTTAAGTGCATTTCTTATAATTTTTGAGTTTTAAAAGATGCAACACTAAAACATAGGTGGATTTACTACTTCAAGAATGTTTACAATCAAAAGATTCAAACTTTATGCACATTTCCTATAATTTTTGAGTTTTGAATAATGTAACATCAAAACTTAAGTAGTTTTACCTATTTTTAGCATGTTTACACTCAAAATATTCAAATTTCATGCATGTTTCCTCTATTTTTTTAGTTTTGAATAAAGAAACACCAAAACCTAGGTAGTTTTACCCATTTCAAACATGTTTATAGTCAAAAGATTCAAATTGTATGTGTGTTTCCTATAATTTTTGAGTTTTGAATAAGGCAACACTAAAACTTAGGTTATTTTACTCATTTCTAGCAAGTTTACGATTAAAATATTCAAACTTTATGTGCATTACCTATAATTTCTGAATGTTGAATAATGTAACATAAAAGCTTAGGTGATTTTACTCATTCTAAGCATGATTACAATCAAAATATTAAAAATTTATGCATGTTTCCTATAATTTTTGAGTTTTGAATAGAGCAACACCAAAACATAGGTAGTTTTACTCATTTTCAGAATGTTTACAATCAAAATATTCAAATTTTATGCATGTTTCCTATAATTTTTTAGTTTTGAATAATCCAACACCAAAATTTAGGCAATTTTACTCCTTTCAAGCATGTTTACAATCAAAATATTCAAACTTTATGCATGTTTCCTATAATTTTTGAGTTTTGAATAATCCAACACCAAAAGTTTCAAGCATGTTTCCTATAATTTTTGAGTATTGAAGATTGAAATACCCAAACTTAAGTAGTTTTATTTATTTTGATCTTGTTTGCAAGCAAAAGATTCCAAATTTATGCATGTTTCCTATAATTTTTGAGTTTTGAATAATACAACACCAAAACATAGGGAGTTTTACTCAATTTGAACATGTTTACAAATAAAAGATTCAAACTTTATGAGCATTTCCTATAATATTTGAGTTTTACCATGTTTACAAGTGAGATATTCAAACTTTATATGTGTTTCCTATAATTTTTGAGTTTTGAATAAGGCAACACCAAAACATAGGCAATTTTACTCATTTGGAGCATGTTTATAATCAAAAGATTCAAAATTTATGCTTGTTTCCTATATAAGTTTTGAGTTTTGAATAATGCAACACCAAAACATAAGTGATTGTAATCAATTTGAGCATGTTTGTAATCAAAATATTCAAAATTTATGAGTGTTTCCTATATTATTTAACTTTATATAATGCAACACCAAAACTTAGGTAGTTTTACTTTTTTTGAGCATATTTAAAACCAAAAGATTTAAGATTTATGTGCATTTATTATCACTTTTGAGTTTTGAATAACACAACACTAAAACTTAGGTGGTTTTACTCAATTTAAGTATATTTACAATCAAAAATATTCAAATTTTATGCATAATTTTGATAAATTTTGAGTTTATAATAATGTAACACCAAAATGTAGGACATTTTACTTATTTTAAACATGTTTACAATCAAAATATTCAAAATTTATGTGTGATTTTGATGATTTTTTAGTTTTGAATAATGCAACACCAAAACTAAGGAATTTCAACTCATTTCGAGCATGTTTACAATCAAACGATTCACACTTTATGCATATTTCCTATAATTTATGAGTTTTAAATAATACAACACCAAAAATTATATAATTTTACTCATTTTGAGCATGTTTACATTCAAAAGATTCAAACTTTATACATGTTTCTAGTAATTTTTTTAGTTTTGACTAAGTGGTTTTACTCATTTCAAGCATGTTTAGAATTAAAAGATTGAAATTTATGTATTTTCTATAATTTTTGAGTTTGAATAATGCAACACCAAAACTTAAGTGATTTTACTCTTTTTGAGTTTAGAATCACAAGATTATAACTTTATGCATGTTTCCTTTAATTTTTGAGTTTTGAATAATGGAACACCAAAACTTAAGGTGATTTTGCTCATTTTGAGCATGTTGACAATCAAAAGATTCAAAATTTATGCATGTTTCTTTTAATTTTTGAGTTTAGAATAATTTAACACCAAAACTTAGGTGGTTTTACTCATTTCAAACATGTTTATAATCAAAAAATTCAAACTTTATGTGCATTTCCTAAGTGGTTTTAATCATTTTGAGAATGTTTACAATCAAAAGATTCAAATTTTATGCATTTTTACTAAATTTTTTGAGTTTTAAATAATGTCACACAAAAACATATGTAGTTCAACTCATTTATATCATGTTTACAATTAAAAGATTCAAAATTTATGTGTGTTTCCTATAATTTTTTAGTTTTGAATAATGTCACACCAAAATTTAGGTAGTTTTACTCATTTTGAGCATGTTTACAATCAAAAGATTCAAACTTTATGAATATTTCCTATAATTTTTTAGTTTTGAATAATGCAACACTAAAAATTATCTAGTTCTACTCATTTCACATATGTTTACAATGAAAATGATTCAAAATTTATGCATGTTTCCTATATTTTTTTAGTTTTGAATAATGCAACACCAAAACTTGTGTGGTTTTACTCATTTTGAGAATGCTTATAATCAAAAGATTCAAAATTCAGGCACATTTCCTATAATTTATGAGTTTTGAATAATACAACATAAAGCTTACAATTTTTTCTTTGTTTCGAGTAAGTTTACAATCAAAAGATTCAAACTTTATGTGTATTTCATATAATTCTTGAATTTTGAATAATGTCAAACTAAAACATAGGTGCTTTTACTCATTTTGAGCATGTTTACAATCAAAAGATTCAAAATTTATGAACATTTCTTATAATTTTTTATTTATGAATAATACAACACCAAAACTTAGGTAGTTCTACTCATTTCAGGCATGTTTACAAATAAAAAAGATTCAAACTTGATGCATGTTTCCTATAATTTTTGAGTTTTGAATAATGCAAAACCAAATCTAAAGTGGTTTTACTTATTTTGAGAATGTTTACAATCAAAAATTTTAAACTTAAGGTGTGTTTCATATAATTTTTGATTTTTGAATAATGCAACATAAAACATAGGTGGTTTTACTTTTTTTCAGCAAGTTTACAATCAAAAGATTCAAACTTTACATGTTTTCATATAATTTTTGAGTTTTGAATAATGTAATACTAAAACTTAGGTGGTTTTACTTATTATAAGTAGGTTTACAATCAAAAAATTCAAAATTTATTCATGATTTTTATAATTTTTGAATTTTGAATAATGCAACACCAAAACTTACTCATTTTTACCACTTTTGAACAAGTTTACAATCAAAAGTTATAAAATTTATTCGTGTTTCCTATAATTTTTGAGTCTTGAATAATGTAACACCAAAATTTAGGGAGTTTTATTCATTTTGAGTATGTTTACAATCCAAATATTCAAACTTTATCCATGTTTCCTATAATTTTTTAATTTTGAATATTATAACACTAAAACACAGGGGGTTTTACTCATTTTGAGCATGTTTATAATCAAAAGATTCAAAATTTATATGAGTTTACTATAATTTCTATGTTTTGAATAATGCAACACCAAAACTTAAGGGTTTTACTAATTTTGATAATGTTTTCAATCAAAATATTCAAAATTTATGATTGCTTCCTATAAATATTAAGTTTTGAGTAATGCAACACATAAACTGAGGTTATTTTACTCATTTTAAGCATGTTTACAATCAAATGATTCAAAATTTATGCACATTTCCAATAATTTTTTAGTTTTGAATAATGTAACACCAAAATTTTGATAGCTTTATTCATTTTGAGCATGTTTACAATTAAAATATTCAAACTTTAAGTGGTTTTACTCATATTGATCATGTTTATAATCTAAAAATTCAAAATTTATATATATTTATTATAATTTGAGATTTGAATAATGTAACACCAAAACTTAAACAATTTTTCTCATTTTGTATATGTTTAGAATCAGTAGATTCAAACTTTTTGCACATTTCCTATCGTTGTTGAGTTTTGAATAATGCAACAACAAAACATAGGCAGTTTTACTCATTTTAAGCATGTTTATAATCAAAATATTCAAAATTTATGTGTGTTTCATTTAATTTTTAAGTTTTGAATAATGCCACACCAAAACATAAGTGGTTTTACTCATTTTAAGCATGTTTATAATTAAAAGATTCAAATTTTATGTGCATTTCTTAAAATTTTTGAGTTTTGAATAATGTAACAACAAAACTTAGGTATTTTTAACATTTTTGAATATTTTTACAAAAAAAAATTCAAACTCTATGCATGATTCCTTCCTATAATTCTTGAGTTTTGAATAATGCAACACTAAAAATTAGGTGGTTTTACTCATTTTGAGCATGTTTACAATCAAAAGATTAAAACTTTATATGCATTTCCCTTAATTTATGAGTTTTGAAAAATGCAACATGAAATCTTAGGCCTTTTTAGTCATTTCAAGCATGTTTACAATCAAAAGATTCAAACTATATGTGTTTCCTATAAATTTTTAGTTTTGAATAATGTAACACCAAAAATTTGGTAGGTTTACTAATTTGAGCATGTTTACAATCAAAAGAATTGAACTTTATATATGTTTCTAAT